>VXAU01006133.1:4054228-4299117 GCA_013399695.1 Formicarius rufipectus | reverse complement strand
AGCACGGCTCGGCACCGCGCGGCTCGGCTCGGCTCCGCTCTCCCGCCATGGCATCCAAGTGCCCCAAGTGCGACAAGACCGTGTACTTCGGTGAGCGCATCTCTGCGGCCCGGCCCCGCGCCTCCTTCCCCGCGCCGAGAAGTATCCCCGGGACCTCAGCCCGGTTCCCCTGGCCAGGACCGGCGCTGATCCCTTGCCTTCCCCTTCCCCGACTCCCGGTGCATCCCCCGCCTCCTCTTCTCTTTCCCCCGCCGGGATGTGTCCCCTGCCCGCCGTCCCCATAGCGGACGGTCCCGTGTCCGCCGCGGCTCCCCGCGGGACGCACCCGCAGACCTGCCCGGCAGCAGCTGCTTCTCCCCGGGGCGACCCCGCAGCAGCCCCAGCCCCTCTGCTCTGCCCCTCCGCCCCGCGCCGTGCTGGGGGGTGCTGCCCTGGGGCGGGGGTCACGACGGGTGTGGGTGACAGGGGACCCTCCCGTGCTCCGGGTATGTGCCTGCAGCCTGGGGTGCTGAGAAAGGGGTGGGTCGTGGCCCCAGGACATGGGTAGGGGGAACCCAGCCCACCCGACACGGCCAGGGTGCTGGGCAGGGGGCTCCCATGATCCAAGGGTCTCCCAGCTGGCGGTGGCAGGTGCAAACAAAACCTCCTCCCATCCAGTTTCTTCGATTCCCTGCAAACCTGGCCCCAGGTGTGCCGCTCACCCCTCCCTGTCTGGCCTCGCAGCCAGCCATCTGCGGGCTGTTCCCATCAGGGCGAGCTAATGAAGGGTTTTGGGGTTTCCACGGCACTTGCCACGCCTGAGCTCGGAGGTCCATCTCGGCACGCCCGGGCTGGGTTACGGCAGCAGCGAGTCCCTACAGGTCTGCGAGGGCTCTGCGTGGGGTTGTGGCTGGTCAGGGTCTCTGGGAATCGGGGCTGGGATGTCTCCTGCCGGGCACCCCGTGCTGAAAGCCAGGGTTGAGTGGGTGGAGGTGGGAGCAGGGGCTGGTCCTTGTTTTTGGTGCCTCACTGACGCTCCCCATGGAGCTGCCCCAGCAGGGCAGTGCCCAGCCGGGAGCGTCCCGGAGGGGTGACCTGACCCATCGGGGTGAGCACCCTCGGGGTGGGCACCCGTGCCACTGTACTGCAGGCTCAGGATGAATCCAGCACTCCGACGCGAGTTGCCTCGGCACCCATCTGGCCTGGCACTGCCTCTCTGCACCCCTCCCTCCCCATCTCCCCCCAGCGCTCCGGGGTCAAGCCCCTGTTGCCTCAGCGCGTTTGTTTGGTGGATAAATACCAAAGGGTCCTGATGGTGCCTGAGCACTGGAGGCATTGGTGCTTTCATTCCTTTCCGGCCATCTCCAAGTAAACACAGGGAAATAGGAATTTGCTGTCTTCCTCCTTTAAATAAACCTATTTGTGTGGGGGTGGGAAGGGCTCAGCCCCTTGGATGTCTTTCTTTGTGTGAATCTTTTCCTTTTTAAGCAGAAAATAGTGGCTGCCCAGCCAGCTGGGCACCGACCCGGGGTCAGAGTTGCTCCCGTCTCTCTAGGGATGAGCCTGCCCCGCCTGGGAGGTCGGGGCTGGGCTCAGAGACTCCCCCGCCTTGCCTGGGGAGGCCAGTCTGTGTCAGGAGGAGAAGCACCAGCCCCGGGCAGTGCCCATGCTCTTCTCTCCCCGTGCGCTGGGGGCCTTGTGGATCTCCTGACGGGCGGTCTGGATGGGAACAGGGCTGTGCCCCACGCCTCCAGGTGCGTGCCGGCTCTCTCCCTCCCCAGGAGGATGTCTGTAGGTGTAGTGATCTCTGTCCAGGTCTTTGCAGCTCCGTGGCTCCCCATTCCTGCCCCGTGCCGGGACACCTTACCCTGCAGGCAGGGAGGAGGCAAGTGCCTGGCAGCAGAGGAGTGACAGCCCCTATCCCACACCTTCCCCCAGGGATTGCCGCCTCTGCTGCCCCTAAGAGAGACTGGGGGGGTGAGTTGAAACGGGAGCAAGCCAAAAACTTCTCTGTGCTTGGAGCTGAGATAGGCTGGAGCACGTCCCTGTCGATGCCTTGAGTTTTTCCTTTGAGGAACCGCCCAGACTCTGGCAGAATAAACCTGGGTCCGTTTATTTAGTGCATAAGGCTGGATGCAAACTTTGAACCGACTTTCCGGGGTGCAGCTCCTGGGCTTTCCTCCTGATGGACCGCATGGTTTGGTGGGAAGGCAGTGGCAGGTCTGCGTCTGGGGTTTGGTGTCACTTGTGAATTCCTCGGCTGGCCCGAAGCTTAACGGGAAGGTGATTCATAAAGCCCCGCTTGTTCGGCAGTCTCCTTGCCTGTGCTGAATGAACGCTGGCAGCTCTAACTTCTCGAATGCCTGGGATTGCAGCCGTGGGTCATGTGTGAGAAATGCCACCATGTCCTGTTCCCGCCCCGCGCAGTGACAGAGTGACTGCCCAATACCAGCAGTCCTGGGTACTGGTGAAAAACTTATTTCCAGCATGCCTGTTGCTTCACGCTCCCTGGAAAAATCCATCGGGCTCCTCCCTGTTCAGTCAGGAGGATGTGGGTGTTTCCTGAGCTACAGAATGAGCTTTTTTCCTTTAAAAAGCGCAGGGAAATACAAAAATAGTTTTCTGGNTTGTTTTTTTTTTTTTTTTTTTTTCCCAAAGCAGGCTGAGGTCTGTGACATTGTTTCCAGGAACGGCTGGGGCTAACTTTCCCGCTTTGGAGAGGTTGGCGGGACGAAGTGAATGTTTAACTGGAGGAGCAGCCCTGCCGCTGGCTGCGGGGCCGGCTCCCATCCCACGCTGGCAGGTGGCAGCAGCCTGGGATTAGGTTTAGGTTATCACTTCTGGCAGGCAGCTCCGGAGGGGCCCGAGTCTCCTGCAGCCAAACAGCCACACATTTCCCCAGCTCCCTTTTGCATTGCTAGCCTTAAATGAGTTTTGCAGGGTCACCGGGAGCTCTGGCCAAGCCTTTCCGCCTCCTGTCCTTTCTTCCCAGGGAACTGCGGGGGATTGCAGCAGCAGGGGGTTTCCTGTTTTCCCATCCCAAGCACGAGGCAGGGAAAAGCCCCAGGGATGTGGCAAGCACACGTGCAGCAGGGTCCAGCAGTGGGCGGCTTTTGGGGAGCTCACTGCACATGCTGGGGAGTGTGAGGGCTGGTGGGAGGCTGCTGCACTATTTGCTTGGAAAGGGGCATCCTAAAAGCAAGTGGGAGTCACTCAGGAGTCCTCCAAGCTTGTCCCAGCTGTGTCTGCAGCAGTGGATTGGTTTGCTAGTGGAGTGCCAGAGGGGGACTAAGGACATGGACACATCCAGCTGGGAAGCAAGGAGGGTCCCAGCCCAGTATGCTGCAAGGGGCCCAACAGCAGATGACTGACCCCGTGCTCATGCTTAGAGTGCAGCAGGACACAGGGTGCAGTGAGGTGTGGGCTGCTCTCCCTGCCCACCACTGCACTGGCGAGTCAGCCCAGCGAAATTCAAGCTGCAGAAGCTGCTCTGCAATTAATAAGTAACCGCTGTCCTTGGCTCTGGGCACTGGCTGTTGGGAGATGGTGGGACAGGAGAGACAGGAGGGCTTGATTTCCATTCAGCCATCCCTAACAGAGGAAGTGGCTCTTCAAGCACAGCCCGTGTAGCTGTCACACATCAGTGTTGGCATGGCTCTGGCACACCAGCATGGAGCTGGCCAGGCTCCTTGGGGACTGCCTGCTCCCATGTCTCGGGGTGGCTGCTCTTGGAGCACGTATGGACCTTGCAGAGCGGTAACTAAGGATGCTCCAGTTCCCTACTTCCCGTGCAGGGCCCTGCCGGGGGGAGGGATGCCTCTGTGGGAAGCTGAAGAGCAGGCTGATTAGCATTAGCTTTTCCCTCAGGAAAACAGCACAAGCTATAGAAAATTATCTGTGGGAGGGACAGTGTGAGGTCTGGGTCACCTTGCTCTTGTGTACTGTGCTTTTCTGGGGGTTGTGCATGGTGTGGTGCAGGCATTGCCAGCTGTTGGGCACAGTGCTGCTCTTAGGTCCATGGGTGCCAGAGGCTTGGGGATTGCAGGCAAGCCTGGCTGGTCCTGTGTGTCCATTTGGTGTCTGGATTATGAAGTGTCTCAACTCCAACACAGTCAGAGATCCTTGTGTTCCTGTCCTCCTTCCCTGTCCCTGGCAGGAGCACAGGGATGGGGAGAGGTGATGGAACTGGAAAGGAAAGGCAAGGAAAGGCGGAGCAGGAACACCCAAGCAAGAAGTAATGGAAAATCTGTCACTGCAATGTTGCAACCGAGTGCAGAGCCTGGAGTGTGTGCTGTGGTGGGATGGTGGTGCCCACTGCTCCTGCCAAAGGCCCTGAAGCAACCAGGGAGGTGACGGTGGGGAGAGCTTTTCCACCATCCTGATGTGCACCTGCTGGTGGGGAGCACCAGTGCTGCAGATGCCCCTTTCTGAGCATCCTGTCCCACTGCTGTCTCTGCTCACACTGTGTTGCCCACAGCCCAGGGCCAAGCCTAGTTTGGAGCTGTTGGGGGTCCAGCAGGGTGGGGAGGTGAGGAGTTGTGGTGCTGAAGGGGAATTTTGACAGGCTTGGCTGCTCCAGCATGTCCCAGAATCCTGCTTTTGCCGAAACAGGCCGGGAAACTGTCTCATGCCCCTGGCACTGCCTGCCAGAGATGGCATCTCAGTGTGCAGAAGCACTGCTGTGCTCTGGACCAGCAACTACCCGGGGAGTGGTGTGCTGGTGTGCCTGTCTGTGCCCGGCTCTCACTGGTCAATCTGCCCCTGGCCGTGTGGCAGGTGAGAGGAGGGCTGGAGCTGCTGGGGCTCCTGCTGCTGCCTGGGGTCCTGCCTGCCATGTCTCACATGCGAGGCTGCTATGCTGCTGGAAAGGAGCTGATTTCTTTGGCTCAGCCCTGGCTGAACTCAGTGCCTGGCTAGAAACACTGCTGGTCCTCTCCCAGCACACACATGGCTGAGCTGCCCGACCTCAAATGCATCCCGTGCAGATACTGCTTTATGAAGCCCTGTGGAAAAAGGAGAGGGACTTGCTGGAGGCTGCCCTGGCCCGGTGAACCAAAGCAGGAGGTTGGAGGCTCATAGCCAGGGAAGTGCCTGCAGTAGATGAGGTTCTGTCAGAGGAGAGGTGGGGAGCAGTGGGGTGGAGGGGAGCTGTGCTGTGCATTAGGGCTGCATCTGGAAATCAAACAACTCTTGCTTGCACCTGAATGACTCAGATACATGGAGGCTTGTGTCCTGGAGAAGATCTTGCCTCTCCACTCAGCTGGAAGCAGGAGCCCCTGCCTGGGATATTCCTTGTTCCCTTGGGCTGTGCTCCGTGGTCAGGCTGTACTGAGGTGGCTTTGTTGTGCACTTGGAGGGAGCCCAGGAAGTGAGTGGCTGGGGCTGGAGGGCTGCCTTGCCATGCCATGCCTTGCTGCAGAGAAGCTAAATATATATGTCTTGGCCACAGAGTCATGGTGTGGTGTAACCTTTGGCACCAGCTGTGGGATGGGGCAGAGGAGCTGCCTGGCCATGCCTGAGGAGTGCAGGGGTGAGGCCAAGGTGAGGGACACCGGAAGGCAGCACAGACCCTTGGCAGGGCAGCATGGCTGAGATATGACCTGGCATGGCATGGCAGGAAATTCTTGAGCTGTCCTGCGTTTTTCATCTCCGGGCCACTTCGGGAGGAACTGGGGGCAGGATGAGGCTGCCGACTGCCTGGGCTCTTGGCTTTGTTTCCAGCCATTTACCCAGATCCTTTCCCTGCACTCTTCTCTCTTGCTCATTCCTTTGTGTGTGCAACTGCCTTGAAGCAGATCTGCGGTCGGTCTGACAGCATCCCTCTCCTCAAGGGATGCCTGTCGTTGGATCCCCGTGAGGCTTTGACGTCCTTATTGTCAGACTGGGCTTGGTCAGCCCTTCCCCCTGCCCTCCCAGGGCTGGGGTGGGATGGATGGGGCACAGCCCAGCCCTTTGCAGAGACGCAGCTGCAGCTATGGTTGCTTCTGCTGAATAAGCCTCCGGCTGGAAGCAGCACTGACGTCAGGCTTTGGAAATACCTGTGCGAGGGCTTGGAGCTGGCTCGGCGGGGCCGGCGGGACAGAAACTGGGAGGAGGGATGCTCCCTTCCTATTCTGAGATGATGCGCCCACCTTTGGCCTGCGCCAGCTGCCTTGTCTGGGCACGGCAGATAATTAAGGGATGAGCCGCGTCGTCTCTGGGGTGGGGCTGCCGCAGGGCTATGGGAACTCGAGAGCCCTCTCGGCTGCTTTCCTGCTCTTGGCCTCTCATTTTACCCAGCTCTGGTGGTGTCCCTTGTCGGTGTGGGCTGCACTCCCCTTCAGAGCAAATCCACCCCACAGCTACATCCCGCAGGTCCCGGCTCTGCCTCCACCTCTCTGCAGGGACATTTCCCTTGGGGAGAGGTTTATTATGAATGGGGACCCAGGGCGGGCAAACCCCAAGTCACACGCATGGAGCAGAGGCCAAATTCCTGCGGCCAAGTACCCGTAACTCTGCCCTTCCGGGCGGTGCTGCACGGCTGGTTTAAATTCAGCTGGTTTCAGCACAGCATCTTGCCATGGGCTGAGTGTGTAAGTGCGGGATCCAGCCAGCAGAGCAGGGTGAGCTCGGTGCGTTGCTGGAAGGACGGGGTCATGGCATTCGGTGGCAGAGGCTGGGTGTGGTGCGACATCTGCACCGGAGCCCCGTGCCATCCCGGGCTCCCTGCGCACAGCTGGACGCAGCCCGGGCACGGCTTTTGCAGCGCTGATGGTGGGGAGCCCCCCCCGAGTTCGCGGGGTGCGGAGCGGGGCTGCCCCAGCAGCAGGAGCACGTGGCCAGAGGCTTTTCCTCTGGAGCTGATGCAATGCTGGAGCAGATGTGGCCGGGTGACAGGAAATCTGGGCGCTGGTTCTTTCCCTCCGCGGTGATTTATGGGATGGCGTGGCCGCGGCCGGGACGCCGCTGCCCTGGAAATGGGCTGGGGTGGCTCCAAGCTGCTTCCTCTGCTCGCGGAGCGAACAATGCCTCCTGCAAAGCCATCCCGGCTGTGCCGGTGCCGGATGCGTCCCCCGGGAACCCTTGTTTTGCAGCCGGAGGATGCCTGACCAACCTCTGCGCGGCATTTCCACGCGGAGGAAAGGGGCAGCCCCGTGGCTCCAGGGCTGTCCTTGTGCCCTGGCAGCACGCTGGTGCTCTGGGCCACCTCCTCCCTCCTGCCCCGTCCACTGCCAGGGACTGTGGGTGCCAGTCAGATCCCTCTTGCTCTGCCCTGCCTGACGATATGTTGGCGGGGGGGTACCTCCGTCAGTGAGGAGCAGGGATTGACAGCTGCTGAAATATTATGGAGCAGGGATATTGGAGCAGCATCTCATATCGTGGGAGCAGGAAGGAGGTGCTGTGGGCTGTGGCCCGCTGTAATTGCAATAACCTCTGGAAAACATCCGATGGGACTTTCCTCCTTGCTTTGTACCCGGGGCCATGACGATGCTGGGTCGGGGTGACGGGGGGAGCTGGGGCCGCAGTGCAGCCTGGCCTGGCTGTGCATCCACTGTGACAAAGCTGAGTGGTTCTTTGGCCCTGAGCCCCTGGCTCAGCTTTCAGCCCATCACGCTCTGCTTCCCTCCCCGGTCACCCTGGGGAGGCGCCAGATCGGGGCTGGGAGGATGCAGGGCTCCTTCAGCGGCCCCAAGTCAGTGGTGTGCTGGGACCTCTGTGTCCCCTTTGGTGAATACTTGTGGGGTCTGGGGGCTGTGTGCCCTGGAGCTGGTCCCCTGCTCCCAGAGACAGATGAGGGCTGCAGAGGAAAGGAAGGGCAGGGTCCAACCCTGGCCCCTTCCTCATGTGCTGCCGAGCGTGAGGGGCTGGGGAGATAGGAGAACTCCTGAGTCAGTGGGCGTGGAGCCACCAGGGATTTGCAGACAGGCACAGACCACCAGCTGTGGTGGGTCATCCCTGCACCTTGCTGTCTGCTCCCACCTGGGTTTGGTCCAACAGCCTGGACCCATGTGTGGCATCACCTGGAGGTGGGTTTGAGGCTTCTTCCAGCTGATGACAGTCCCCAAAGTCCATCTTCCACGTGCTTGCTTGGGGATACTGCAGAGATCTCCCTTGCACCCTAGTGCAATGGCTCTGGCTCTGCCCCCTAATGTGTCCTCCTCTCCCACTGGTCGCCCTGTTGTGTGCTGGGATTGAATTTTTGGGTGGTGATGGCATTGTTTCGGCTTATCTCGACCCTGTGGCATGCCTCGAGATGCAGCTGTTTGCCTTGGGAGGAGAGTGTCTCTGGAAGCCAGAACCTGCCCTTTAGGAGCTCTTGACCCCCATCTTGACCTATTGGCAAACAGGTGACATTTGCTGAGGTCTTCATGGGGGAAAGCCGACATCCCAGATGAGATCTTCATGTAGAGTGGGGCCGGCTCCGGTTGCGCCTTTATTTGCTTGTTAAATATTTTATTTGACTCTCCTGATTTAGTTTTACGGTGGCTTTAGCAGGCTCACAGTGTTTTCCAGCTGTCTTTGCACGTGTGCAGGGGAGAGGGAGGGAAAACAGGAATCGGTGGGGGGGGGCACAAGGCAGCCCTCGGCCCCCCCAGAGCTGAGAGGGAGAAGAGAGGCTGGGGATGCAAGGAGCACTGGCAGCCTCTGCTGCCTCCCGGGGTGCTTCTGAAGACATGCAGCTTGGGGCCAGCCCCAGGGATTGTATTGGTTATAACCAGTCTGGGAGCATTTCCCTCCTCTGAATTTGCCCACTGATACTTTGAAACTGTTTTCGGTGCCAGCAGCGAGCTGCTCTGCAGGTTCGTGTCCATGCACGGGTGGTGCCTGCGTACTCATCTGCACGTCGTGCCTGTTCCCAGGCTGGGGGCGAGGGAGGAGCACCCGCATGCCCAAGGGACAAGTGTTTTCCAGGGGCATACGTCCATCCTGGATGACAGTGGAGCCTGTCTATCATCTCATCCTCCTGGGAGCAGCTGCAGGAGCAGCTCTGGCTGAGGGCTGGAGCTGCAGCTGAGGCTCCCTGGGGAGCCCGAGCAGCTGGGTGTGCCTGGGGGAGGCATGACTAAAACGGGTGGGGTGGGCATGGAAACGCCAAATATTTGAATGGGAGCGGAGTCATTCCGGGTAACTGTGGTGGGTAAAAATAGACATAGGGAGTAGGAAGGAAAACGCTACCGTTACTGGACTGGTGCGTGGGAAAGGGCATCTGTGCGATGGCAGCTGGGTGGGTGTCCTGGTTTCAGCTGGGACAGTGTTAATTTTCTTCTTAATACCTGGTGCAGGGCTATGAGGGGTCAGAGGCTGGGAGGGATATGTCTGTGTCCGTATGCCTCACTGCTTCAGGGACCCTGGGGGCTGCAGCAGAGCAGTCCCTGGTCCCTGCAGTGTGTCCCTGACGTGTGCAGTGTGCTGGTGAGCAGCCCTGTCAAGCGCAGCACCCCTCAAGTGCATCCTCCTGTGGTGCCTGGAGCCTGCCTTCCTTACAGGCTTTAGCAGGTGCTGGACAGTGGCTCACCCCTCTCTCGTGTTCCCTGCAGCTGAGAAGGTGTCCTCCCTGGGCAAGGACTGGCACAAGTTCTGCCTGAAGTGTGAGCGCTGCAACAAGACCCTGACCCCGGGTGGGCACGCTGAGGTAAGAGCTGCTGCAGCAGGGCAGGTGGGAGCTATGCTGGGATTCATGGGGTGCCTTGTAGGCTCTCCAGCACTCCAGCAATGGGGACTCCCAGGAATAGGGCTGGAACAGTTACTTGATGCCATGTGGATGGGCTGTGGCATGTCTCTGTGGCATGCAAGCCTAGGAGTGCATGTTGTGGCTTCAAACTCTGCTGCTGCTGCAACTCGTGGTGCTCTAGAGCTCTTGTGCACAGCCCTGAAGAAGCCACAGAGTGGTGCTGGCACCACATGTGGTGTCCCGGCTGTGCCACCTGGGTGTGGGCTCCCAGGTAGCTGTGGCAGGGCTGGGCATGCCCTGGTAAGCACTGGAAGCAGCTCTGTGAACTGGGCAGGCTTGTTTGAGAGTCACACAGGCTTTGAAGGTGTGTGGGTGCTGGGAGCCTGCACTGACCTGTGGTTAAAAACACCAAACATGGGGATGCCTGTGTTGCCATGGTGATGTGAGCTCAGCGCTTGTGCTCTCTGTGCCCTGGCGTTTGTGCTGGAGTATGATGGCATTGCCACTACCCAGCACTTGGGAGCGTGAGGGTGCCTTGCCGGTGGTGGCAGCTGCTCAACCTTGTGAACAACTGTGTTTTTCCTGTGTGATGCCCCAGCACGACACCCAGTGCCCTGGATTTGCACAGCACCTGTCATGCCACAGTGTCACCAGCTCTTTAGCATGGTTTTAGCAGGCAGCACAGCTGGGGAGCAGGCAGGTGGTAGCAACAGGGACAGCTGTGCCGGCTGCCACCAGCTGGTGGGGAAGTGGGGCATGTCCTTCCCGGGAAAACAGGGCTACATGGGTGGATCTGTGCTTCAGGCCGGGTTAAGCCCAGATTTGCTGCTTCTCCATATAAGGTTGGATTCTGCTCCCATGGGGGATAGCAGCCAAGGCCCCACTGACTGTGCTGAGAGCAGATTTGGTCCTTCCCTGCTTTTTCTCCCTCCTTTTGAGGAGGCTAGGTTGGAAAGGTGTCACAGGGAGACAGGCTGAATGTTTACCCTCTCCTCTGGCATAGTAACGCTGCAAGCACACTGATATTTATGCCTTGCAATATTTTGTAGCTGCCTTTGGCCAGCCTGCAGCCTGCTCACTCCCCCAGCCTTACCTCCAGCCATCCAAGCCCATGCCTTTGGCACAGCATCCCACAGGGAGGAGAGGGAAGAGACAGCATCTCTGCTCACCCACCACCCTGCCTGTTTTGGGCAGCGGAGGGGATGGAGGGCAGGAGCATGGGGCAGAAGCAGACCTGAGATGCTGAGTGGAGCCGAGCAGGTGATGGAGTGGATTGTTGCCTGAGAAAGGGCTCTCAGTGGGTTTTCTAGTCAGGGCAGTGTGTGTGGCAGCCCTACTGGCCCCCTGCTCCAGCCACACTCTTTCTTTTCTCTTGGACTCGGTTCCAGCTGGCCCATGAGAAACGGCTGTGGGGAGCTCCGAGGCTTATCGCCTGCTTCATGCCTTCCTGTGATAATCGCCCCAGACGATAGTGGGGTCGATAGCAGCTGGGCTGGGACCAGTGCCCACGTGGGGCCTCTGATCTCAGGCCAAGGCAAGGGGGAGGCAAAGCTCAGGGCTCTCACGGTGCTTTGTGCATCCAATAATGGCCTGACTGTGCACAGAATGCTGAGAGGGTGAAGTGGTGCCTTGCTGGGTCCTGGTCACACACCACTGGGTCTGGGCTTGGAGGTGCCTCTTGGCTGACCTGCTGCAAGATGCTGGTGGCTCCTGTCCCATTGGCACACACAGAACAGCCTGAGTATTTGATGCAGGAGAAACCCCTGAGTGATCAGGTCAGGTTAGGCTGTCACTTCAGATCCACAGCTGGGTGTGTTTTGGTGGGTAGGTAGGGCCATTAGGGCCATTGTGGTCTCTGAACACCAGTGGGGATGAAAGTGATCCTATGGGAACTGTGGTCACTGCTCAGCATCCTAACACTAACCCTCTCTCCCCAGCATGATGGGAAGCCTTTCTGCCACAAGCCCTGTTATGCTACACTGTTTGGCCCCAAAGGTAAGTCCCTGTCTCCCCCATGCCTGTGTGGCTGTGCTCAGGGCTGCGGGAGGGGCAGGGGACAGGTCCCCTCAGTCCCCACTTGGTGCCCTCAAAAATACCCCAAGAAGCCAGGCTAGCATGGGCTGAGCATCAAGCCAGCAAATTGCAGTCGCAGCCCTGCCACTCCCTTGTGCGGAGGGAGGGAACAGAGGAAGGAGGGAGGGATTCATCTTGTCAGCTGCCTTTTTTTTTTTTTTTTAATATGTAGAAAACAAATTCCCATTCAGACAGAAGGTGGAGTCACTCTCCTATCCCAGATGTGGCTGGAGAAAGCCTGGGTCAGGAGAAAGCAAGGCAGGGCTGAGGTGCAGCAGTGCTGCAGTGGGCTCAGTGGGGCTAGGCGTGGTGGTGCAGGGGGCTGGGAGAGGATCCTGAGGGCTCCCAGGTCATCACAGTCTCTTTCTGCCCCTCTGCAGGGGTAAACATCGGCGGTGCTGGGTCGTACATCTATGACAAGCCGCAGATCGAGGGGCAGACTGCTCCAGGACCCATCGAGCACCCAGTGAAGGTGGAGGAGAGGAAGGTGAATGCTGCACCTCCCAAGGGACCCAGCAAAGGTGAGAGAAGGGACAGGACAGGGCAGGTGGCCTGGCCCTTCACCATGGTGGGCAGCTGGTCCAGAGCCACCTCATTCAGCAATGGTGTGGGGTGCAGTATTTGTGTGTGTGTGTGTGAGGGGGTCTTCCACACCTGTGTGTCCTGGCTCAGATGTCCTACCACTTTCCATGCCCGTTTTCTCTTTTCTTTCAGCCTCCAGTGTCACCACCTTCACTGGGGAGCCCAACATGTGCCCTCGCTGTGGCAAGAGAGTCTACTTTGGTAAGGTGGTGAGCAGGCAGTGGGTGATGTCTTGGAGTGGCACGGCCCGTGGTGCTGGGACTCCATGCAGGACCCCCCTGGGGAATGCAGAGCAGCTGGATCAGAGATGGGGTTGGGGGCACAGAGGGGTGTGCCTGAGGAGCCTTCAGGGGTGGGTCCTCTGGGGTGCAGAGCTTTATCTGCACTGTATCCTCTGCTGTCACCTGCCATGTGGTAATAGCTGTCCTCAGCCATCCTCTGCCACCTGCGAGGCAGCAGAGATGTGGGAGGCTGGGTTGCACAGGGCTCTCTTTGGATTTTGAACGTGGAGGTGACATTCCCATGGGCAGTGCTCCCTCTGAACGTGTTGCAGGGGGCTGGTGTGACCCTCCCTTCTTGTCCCCCTCTAGCCGAGAAGGTGACTTCCCTGGGGAAGGACTGGCACCGTCCCTGCCTACGCTGTGAGCGTTGCAGCAAGACACTGACCCCGGGGGGCCATGCCGAGGTAAGGGTGTCGCCCCCCCAGCATCCCTGGGCAGCACACACCGGCCTGCCAGTGGGCTGTGGCTGAGCTGAGCTGTGCCAGGTTGTCCCAGTGGGCAGCCCCTGCCTTTGCAGGAGGACAGGGCTGGGAGGAGCAGCTCCTCAGCCTTGGGGGAGTGCTGAGGTGTCTGCAGGGATGAGCAGCGTGGGAGGGATGTCTGGTCAGGGGGATGTGTCCTGGGCACTGGATTTTCCCTGGCCCCTCACCCCAGGTGACATACTTCTCTCTGCCCCACACAGCATGATGGACAGCCGTACTGTCACAAGCCCTGCTATGGGATCCTCTTTGGGCCAAAGGGTGAGTGCCTGGGGGCACAGAGGGTGGGGAGCCAGTCCAAGGGCATGTGCCCTGACGGGGCTACCACTCTCAATACTCATGCCACTGCCCAGAGGGGACATCTTCCACCTGGGTCCTCACCTTCTTGCATCTTCCCTTCTGCAGGTGTCAACACTGGAGCGGTGGGAAGCTACATCTACGACAAAGACCCTGAGGCAAAGAATCAGCCCTAGATGGCATCCCCCCTTCTGCCTGCCTGCACGCTCTGTGCCCCCGTACTAACCTCCTGCTCACAGCCAGAGCAGACCCTCACCAGGCTGGCCACAGAGTTGTGCCCTCTCTGCTGTCTCCACTCCAGGCAGGACAGCCCTGCCCCTGGGTTATATATCATAGTCTTTAATATAAGCTTCATTGTTTAAAGGCAAAGATAGAAGGTATCTCTGGTGGTTCCCAATGCGCTCTGCCCTCCCCAGCCTTCCCATCAGCCTCCCAGAGCATGGGAGGCAGCAGGGCAGGTGTGGGGATGTCACCGTGCAGAGGGGATGGCAAGTGGCACCCAAGGGACTGAAGATGGTGGTGGCAGGAATCCCACCATGGGAGGGTGCTCCATGCTGTCCTGCAGCTGCTGGGGATGGGAGTGGGGGGTCAGGGTGCCCATCCCTGTTCCTCACTGTCTGCTGGTGATGGGTGCCATCTGGCAGTGCTGCCCTTTCGTGTCCTGGCATTCACTCTACCCAGGGTCCACAGCTGACCTTGTCCACTGTTGGGTCTGGCACCCCCCTACATCCCCATCCTTGAGTCCTTGTAGGTGAACCCAGGAAGGTGCCCAACCTGCTCTGCTGTCTGGTTTAGGTTGGTGCCCTCCCCAGCCTGATCCCCCTTGGAGGCAGAGCCTGGGCTGGGGGGCACCTGGCAGCTGCAGCCCTGATGGAGTGGGCTGTCCCCACCTTTGGAGGGCAGAGCGCATTGGGCTGGAGGCTTGGCAGCAGGATGCCTGCCTGCTTCCCTCAGCTGGAGGTTTCTCATTGTTGTTGTTTATTTATAACCAGTTGTAAATGTGCCCCTTGCTTTGGAGAATGACACGTGCTCCCATCTCACCTGTCCACCCCTGTGCACACCCACCCCCGCTGCTGCCCAGGGGGCTGGGGAGAGGGCTGGTGTGGGGGACCCACTGGGGCAGTGAGCCCTGGGTGCCAGCACTCTGCTCTCTCCAGGCTCCCTGTGCTGCTGCAGGGCTGACTTTTGTTATTTGCTGACAATAAAGGTTTTGAGAGATGTGTTGTGCAGCTCAGCTCTGGGTGGAGGTGCGGACAGCTGTGCACACCACAGAACATCCCTCTGGTCCCAAGGACAGGGTGGGATCCAGCCACCATGATCCTATCCCAGGTGTCTCCTGGGGGCCACACCATGCAGCCTCAGCCCCAGATGAGCCTGAGCTGCCCAGGGCAGAGCTCCTCTTGGTGCAGCACAAGCCATGGCTGCTTCCTGGGCTGTGAGCACCACAGGCTTGTAAGAGGCTGTGCTGCCCTGACAGCTGGAATGGGATGAGATTCATGGCTTTGGAGGGTGGAATTCTGTTGGGAGAGAAGTTATGGAGCAGGTGACACTGTGCCCCTTAGCTTGGGCTTGCTGAGCAGGCACAGTACCTGAGCAAAGCTGCCAGTGGGAAAGCTCAGCCTGGCGGCAGCAGCAAAGCAGAAATGCACTATGGCCAACCCCTGGGAGCTGCCATGTGTAGCCAGCTAGATACCAGTCCTGCTGCCAGGTCTGGTTTTAGACATACAGCTATTCCCCCTAGGAGCTCAGTGTCTGGAGAGCAAGGCACAGAGGCTGGGGCTGCCAAGGCAAACACCAGCTCTGGGAACCACTGCCCCGGTTCCTCCCTTCCATCACATTCTTGAAAAAGCCCCGCTGGCCTGCTGGCTGTGCCCCCCTGGGGAACCTAGGCATCCCTCTGGTCCTGTCTTCTGGGGAAAACAGGAACCTGGTGGCCTCTGCAATGTCTTGCATCCTTGGATAAACCCCAGCTCTGGAGCTGCTCCATTGCCATGCAGTAGAGGGGTGTGTGGTTGCCGGCCACAGCCTCTGGACTTGCTCCTCACCTGGGCACGGCTGGGAAACACGCACGGCACAACGGGGACAGCAGGGAGCCTGTGGCCGCAGCGACAGTCCTGGGCTCAGGCAGCCGGCAGAGCAGTGGGCACGACAGTCGCTCGTGTTCCCCTCCCGGCAAAAATCCCAGCAGCATGAAGTCTTCCCAGGCACAGAGGGCTCGGCAGCGCAGTTCCTGGGCCGGGAAATGGACTGTGTGTGTTCATGTTTTGGTGGGGTTTCCATAGAGACTTGACCCCTCTCATGCTTTGGGGACAAGGCTGCTGTGTAAATCAGAGCAGTGCCGGCTCCTTCCCTGACCCACAGCACAGACCTGGACCCTCACAGCCAAAATTTGCCATGTTTTGCCCCATGTACCAGCAGCAGTGGTGAGATGGGGGGATTCCCATCACTCATCTGGGATCCAGTACAGCTGCCAGCAAAGCCCTTGGCATGAATCCATCTCTCCTTACAGCTCTTCTCTTTCTCATCATTAATTAAGGAACTAAATATGCCAGGCTCTTTGCTAGCCTGTGGCAATCCCCTGCAGCAGGGAGCTTCCCTGATGGGCTGCACAGGCTGATTTTGCTCCCCAGGCACCCATCTGGCTCTGTGCTGTGCACACAGCCAAGTGCATCCCCACTGTGGGCACTGTCCTGGCCCCTCAATGTGGGGCCAAGCAGCAGACCCCCTCCCCAGTGCCTCCAGCAGCCATGAAACACAGGATTTTATTTTGATGTAGGGCTGGCATTCCCCTCAACTCCTTTCTCTCTCTCTCTTTTTTTTTTTAAATTTATTTTCCTTACATTTTCTTTTCCCCATGAGAGTTTTACTGAAGGAATGCAATGAAATTAAAAATAGACAAAATCAGCTCTGCTGCACAAGGGGGTGCTGGGAAGCCTGCATGTCACAGTATCCTGCTACTCCAAAGGGGACAACCTGGCAGCTCAGCCTCTAGGTGGGAAAAGTTCCTTCACCCTGAGGTGAGGGGGTGGGGCTGGGCACGCCTTGTGACAGAAAGTGGTCCCTAGGTACAGTGGGTACCACCTACAGGGTGGATGTTAAGACCAGGAACCTCAAGGCTGTAGCAGGGCTTTGGGATCCCCCACGGGGTTATCTGTGTGTGTGCCAAGGAGCTGGGGCTATGCCTGTGCTGCTGGGTCAGCGTGGGGACCAGGACACAGACAAAGCAGAGTGACATTTTGCACAAGCAGAGAAGGCAGCTCTGGCCTCTAATCCTTGGTGCATTTTTGTATTTATTTTTGGGAGGCCTATGTGAGCTGAAAATGCTCCTTTACTTGAGGCTTGAAAAACATCCTTCCCCTCAGGGATGTCAAATACTTTGTTTCAGCTTAGACTTGCTAGTGGGATAAAAAAGTTGGAGGGCTCTGGTGATTACAGACATACTCTCCAGGGTACAGAAGAAAATAGAGAATAAAGTGGATGCAGCTTTGCTTGGAAAGCCCCCAAGCCCTGTGAACTTGTCCTGGGCAATTTCACTTGCTGGTCCCAGGAAAACTGGGAGCCAGCAGAGCTCAGCAGGGAACTGGCCTTGCAGCTATTTGCTTGGGCACAGGGCAGGGATCCCACCAGCTGGTCAAACTATTTTGAGGGTAGCCCAGGTGATGGGTGGCGGGTGTCAGCCTGGTGAAGGGTGTCAGCTTGGACTGTGGATACCAACCTGGGTGATGGGTGCCAGTCCAGGTACCCCTGAGCTGCCAGAGGAGCAAGATTGTCACTTAGTGGTGCTTCTCAACAGCAGGCTGCCTGTGCCACTAGAAATGGGGCTGCATTTCTTGTGCTGTCCTTAGTGACCCAGTAAAGGGATGGTGAGTGTCCCAAGGCTGGTCCCAGAGAGGCATGACAGATTGGACACATAGAAACAACGGGAAAGGACCTGGTAGGGGTGGGAATGATGAGGGCAGCCCTGGCCTACAACATCTGAGCTGGTCCATGCAGGGATGGGAGATGCAACCACCATGGTGTGGAGGGGTTCTGAAATACAAGGAGATGGCAGGACAGCACAGCTCCAATGTGCTGGGAGCCAGAGCAGCACAGCTGGACAGCAAAGCAAGACAGATTTAAAGCATTTGCTGGGAAGTCAATAAACAGGAGCCAAAAGGGATGAAGTGCTGGAAGATGTGATTTAAGATGGGATATTAAAAGTGACCCAGTAAGCACAGCTTGTTTCCACAAGGGCCAAGAACCGGCTCAGATACTCCCTGAAGTCAGTGATGTGGTTCTCCCTGGCTTGGCTGAGCTTTGGCTTGGTCCCAGTGGGAGGTTAAAATACTGGGAATAAATACTGGAGAGGGTGTAGGAGAGCAGGCAGGGATGAAAGAGAAGGAATGGCACAAAACCAAGTAGAGGAGGATTTGGGCTGTAGATCCTCCTGCCAGTACAGTGCACAGGGCTGTCACATAGGGAGAGATGCTGGTGCAGGCTCTGGATGTGGTACAGACAAGGATGGTCCTGCCTTCTCAGCTTGTTCCTGCTTGGGGGCATCCACAAGGGAACCCCTCCAGGATGGAGACTGAGCTCTGCATCAGCCTGTAGGTTTCCAGTGGGATGAGCAGCTGTGGACTGTCCTGGGGGGCTTAAGGATCTTCTGGAGTGCCCTGGCACAGCTTGCTGGGGGAGAGTTACCTGTGCTGGTGGGATGGAGGTGTGCAGGCTGCTAATGGGTGTGCAAACCTACAGCTCCTCCTCCTCCTTCTCTCTCTTGCTCTGTCCTGGCCCTTCGTCTTGCCTAGGTGTGTTCGACCAGAGTAGCAATATCCTTCTCCCCTCCTTGCTCCACTGCCACGACCTGACCATGCTGAGCAGTGTGCTGACACAGAGAGAAAACACCTCTGCACCGCTTTGTGTCACCTCAAGTTAATTTTTAACCAGAAATAGAAGGTGTGGCATCAACAGCTCAGACCCAGCCCAGGGCAAATGGCACTGCTGGGTGAGTGGCCCAGGGCAGGGAGGGCTGGGGAGGCAATCCCTGTCACAGGTCCCACATGAGCAGTCCCTGAGTGGTGCTCACACTCCCTGCCAGCCCCCAGCACCCATGTGCATCTTCCTGGCAGGCAGAGGCAGTGCCTCACGGGCACTGGGCAGCTTTCCAAAGCAGCAGGCGTTGCTTCCTTGACAATCCCAGCTCCATTTGATAGCCACAATAGAAACAGCCAGACCGTGCCAGGAAAACATACCAAATCCTCCCTCAGCAGGATTTAGCCAGGAGGTTTCCTTGGGCTGCCACTAATGGAAAGCTTGCAGAAAAGAGCAGATGGTAGAGGAGACTTTGGCCAGACTGTACTCAGGGAGACTGGGGGAGCAGTCAGTGCCTGGATGAAATTGGAGGAAATTTTCCATGGAGCTGTGTCTTGGAGGGGTTGGAAAGGCGGGTAAGGGCTACCACACCCTTTAGTCCTGCCGATGGAAATCCCAGATGTGTCCCAGTTGCAGGGCCACATGGGCAGCCCTGTGCTCTCCATCCCCACTAAGCCCAGGAGCTGGCCTGCGGCTCTGTGTTTGTTACTGCTCGTGCAGTGTAATATTACCCATGTGACAATAATTCACACCCTGGCTCTGAGGATGAGAGCTGACCTGACAAGTGACTGTGTGGGCAGCCGGCTGCCTGAACATGTCTGGAAGCATTTTTACAGCTTCAGCTGGAAGCAGCCATGTGATTGCCCATGCCCACGGCAGGACAGACTCTGCACTTTGTCCCCGAGGGCAGTGAGCACAGATTTTTGGTGTGGCAGTGAGCATATTTTTCAGGCTTAAACCATTTAGAGCTTTACAGCACCAGTTGTCAGTGTGCTTGTGGATGTGCCAGAAACACCTTGAACGCCCCTTTCCAAGACCATTCCCCAAGCCTCCCATTCTCGAAAGGTCTTTCCTGTTGCCATCCTGTTCCAAATTACTCCCAGCCATCAGCTGCCTGTCAACTTTATGAATACATATCCCCGAGGTTTTCCTTAAGGTGTAATTTGCCCTGACAGCCGCTTTCGTGCTGTTGTTTTTCCAGCAGTCTGGTAATGGGATTAGCCGCATGCAAATCCGGAGTGATGGAAGGCAAGTGTGTGGGGTGCCCAGCAGCCCCTGTTGAAGGGTACACAGGGTACACCATGCTGCTCCACACTTCTGTGGCACCAGCATCTCGTGGGCCTTCTGATGGGATCACGCGCCTGGCAGCTCCCCCCGGTTTCTGCTGGGCTTCTTTAGGCCACCCTACAATTTTCTTGTCAAATTAGAATCCCATGCTCGACTGTGTAGTGCATATTTTACAACAAATTGTTCTTCGCTGAGAGGGCTTTTGACTTGCACAAGTGTGGGTTGAAATATGGCCAGCAAGGGAGATTTTGCAGGACTCATAGTTGTGCGAGTCCTGGGAAAATGCTGGACTGGGGTGCCCCTGGCCCTTGGGTCATCATCTCCCCGCTGTGCAAGTGTGCTGGGGGGCTGGGAGAACCCTGGGAGCCCCTGCCCCACTCCAGCAAGGAGGAGCAGGAAGGGTTCTAGGAGCTGCTGCCCAGGCAGATGGACTGGTCTGCTACACAGAAACAGGTGTTTTTTCTTGCTGTGTTAGCAAAACAAACCCAAATTGGCTGATGTCACCACTCCGCCTGCTAAAACGCCAGTGGCTTTTCCAGTTGTTACTCCAGTAGTCACCAGAGGCAAAGATGCTTGAGAGAGATATTTGGGCAGGCAGCTTGTACTCACAGCTCCGGCACGCCCAGGAGCTCTCAACTTGCAGCCCTGACCCAGGAGCTCAGGAAAGTCCTGTGGGCTGCAAGGACCTTGCACAAAACATGACACAGATGGAGCTGGGGAGCTGGTGCTGGCTCTTGCCAAGGGACCAGGAGGGGACAACCCTGGTCATAACAACACCACCCAAACAAATAAATGGGACAGCCCAGGTTTTTCTGAGGTGTTGCCATGCCATCAGGGAGAGCTGGCGGCTGATGCTACAGGATAGAGCCTCACCCACAGATTCCTATCAGAGGGCATAGACAGTTGAGGCATGCTCAGTCTAATGGTTAAATTAGCTGGAAAAAGGTCTCTAGATAAGATAAAGCTGTAGTTTACTGAAGAGGCTGCTCTCCATTGGTGCTGGCTGGGTTGTTTCCCTGCTATGAACCTTGATTTGAAGTGATGTTTTGGGTGGGACCTGGGTTTGTTGAAAACATCACCCCTGCCCCTCTCCTGCTGCTCCCTGAAGCTGTCTCTGCCCAGCACCAGAGCTGCCCACTGCCTGCCCTTGCCTGTGTGCATGGGCAGCATCCCAATGCAGAGGGATGAGCTTGCTGCTGACCACTGCTGCTCCAAGAAGGCTCACACACAACTGCAGCTCGGTTTTGGGTCCTGGGGAGACTCTGGATGGCAAGAGGAGCAGTGACCCCAAATATCAGTGTGACGTAGTGTTTCCAGTGAGCTCCCTTCAGCACAGGCTAGTGGGGCCTCAATTTATTGCCCTGCCACAGAGCACTGATGGGTTTTGCACACCGGCATTTGGAGTGTTTATGGACTCACTCCCTGTAAAATGAGCAAGAGGCTGTATCCTGTGGGCTCCTGTGCTCCAGGAGCGCGTGTAGCCCTTCCTCCTTTCCTGCTGGGGCTCTCTGCCAGACAGCTTTGCTGTGCTGCCCTGCTGCTTTGCATGCCTGCTGACTGGGGGGACAAGAGTGTGTCACAGCCATGAGCAGGGTGCAGGCACGGCTCCTGTGGGGTGTAGGAACCAGGGCTGTGTCCCAAAACAGTCTTCCCTCTGACACTGGCTCACTGTGATTCATATAAGTTTGCAGGGCACACCAACACCATGCTTTGGTTCACCCCTTGGTGATGCAGAATTAGGGTAGCCCAGGGTCCATGGATGGCGGTAGCCCAGCAGGGAAAGCTGGGATAATCAAGGGGCAATGAGGAGCCAGCAGGCACACAGCCCCATGCAGGAAGAGCTGGCAGAGACCAGCATGCGGCTTGGTGGTGCTTGCTTTGTAAGAGCTGCCCTGTTGAGTGAACAGAACAGTCTTCAGAAGGTCCATTGGGACACCAAGAGGAGCAGGTGGCCGGGCTCTGCTTCAGCTGGGTAACTCAGTGTGCGGTGCATTGTAGGAGTACCTGATGCCCTGGCTGGGGCAGGAGCATTCCTGCTACAGGCAGAACTGGGCTGAATGGTCCATGGGGACTGGCCACATGGCTGGCCAGCTGGAGGAGACTTGCAAGTGGGCAGTTTTCAGTGTGCCTGCCGGCACAAAAGCTGCCTTAAAAGGGAGTGCAGCTGAAGGCATCTGTCCTTGCCAGGCAGTGGTCCCAAAGCAGCCTGGCACTATGTGGAAGGGGAAGCAGGGCCACCAGAGAGGGGAGAGGACATGCCTTGTCCCTTGTATTTCATCAGGGTGCCAGCTGTACCCCACGTGGTGTGGGGAAGGGGTCCTGACACGGGACGCTCACAGAGTGCTGTGACCCGATGCAGGGGGACGTGACGTGGTTTAAGTACGGTGCCTGCATGTATGTGGTGCCTGCATGTATATGGTGCCTAGGGAGGGAAGGGCGGGGAGGAGACAGGGTGGATGCCCTTGTAGGACACCTCTCTCCTCCCATGCTGTAAGACACTGTCTCAGCATCTCAGCATGACTCACATCTTAGTCGGGCTTTCTGGTGATGTCTCACCAGTACGGGTGCTGCCCACCCGGTGCCCTTGGAGCAGGATGCCAGGGGTGCTCCCCAGACTGGGCTGCCAGCAGATGGGGTGAGCCTGGCACCAGCAGTAGCAGGAAGCATCAGCAGGACAAGAAATCCTGCTGGGATGGGAGTCTGGAGCCAGGCTGGATCATGAAGCAGTCCCAGCTGAACTTTCCCTCTGGGCACAGCTTGTCACTTCTCCTCCTGCACCCACGGGTGGGATCCAGTGTCATCAGGACCCTGTTTGTGCAGGCGAGGGATGCCTCGCATTTCGGGAGGCAGTCACTAGGCGTCCTGGCGCTGGATTTCACAAGCCCTCGTGACCTTTCCAGCACAGCAACATGCCCTGGGGAGGATTGTTTCATACAAAACAGACCTTTGGATAGGCTTTTCATTTCCTTCACAGCCAAGCACAAAGGAACAGCAAGTCCTCCCTCCTAACAAAATGACAACAGTCAGTAACACAGATAGGCTGACTCTCCACAGTGAGCAGAGCCACGTCCCACACCCACGCCATTCCAGCATCCTGCAAGAGTGGGGTTACAAGCCCCGCCGCTCCCTCCTGCTTCATCTTGTACCCCAAACTTCCCCATGGGCAGGACACCTGTCTCAGGGTTGACTTTTACACTCCTTTGGGAAAAAAAATGCATGTGTGTGCTCTGAGTGGGTGAGCTCAGGTGTTCCGCCTCCCATGAATCTTTATCTGAGAGTGTGGTTAATTGACCGATGTCAATCACACCTCCAAGCCCCGCTCAGAGCGCGGCTCTCGGCCATCCGCAGAGCACAAGCGTGGGCAGGGAGCTGGTGTGCAGAGGGGACACGGCTGCAGAGTGTGGGCTGTGGATGGAGGGGTGCAAGGGGTGTGGGGCTGCAGACTGCAAAGGGGGCAAGGGGTGCAGGTGGAGAGATTGCAGCGGGTATAGGGCTGGAAGGGATGCATGACCCTGTCCTGGGACCCCCTTCAGGGCTGTGCTCCGGGCGGGCCCTTCCAGCTGCGGGCGGGGCCGCACATCTGGGCGGGGCGGGGCGGGGCGGGCGGGCAGTGCCTCCGGCGGGGCCGGCGCGGAGCATCCCACAACCGGTGCGAGCAGCGCCCCGAGCCCAGCCGAGCCGAGACCATGCCTAAGTGTCCCCGCTGCCAGAAGGAGGTCTACTTCGGTAAGGTCTTCCTGCCCTCTCCCCGGCCGCCCCCAGCCCGCGGGGACGGCAGGGCTGTCGGGCACCGATGCTGCACCTCCGCCCCGCGGCGGGTCCCCCGGACCTCCCAGCGCTGCGGGTCCCCCGGACCTCCCAGCGCTGCGGGTCCCCCGGACCTCCCAGCGCTGCGGGTCCCCCGGACCTCCCAGCGCTGCGGGCTCCATCTCTGCAAATTCTTGAGGTGCCTCAAAGTCTTTCACCCTGCGCTGTGGGTCTCCGGGGTGCCCCGGGTGGGTGACCCTGTAGATCCACACCAGGAGGTGCCTGGCTGCAGAGCTCGGGCTGCGCTGGGTACTCCCAGCAAAGCATGGGAGCTCAGCCCCATTTCCTTCCCCGCACAGCACGCAGCTCTGTGCCAGTCTGGAGCCCAAAGGCCCAGCTGATGCATCTTGCTGCTCTGAAAGCCAGGGCAGGTGAGCAAACACCTTATCAAGGGCAAATCCTGCCCTCGGGCAAGTTCCTCGGTCAGTGGGTTGCCCACACGTTGTTCTATGTGGTTTTGTAGAGTGAGATGACACCTCTGGGGTGTTATTTTTAAGCCGTGGTTGCAGGCTAGTTGTGAGACTTTTAGGGCTTGCTGTCTGCTGCTGGGTGTTCCGCAGATGTCCTCCCTCCAAACTGGAGCCCTGAAGCTTCTTCCCCTTCTGGTGCCATGGTCCTGCTGTCCTGCCCGAGGGTATTTAAGGGGTTCAAGCCTCTCACCCTGCCAGCAGCTGCTGGAATGGGCAGGTTCTGGCTACCTCTGCACTTCCCTGGTGTGGCTGAACTTGAGGGGGTTTGCTGGGACCAGCTTATATGCACTCCCTGCTTTATAATTTACTAGAATAAGGAATCTGGAACCCAAGTCCTGCTGCCACTGACTTCTCTCTCTGCTTTATTTGTGCTCTGTCTGTGTGTGCGTCCCAACTACTTGTGATCTTCCAAGGAGTTTGAGGCTCAAATACAGGGGCTGCTCTCCTGGCCAAACAGCTGTGTCCATGAGTGATGCCCACTCTGGGGGGTGCACGGGGGCTGGCCTGGGCACTGCGAGGGGATGTGGTTCCTGCCATTGGGGAACATCACTTTGCCTGAACTTGAACTCCCTGCTTGCATCCAGGCTTTGAGATGGGGTTTTGGCACAATACAGTTTGTGTCTCCCTCCTGCTCCTGAAGGTCCTGGGGCACCTCATTTACCCATGTGGTCTGATATCAGGAGCTACCACGGTGCTGGTGTCAGTGTCTTCCTTTCCCTGTGGGTCTGTGTCAGTCTCAGTTGGGGTGGAGCTGCATTTGCCGTGCCTGCAGGTGCAGCCGTGGAGGCGCTGGGACGGGACCGTTTGAACAAGGAGGGGTTTGAACTTGCGCTTATCAGGCTGCTCTTACGAAATGTCTCTGTTGATGCAGAGGCTGAGGAGGGTTCAAAAGCTACTGGAGAACCAAGACTGACGCCTGATTTCTGTGCCTTCAGATAATCCAAAGCACTGGCAGATGAGGCAGAACAAGCCTCACTTCAGGGTACACCGGGACTCTCAGAGTCTGGCGGTCCTGCTTGGGTGTGCCTCAGGCTGCTTTGGGTCAAAATCTGTGTGTGGAGTGCAGGGATGCAGAGGAGGAGAGGACTGTGGATAGGCTTTGCAGGAATCTCACCTGCACGTCTGAGCACAAGGAGGGCCCTTGTGTAGTAAGCCTTGACAGAGCTCCTGCCCAAGTGTTGGTGCAAATGTGTGTGTGAGGGTTGGGGAGCTGAGCTCCTTCCAGAAACCCTGTAAATGGGAGGGGCCCTGCCACAGGCCAGGCTTGGACTTCTGGGAGTGCCAGGAGGGGGAGGACACTGTGGCCTGTTCCAGGCTGTGGGCACAGGGGGCCCTTTGTGCCACTGGGTAATGGCAGCAGGGCTGCCTTATGACATTTGGGCACTGCCTCCGCTCCCACCTCTGCAGCCGCCAGCTTGGTCCCTGCACAAGCTCTTGTGGGCATATTTGGACTCCAAAGAAGAGATGTGTCAGGCTGCTGAGGGCCCCTCAGGGCACACGCTACACACAGCGGCTTGGTCCCATTGCTCTACCTCCTTTTGCAGGCATGGGGAGAGTGAGACTGCTCAGACCTGGCTCTGATGGATTCCTGTGGACAGCTCTGTTTAATCACTTAATAAATTCCCAGGAGCGCAGCTGCCAATATGAAGAGCACACGTGCCTGCAGAAAATACCCTCCTCCCCTGCTGTGCCACAATTGAAAGCCACCCTGTGTTCCCCCTTCTCTCCATAAACATGTCTTGGCTCCAGGATGTTGTCCCTCCCACGGCCGCCTGAACCCCAGCCAAGCTCCAGCCCCGTTCTGGTTTTCCATGGTGCCTGCACAATCGGAGTTGTGGCTGGAAGGGACTAGTTCATCTTGGCAGGGCATGGCAATGGCTTTGCCTCCCCAGCCCTTGACAGCATCCCCTTTCGCCTCTGCCAACTCTGGCGCTCACTTGGGCTCCAGCTTGCTGGGGAGAAATTAATCCTCTTGCCGGCTGATGTTGGAAGGAGGGAGGTCCTCAGATATTTGGAAGATAGACAGAAGTCAGCCCATCCTCATGGATGCAGCAGTGTTCACCCTGGGTGTGGCACTGCTGCTTGGGATCTGTGCTCTCGGATGTGTATGGTGTTTTGTGTGCACAGTGAGCACTGGTGTTTGAAACACGGTGCTCTCTGTCCTGGACAGACAGACTTGCTCAAAAATGTCCTCCCTAGGGTTGATGATAAGGAGACCAACCTGCCAAAACTGATTTGTGCCTGTTCAGTGCTTCAACTAACCCATCTCCTTTCCGTGGCAGCCGAGAAGGTGACTTCTCTGGGGAAGGACTGGCACCGGCCCTGCTTGAGATGTGAGAAGTGTAACAAGACCCTGACCTCTGGAGGCCACGCAGAGGTGAGGTTTGCTGCTCAGGAGGCCCCAGTCCTCTGCAGCCAAGGGCAGGGATGGGCAGAGGTGGAGCTGAAGAACGGTGGGGACTGATGCTCTATATGTCTCCCTGCAGCATGATGGCAAGCCGTACTGCAACCACCCCTGCTATGCCGCCTTGTTCGGGCCCAAAGGTAGAGTGGCTGTGGCTGGGGTTGTGGGAGGGAGGGAAGGAGGCTTGAATATCCCAGCTCTTGGTAAGTTGAAGCCCTTGGTGCACTCACCATCCTGCAACATCGCTGACCCTGCTCTGTCTCTCTTCCAGGGTTTGGCCGGGGAGGAGCTGAGAGCCACACATTCAAGTAAACCTCAGGTTGGTCCTTCCCTCGGAGCTCCTCTCCTGCCTCCAGCTCTGTGGGCTGGTTGAGGCTGTCCTCCCTCAGGCAAGTGGGCAAGGCAGGCCATGCCACAGCATCTCTCTGGGCTGGCTGTGTCTCCCAGCCCTTGCATTGGTGTTTGAGAGCATCCGCTGGGTGCCAGCTGCTCCTCTCCACCAGCCCCAGCTGACTGTCAGCACCCACTTAGCTCCAGCAGTGGCTGCCAAAGGCTTTTGCTTTGTGGCCTGTTGGCAAAGACAGGGTGTGTCCTGGAGCACTCTTGTCCCTGGGATAGGGCTATATCCGCTCCCAGCCCAGCCTGTCTTCATCTGCTCCTCTCTTCCATCCCTCTCCAGGTCTGACCGCCAGGGTTCCCAGCACAGCCTGAAGACCGCACAAACACACCGCAACAGACATGCATTTTTGTTTTTAATTCACTCTGTACTAGACTAGCACGTTCAAAGCAATAAGTAACCAAGGCTGGGGCTGGTGTGGACAGGGGCCTCTGCTCCAGATGGAGTAATGCCGGGGTGGAGCTGTTGGGTTGCCCTGCCGGATAGGAAATTTGGCTGGTATTGCTGAAGGCCGCCTGGAGAGGAGACCACACCCTTCCAGCCAAAATCCAGCTCTGCTTCTGGCACCCAGCTCTCATAGCTGGGCCCACAGTTGTATTCTCAGTCTTTAATAAACCGAAAGATGCTTCCCCCATGTAGCAGCTGTGCTTTCTCTAACAGGGGTCCCACAGGACTTGCTTGTGAAGCGCTTGCCTCTTGCTTGAGGACCCCTGTGGCCTTTGGATTGAGCCCCACTGTGTGATGGCTCCATGTGCTTCTGCTCCTGGTGTGTGCAGGGTCCTGCCCTTGGCTGCCCACCCCAGGCTGCCTGAGCCCTGGTGGGGTGAAAGCAGCCCCAGGTGCTGTAGGTGAGCACACCCCAAGGGCAGGGGTGATGGGTGTTGTAATGATGCTTGTCTGGGACTGGAGTCTCCCTGGTTTTGGGAGGAAGGTCCTACCCCACCCACAGCCTCACTGGATCTGTGTGGAGACATCTGCAGAAGTCTGGGGCGTGGTTGCTCCTGCCATAAGCCACCTCTTGTTGCCTGTGGCAGTCATGGGGTTAAAGTGGATGCATGCAGTGCTGCTCGGTGAGGGGCTGAGGCTGTTGACCTGAGGTCTCTATGGCACTCTGCAGCCTCCTGGCTGTGTCCCAGCCTCAGAGAGTGCCTGCTGGAAAGCCATGCTCATGGGCAGCCCCCAGCTCTGCTCCTGGGTACGTGCAGCCCTCCCTGGGGCAGAGAGGTGTTTTGCTGGAAGGGGGTTACCTGCCACATCAGGATAACCTGGCATTTGCTGCTTTTGCTCTGAGCAGGCATACAAAAAGACCAAGTGAGCCGGGAGGTTACTGTTGAGGCAGAACCAGCCTCCCTTCATATGGGAAGCAGAAGTGTGGTGTTACAAAGCAAATGCTGGCTCAAGAGCTTTACTCTTTCGTGTCTCAATGTCTTTGCCCCACTGGAAGAACAGCATTGACCGATGTCAAAGATGTTGACTTGAGGGATGTTTCTAAAATGGTTTCTTAACCATGTCTTTCCCTAACACCCATTTACATATTCAGAGATATCTCATCACCCACTAGGGTATTTTTGTCTACAGTTTCTGCATGCATTTCCTTAGAGACTGCTCTGCATTTTATTGTCACGCTAACCCTCCTGGGACTTGGCCAAAACCCTCAGGGGTCAGAGGTGCATGTCCAATGTCAAAATCTTCAGTGTCAAAAGCAGCCTGATCTGATAAGCATCTTAAAACTGCCAATTAAAACTTGCTTGATGCTGCAAGGCTCAGCACCCACTAGGAATGCTTCAGTGGGATGAACTTGAACAGCAGGCGCTACCTCGCCTCCCACCCAGTTAGCACAACAAACACAGGCGTCTGTGTCAAAGGCAAACCCAGGCTATTGCCGTTCAGCTGTCACCAAACTACCCAGCCAGCCAGGGCTCAGAGGGCTCCCTGCCCTCCTGCTCCCACCCCTGCCCTTGCCAGCAGCCTCCTGGGGGTGCCAGCACCGCTGGCCCCATGGCTCCTGGCCACTGCTGCTGGCACCCAGCCACTCCTGGGGCACTGGGATGTGGCTTTGCTCTACTGAGCTTCAAAGCAAACTAGTGATTTAATCTCAGCAGCCTTGAGCATACCAGTGAGATAGCGTTTTCCCTCAAGCATTAAAAATAATGGCAAACAGAAGCCTTGTCATCCTCTAGATTTGTGTAAGTGTGTCCAGCTGGGAAAGGGACCTGTGAATTGGGCTCCTGGTCTTTCCCACCAGGGCCCTGCACTTAAACTTCAGGTGCAGCTCATTCCAAGTGCAAGTGGCCAGGCCATGGATGAGGAGGGAACCAGTGAGAGGTATGGAAGAGAAAGTGCTGCCCAGGGACAGGCTGGGGCAGTCCAGTCCTTTGTCTGCCAGCCCTTTCTGTGAGCGATGGCTGGAACTGGGGCAGGAGGCAGTGTGCTGCTGTTTGCAGCCTGTTGGTGTTAGCAGTGTGCTGTGTGGGGCTGCTTCGGTTCTCACCATGGATTTTTGTAGTTGTGGTGGTTGGAGACATCTCTCCCTGCCCAGGGTGTGTGGAGGGATGTAGGAACTGAGCTGTGCCAGGTCTGTGCAGCTGCCTCACTCTATGCTGCACAGAGGGATATAAATGTGTGTTAAAACACAGGAGTCCCTCGACCAAGGTCTGGGGACAAGCCCTTGAGTATTAATTCCCAAAATGTCTTTCTTAGTGTCCTGTTTTTCTGCCTATCCTTCAGTAGGAGTTCCCACTGAGATGGCTTTTAGCTCCAGGACTTGCTGTCAGGATACTTCCCTCCAAGAGCTGTGCTTGTACAAGCCTCAGTCTCTGCCTGCTCCAGCCTTGATGCTGTGAGGTTGGGCAGTTCAGGCAAAGGTCACATCCACATGGAGCCTTCGTCAAAGAAAATATATGATAAATTGATCTTTTTGAAACTTGCTTTGGTCTTTGGAGAGGAAGCAGAAACAGCTGTATTGCATTTGGATAGGGAATCCACACCAGAACCAGGCCTCCCCTCGATGTGCAGACTGGTTCAGCAGTGGCTGGCACACCAGGGAGGTGAGTTGTCATCAGGCACAAACTTTTCTGCATTGAACAGTAAATCTCTGTGGCCTGGAGTATGAGTTGTAAAGACATGTAGCAGTGTGGCCTCCAGTGCATTTTATCTGTGATGCTTCGGTTCTGAGCCTGGTCAGGAGCTTGGGATGTGCAAAGACGGTCCCTTCCCTCTCAGGGCTGTGATGCCCTGGCTGAGCTGCTTCTGCAACAGGGAGAGCAGGATGATCAGGGCAAATCCCAGCTTTCTAGGGGAGCAGCCAAGGGGTGACAGCTTGGTCCCAGCTGCTCCCAGTGCTTGAGGCAGAGAGCAGACCCCGGGCATGTGGTTGGCAGCCCCCACGTCCTGCTTGGTCACCAGGCAGCCAACACAGGTAGATTCAGGGAGTGGTCCCAGCCCCGAGGTGCCCCTCTGGGACAGCTAAAGGTGTCGGGTTATTTACAGTGTGGTGATGCCCAGCAGAAAGGTGGGCAGCAGCTTTGTGACCTGAAACGGTGCTGTTACTGACCCTGGAGAAAGGGGCTATGCTTTCTCTGCCATTATTTCGGAAGCTTGGGCTGAGATCAGTGACGTCTGTGGATTGTGGAGTGATAGTTGCTATAAACACTTCATCACTGTGACAAAAAAAACAAACAACATTAGCAGTTCCTCTGGCAGCTGGGTGTGGGCGAGCCCCAACGCCCTGGGTAGAGAAACAGAAGAGGCTTTGGCAAAGGACAGGAAACTGAATGGGTTCAGCAACTAAACTGCAGTTGCTCCCCGCCCTGGCTTTGTGGCTTTCTCTACAGAAGTAAGGAGACGTGGACAAAAAGGGGACTTGGAGGTCCTTCAGCTGATCTGTAAGAGGAATGGATGTTATTTCAGCCCCAGTGAGGGCAAAGTGCAGGCAGGAGAGGCTAGTTTGAGTCACCTGACCCTGTGTCCTTCTCTCAGAGCAGATTGACAGACTTAATCCAAAGAAGGGGACAAATGTGTACCTGTGCCTGCAGCTGGCATGGGGAGTGGTTTAGGTGGGAAGCCTTACAACAGGGTGTTCCTTAAGGCCATCCTTAAGGAAGGCAGCAGGCTCAGCCCCTGGACAGGGCTGTGTCCTGCCAGCATGGCTGCAGGCTGCAGCTCACATCTGGATTAACACATGCTGGGTGTCTGCTTCAATGCTGCCTCGCTGAGACACTGGCAGGGCTGCTGACCCTTCCTTGCCAGCACTGATGGGGACACTGATGTGACACCTCTGGCACTTCCCTTGTGGTGATTTTGTGTCTCATCACAGAATATGCTGAGTTGGAAGGGGCTCACAAGGATCATTGATGCCAACCTCTAGCCCTGCACAGGACCACCCCTAAGAGTCACATCATGTGCCTGAGAATATCAAGAACACAGAGCCAGAGCAGCATGGATGGGGCCAGGTACCTGCTGTGGGGTGGCAGTGGTTTGCTTCCCTGCAGTGCGCTTCCCCAAATAAAGCTGTGACCCTTGGGGGCCAGGTAGGGCTGGGGGAAACTGGCATGGGAAATTGGGCCCTGTCACTGCAGAGAGTTCCTGCTCTTTGCTGTGTGGGGCTTATGAGGATGAAGCCAGTCTGTAACGGTGTGGTATCAGCTCACCACTGCTTTGAGTATTTTTAAAGCGGATTTGTGTTAAGCTCAAAGTGCTCTAGTATCTTTTAGGTCATGAAGATGTCTGCCCATCTCCTAACACCTAAGAAATCTGCCTTCTTATCCAGACAGTGTGGTAAGAGGGACTGTGAGCTGGTGTCAGGCAGCAGGAGCTCTGCAAGCTCCTGTGGTGAGCTGGGACTTCCCGTCCCAGCTCTGCAAAGCAGCGGGTTGGGGAAGCCCCGTCTCACCATCGGAAACAGCTTTGCAGAGGTGGCAAAGAGGAGCTCAAAGCTTGCTCCTGACGGGGAGCAACATCCTCAGCAAATACTGAAGCAGTTTAAGGTACTGAGGGCAGAGGGACTCTGAGTAAGTGGGATGACCAGGAGCATAATGAGAGGTGAATGAGCCCATGAACTGTGCTACTGGAGACTGAGACCTAGTCAGGGAGCAAGGAGAGGAGAGGACAGGCTGCTCTACCCTCACCCTGTTCCCATTGCTGGTGGTCCAATGGTAGAGAGCAGCTGGGCAGGGAAAGCCCTGGGGATGTTTTTCAGCTCCTGGGTGGCTTTTGCAAGGAAGGAGCCCAAGCATAAAGGTTGACGTCAGGCACCTAGGGGTGAGTTTTACTTTCACGCCTCTCGTGTTATTTTCAAGGAAACATGGAGAATTTCCAAGGGGAAAGGGTGCAAGAGCTTCCCACCAAAGCCTCTGTCTTTCTTTGGTGAGTCTTTTGTTAAAGATCCTGGGGGAAGAGGTCAGAGGGAGTTTCCCTCTGTACAGAGAAACGTCAACTTCTCTATGAAAATAAAAAGGGTGAAACTCTGAGAACAGAGTTGCTGAGATCTCAGATCTCTTTTCTAATCCTTCCCAATTCATTTATCATGCTGAAAGTTCAGACCCTGAATCAGAGGGCCTCAAATGCCAACACCCATCTTAAACATCCAGCTGCTGGAAGCTGACATTGAATTTTGGAGATACAGCCCACACATAGGCTGATTGCAGACTGACTGACTGTGTTCAGGAAAACCTGCACTAGAGCATTTGTGGAGCTGTTACAGCCCCTCTCAGGGACCTCAGTCATGTGTTATTGTGACCTGAAGCAACTCAACATGCTAAATATGTGCTGGCCATGCAAGCAGTATCAGCACCCCTTGCATCCACTGGTGAGGATGGTGCCAGGAGGCAACTCAGTGCTCTCTGGTGGGGAGATGCCTACTTGTGACCAGATGTGGTTGCTCTGAGGATGCTGGCAGCTGGACTACAACAGCAGAGACCCCAGGGCGACTGGTCTGGAGAACACCACCCCAAGGAGTGCTGCTCAGCTGATGGAGACACCAACCCACAACAGAGCATCATCTGTAGATGCTGAGGCCGCTCCATGCTCAGTGGGAGCTGTGACCCCTGATGCTTCCCATGCAGTGTGGACCTGTGCGTCACTGTGGCCCCACTATGCAGGCAGTCCCTGCTCATAGTCCTGATGCTGCTCAGCTCCTTCCCGCCAGCATCACGTTGGCTCTGCTGCCAGCCCATGCCTTTTCCCACTCTGGTTAACCTGGTGTCCCAGTGAGGGGAGAGAGAGTGTGTGTAAAAGAGCCAGGAAGGTGCAGGAGGAGCTGGAAATGTTTGCAACAGAGAGTGGTACAGCCTGCCTGACCTGTGAAATGCTCTGGCCACCCAAGGCCTCCTTTGAGTAGGCAAGGAGAGAAGCTGTGCTCTGCTGTGATGGATGCAGAAGAGGGGAGTGCAGAGGAGGAGGAGGAGCCCCAGCTGCCCGAACTGCTGGTGGAGTGTGGGAAGCACTGATGCCTGTCCTGGGGGCCTGGCTGGGAGACAGGTTGGCTCCTGCCTGTGTCTTCATGGGGATAAAAGCATTATAAAAACCCCCAAACCAAAAAAAAAAACAAACAAAAAAAAAACAACAAAAGAGCAAAGGAGTTGTTTTCCCAGGAAGAGAGCTCACACCTTCCCCTTGGCAGGGCTGGGCTGAGGTGACATCAGGAAGCTGTGCCGGAGCGGGCAGAGATGGCTGTTATCGCATACAATCGGCATGAGGCAATGGGACCGGCTGCCGTCGTCTCTGGCAGCCCTGCACACAGTCTGTGGTGGCGGGTTGCCATGGCACGGGTGCAAACAGGCGCCCTTGGCCCCACTGAGTCACCCCGGGTGGAAATGACCCCAGCTGACACATCGCGCTGAAAATGTGCGTCTGCGCATCTGCTCAGCATCACGAGAGCCCGAGAACCCAGAGAGGGTGAGGGCCTCTCTCCAACAGCAGCACCCCTGGCTCTCAGTATGTGGCCAGACCGCCTCTTCCCATTGTGGTCCTCACTGCTATGCTCACTGATGGGGCAGACCATAGCTCGGTTCGTCCCAAACCTGCCTCAGTGCTGGGAGGGCGCAGGGGAGCAGCCGGGCAGGTTGAGCCGATGAGCCAACTGTCTCCTGTGTCCCTCTGCCATGTAAAGAGTCCTGGAGTCTTCCAGTGGTCTCCTGTGGCCCCTGGTGACACCAGGGTGGTGTGATGATGCCAGCCAGCCATTGCTCCTTTCCATCTGCCAGTCCTCACGGGATGAGTGCTTGGGACAGGGGAGGTGAGGGAGGACTGGATGCAACAGGGCAGGGGCTCTGCTGTTGGTGGGGTGCCATTGCCATGCCTGCTGGGACAGCACGCTGGAGGCTGTCACGCCACTGCCTCCTTCATCTGTCCACAGCATAAAGTCCATCTCTGCAGCAGGAAACCATTGCCTTCCCATCGGCCTCTCCCACCCTGGGAAAACTACCCAGGCAGCCGGCAGAGCAGATAAGTGGGGCCTCACATGCTGGGACTGAGCTCCCACCACGCTGTGCCGTGCCAGAGAGGCTGGGATTTGCTGCCTGGCGTCCAGCTTGCCCATGGCCAAGCGCCAGCTCTCCCCAGTGCCAGGCGTCTTGTGTCAGCTGCGCCCACAGGGCTGCGTGCTGGGGAGCCACGGGGACAGGGACCAGGGGACAGTGGCTGGGGGGGCAGCCAGCCTGGCTGTGGGGCTGGTCTGGCCAGTGGGATGGAGAGGTGGCACAGAGGCTCTGGGGGTGCTGGGATGGTGTGGGTCTCAGCTGCCATTCCCATGCGAAGTGGTGATGCTCTCTGGCCAGGAGGTTGGTGTGTTGGCTGGGGGACAGGAGCCCAGAGGAGGGGTGATGGGCAGAACCACTCACCCGTGCATGCACTGGGTGATGCAGGAGAGCCCTTGTCTCGGCAGCTGCCCTGGGGAAGAAAGGCCTAGACAGAGGAATGTGTGTGGGGATAGGAATAGCTTTGAGCAGGGTTTATGGAGTGGTCAAGAAAACACAGGAAATTGGCTCCAGCTGAAGGTCCTCCTGCCTGGAGAGACTACAGCAGGGATGAGTAAATAGACAAGAGATGTGTCATGGAAGGACCAGACAGAGCCCGATAGCAGCAAGGTGCGGAAAGCTGAGGAGGATGCCAAAGACAGCAGAGGATTGTCCAGGTTTGATAAGGCTCTAGACAATAAAAAAGCACTTTATGGGCTGTTGGGATCCAAAGGCAAAGAACTCTGTGGAGGTGCCAGACCTGTTAGGAAGGAGAGCAAAGAAGCAGATAGAGATTGCTGAGCTAGAACCGGACAAAGGATAAGGAAAATGCTTTCCAGGCCATTAGGAAAGGAGGATGTGAGACAACAGCTGCTAGAGAAGATATTTTAAAAATCCTTAAGCCTGGATAACTCACACCCAGGGGTCCTTTCAGGGCTGGCTGTAGCAGCAGCCAGGATCCACAGGATTGCAAGAGCTCTAACACAGTGCTCAGTGCTGGAAAGGGCTGAACTCCCTGGTGCAGGGGTGGGAGGCAGGAGAGGAGCAACCAGAGGGAAAGAGTGCACACACAGTTCATGTTGGTTGGAGGTCCCGTTAGACCACTGTGATTTCTCTCCTCATTGCGAGCAGCCACTTGGCTGTAAGAGGCTGTTCTGTAGCGGGAAGGAATTTCACATGTTGTTTCATGTTGTTCAGCTATTAGGGGAAAACAAAGGAAAGGCATCACTCTAGATCCATAGTGAGCATGTTAAATGGGCTATGAACTGGGTAGCTGGCCAAGAAACCATCAGTGGGAGTTTCCAGCGGGTCTCATGTCTAGGCACAGGCAGGATTCCCGTGGTGCTGGTGGAGCAGACCCATGTCCCTGGCTATGCTCCCTCTGTAAACCCACAGCAGGAATCCATCTCCAGGCCAGGTTTTGGCTGTGTAAACCTTGGGCAAGGATGGACTTCCCCTCTCAGGAACTCACACTGTTTCCTAAACAGCAGATCTGCTTCTCCCCCACTGCCACCCAAGGATGGATCCCTGGGATTGCTGCAGTTAAGGGGTTATATGCCAGTGTACCTTTGCTGGCCACATCAGCCAGAGGCAGGTGGGAACATCCAGAACCCTGTTGCTGCCAAGCCCTGTGTTCTCCCATCATCCCAGAAGTGACTCCCTGGTGCGACTGCAGCCGAGCTGTGTTTTTGGAAGAACCCCAGCCAGGAAGGGTGGGTGTTTTTGGCCGGGCAGGGCACGTGGCAATGGCTCAGGGCATGCATGGGTCACTGCCGAGGGCAGGCCAGGAGTGCTCTCTGCCCCAGGGCACACACACAGGTGGAACAAGCAATGGGATGGAGCTGCAATCCAGGGAGATATCCAGGGAGATATGTGACTAATGTGTCTGTTCTGGAACAGGAAGAGGTCACCAGTATCGAGGCCATGCTGCTGAGAACGCAGCTGCGCTGGGCAGGGCACGTCTCCAGGACGGATGATCACCCCCTCCCTAAGACTGTGCTCTATGGTGAACTTGCCACCGGCTGCCGCAAGAGAGGAGCCCCCAAGAGGAGACACAAGGACTGCCTGAAACAACACCTCAGCCTTGGCCATATTGACCACCATCAATGGTCCCCTCTGGCCTCCAATCGGGAGACGTGGAGACACACCATCCATGATGNGCCTTTTTAGCCACCAGCGCGGGGAGAGCCCTTCCCGCAGCTTCGTTCGCGAAGCCTGTTCGTTCTTATCCAGGGGGGCATCCCGGCGGGAAGGCCGCGGTGCGCCCTCCAGGCCGCCAGGGGGCGCCGCCGCGGGCGGAAGGGCGCGCGGGGAGNCCGTCGGGGCGCTGTGCCGGGCCCTGCCGCCCCGCGCCCGGCCCGCCCCCGACACCCTGCGCCGCGCCAGGTTCGACCGGCCGCAGGCGGTGAGCGCTTCTGTGGCGCCCTGCGGGGACACGGAGAGAGACACCCGAGTGGGCCTCGGGACCCCGGGGCAGGGTCTGTGTTGGAGCGACGGAGCCCTGGGAGAATCAGCTGGGTGGTGGTGGGGCTCCGGTGCGGTGCCCAGCTGAGACGGGTCAGGTGCTGCTCTTGCAAGGGTTTTATGGTGCTGCGGTTTTAATTTAAAGCTCAGTGTTCCGCCGTGGTCTGCAGCGCCTCTCCAGTGTCACCTGAGGTTTGCTGCCCTTTAGTGTACCCCAGGTTGGGTCTTCCTGCCTTGCCTCCAAGGCCTCCAGCTCGCACACAGGGTGCTCCCCTTGGTTGGTTAGCTATTTTAAGGATTTTACGAGTGTAGACCGAAATTCCAGCTGTAAGAATCACTGCTTCAGTTTGGCAGCGTGCTGTGCTTGTGTGGCCAAGAAATGATTCCCAGTTCCAACTCACTGTGTACTGCCTCATGTTTGTGAGTTTTTGACACTGTTGTGGTCTTACCTTAGAGTCTCTTCAAGTGTGTGTTTGAGTTGTGCCATATGTGGTTGTATTAGCAGATTCTGGAGGCTGTGCTCCTGAATGCAAGTGCCCCAAAGCAGAAGTGCTGGGTCTTGCTGTAAAGCCAGCATTAGCCCTTCTCTTTCTGAGTGCACCTCACTGTAGGTAGAGTTCGTAAGAAAAGTAACACATGAACCTGCTTGACTGAACGGTGTTGGCAGGATGCACATTGCTCTTTCTTGTATAAGATTCTCAGATATGGGTTTAATGGTCTGTTTAAGACTAACTTTATGACAAGTATATTTTGCCTGCTGTTCTCATCTACCCCTGTCTTTCTTTTGCAGAGTCTGGATTTCTGGAGGCTGCTCTATGCGCTTCTGAAACAAATCCATGGAGGCCAGTGGGCAGAGTCTGATGCCATAGGTAACGTGGTCAGTCTGGCTGACAACAATTTCCATCTCTCCTAAGATGGACTGGGACTGGTTTTGTTGCAACTTTGGGTTCTCCCTCTTCAGACTGCTCCATTTTTAATATCTGTTCCACCAGTGTACTCTGTGCAGGCAGGTTTACTTGTCTTTGATTTGCTTTGTCCAGGAAACTGGAATGTTCTTGTGTCTTCCAGAGGCTCTTGCTTCCATTTGCAGTTTTATTGCAGGTAAATCTCTGCAATGATCTTATGCATTCTCAGCATCTACAGAGATATGTACAGAAATAGATCTGTTTTTCCTTTGATTCCTTCTTTCCACATATGGCATATAATTCAGTGGTTACTTTTCTGTCAAGTTCTGTGTCAGAGCCATAAGTTGTAACATGTGAACCATAACAGCACTGTTTTGTATTAAAGTTCTAGACAACAAAAGAAGTAGAATGTGTGTGGTTATTTTAGGGATGCCATGAATATCTTTCTGGACAGCACCACTGCTCCAGAGAGGAGATGAATGTAGGCTGGCTTCTCACAAGGACAAAGCACTATTTACTTCTTCAATGCATATTATTCCAAGTATGACACTACTCTCCAAACATCTCTCTTGAGACATGTCTATCTAGAGCCTTTTCATTGTCAGAAGTTTTGAGAATGGGATTGTGATGAATCAAGGTCTCCTCAGACCAAAACCACTTTCAATCCACTTTTGCCTTGAAAGCAGAAAACCCTAAACAGCAGTGATAAGGCCAGGAATAGCTGGGAAGCTGGTGGCCCTGTAAGTGGAGATCAAGAAGGTTAAGCATTGTGCAGTGTGGAGCAAGAGTGGCATAGTTTTTCTGGTAGTTCAGCAGGAAATCAGCATGGTTCTGTTACTCACAGGACTGCTATTTTTATTTTTCCATTCATCCACAATCTGCTGTATATGGTAGGTCTGTTTATTGACTACCTCGTAGAGCTTTGTGGATATTGTACTGCACAAGTGCAGTCTCTTTGAATCCTGGCTGCTCCCATGCTGCCTGTAGCATTTGGAGACAGGATTTCCACGTGCATGTGGCAGGTTGCTGGCTCTAGAGAGAGGAAATGCAGCCTCTGCTGGTACACTGTGAGGTAGGAATGTGTGGTTCTGCTCAAAACTGCTGAGCTGATTTTTAAGTAACTTCTTTAGTCTCAACTTGGTGATTAAATCTGAAATTGAGTCTGGAGAGCCATACTGTTTTTCAGAAGACACTACCTTTGCTTGGCAAGTGAATGAGTTGTCTGTTGTGAACATGATCAATATTTTACTGCTTTTCTGTCCCTACTCTGGTCTCTTGTGTATTTAGTGTAAATGAAATAAGCCTTGGGCATAGTGACTACACAACTTTCTGAGGTTTGTACAGGATCGTGTTGTAAAATAGAGAATTTAAACAGATTAATCCAAATCTAGTGCATTAGTCCTTGCATCAGGCTTCCCTTTTCTTTGCTGTTTTTGTACAGCCTCTTAACTACCTTAGTTAAAACAAGGAGAGCAGCAATTGCCAGGTCCCAGAGAAAGACTGCGAAGACTCTCCTGGTGTAAAGGTTACCATATAGTTAGGAACAGCTTTCTGGAAAAGAGAAGCCATTCTCCAATGGTCTTATATGCTCTATTTTTCCAAAGGAAACCCTGAACTTTGGTCTGTAGTTTGCAAGAGTTGTGTGGGGTCACAGTGGTTCTGCTCACTGTGCAGAGCAAGACCTACATTTCAAGGTGTGTGTTTTTGTTATGAGCTAGTCGTTTTTATTAGTCAGCTTTTTTTATTTGATCTTGCCATATAGGTGAATTTTAGAGGAGATTAAGATTTGAGCAGAACAGCTCCTAATCATTCTCTTGCTCTGGTTGTGATATGATGTTGTTTATCAAAAAGTTTCTGCACTATGCTCTTATTGGGTTGATGCATTTTATTGCCTGGCTAGCAGAAAATAATTGTAAAAATCATATCTAAAAAAGCCCACACAGTGTGATGTTTTAAAATATAGGGACTGTTGTGTTCTGGCAACAAAGAAACCAGAAACCCCACTGCAGCCTGCCAGCTAGTGGTTATAAAATTCTGCAAGTGGCTCTTTGTTTCTTCTTTCGGAAGAATTTTTTCTTCACACAGTGAAAAACACTTTAAAGTTTGGTGGGAAGCCATTAATAGACTCCAGCCCTCTAAGCGTGTTGGAATAGTGGGTCTCTTGTCAGTGGAGTATGAGTCAGAGTAAGCTGTTAAAACACCCTGGGCATAACCTTACTGATGAAGTCATGATTAATGGTTTCATGTTGCTCGTTCTTCACAGAGGCTGAGAGCTGATGAACTTGGTTAACAACCTGACAGCCAAACCAGGTAGCAAAGCAGTATGGATTTAGGTAGTTGGAGGAAACATTTCTTTTATGGAATTGCTATTCAGTTTTGATAGTATGGGAAAGAGGTCTGGAGCTGCAATCTATTTTTGTTTGTTTGACAAACAAAGCAGAAAATATTGTTCTGAAGTAGTATTTTCCCATAATACCACTACCTTTGCAGGTGTTTCTTGCCTGAGTGAATGTAGTAATGTATCTGTGTCTGTTCTTGTTTCATAGTTCTTTTCCATTTTAGCCTTCCAGGCATATTCCTTATTTGAATATCCTTTTGTAATTCACTGATAATATCTGTCAGGATTCATAAAGTGGAAGAGCACAGCTTGAGTGTAGTTTTAAGAGAGCTTAACCCTGATGTTCATCTCCAGCTTGATCTTACTTGCTGAACAAACTTTTTGTAAATAGTGTGTGTGGAGAAGATTAGTTGGAAGGCCTGTGTGGGTCTTTCTCTATAAATTGCCTAATTCTAATGAAATGCATCAGATGTTGTCAGAGTTGAGGTGTTTGAGAGATTGGTGTTATCTGCTGTCTGAGTGATAGTTTTTTGTCTCAGCTGCATGTTATGAAGGAATCCATCTTGGTCCTGGGTACTTATGTAACCTTTATTGCCATTTATCTGGGCACTGTTGCTTTTTAAGTAGAGCACTGTACAGATGAGGAAAACAAAGTGGCTTCTCTAAGGTCTTGGAAAGGCTCTTTGAGCCCTGGTTTCACATCCATGCTTTGACCACTCGCCCACAATTCCTGCCTGATACTCACACCGATCTGTACTCTGTCTTGTGAGGGCAGCGTGCTGCAGGGGCACAGGTGAACTAGGGGTAGATGAAGGATCAGAGCAACACAGAAATTCAGGTGGTGAATTGCCCTGGTGGATCTCTCCTGAGTGGCATAACAGAGTAGGGAGATAAAGGAAAAACACCTGGCTTACTCTCCTTTCCTGCTCTTTGATATGTGATTTTTTTTTTTGAGGAGCTCCCTGAACTGCAGATGGCAGCATGTGATGCTTGTTTGCTTTGAGAAAGGAAAAAAGCATGTACTGATCTTCCTTCTGGAGTATTTCTACTTGTTGTGGCAGTTTCTTTTTTGTCAGATGCACAAAGAGAAGGAAAGGACAACATGAAAACCCTGGTCATGTGAGAATGTTCAAGAGTGATCAAAATAAAATCTCTAATACCAGAGTCCTCCTCTTGTGCATGAGTGATTAGAGTGCATATCTACAGCAAGATGTTTAGGAAGCACGGACATTTCTGCCACCCTAATGTCGTGAAGAGAAGCTGCTTTTTTCATTCACAGGTTCTGCAGAAAGAGCCGACAGAGTGATTTAGGTGTTTATGTTTCCTTTCTGTGTCTGTAGTGCAGAAACAATTTAGGTTTAAAACTGTCGTTTATCTCTGCAGAAGCTCTTCTATGCAAAACGTTAGTCCTGCAAAAAATCAGTAGTTCTGCAGCATCGTGTCACCTGCTTGATCACGCTCGTGATCCTGTTTTTTTGTTCTTCAGTCGTGGTTAATATCTTTGTCAGGAATTAATTTGTAACTTTCACGCAGTCAATCACATATTTCCACTCCTGCTGCTGAGTATGTGTATTAATCTGGTGACAGTTTCAGCTGTGTAGTTGGACTGAGGAGCACTCTGGAAGGAGGCATCTCCTCAGGGATTTGCATTTTTTTTTCCTAAATCCTAAAGCTGGTCAAATAGTCAAACAATATACCTTCCTCTGGTTTGTCGAGGCACAAAGGGCTTGGTGGCTCATTATGCCTCCAGGTCCCTCCAGTCTCAGCAGAGTTGTAACAACGTGCTGCTCCTTTAGGGTTACTGGCATAGGTCTGCTTGTAGATCCTCTCTGTGTCTTGGCTGTGTATTACTCCTGGTGGGTAAGACTCCTTTAGCATTTGCAAATTGAGTTAAATCAACTTCTCTTCGCTGTGGGAGTCTCTTGTAATTAAATTTCTTTTGAGAGCAACATGTTTTTCTTCTTGTTTTGTGTTTTGAACTTGGTCATTATGCGGGTTTTGAGCTTCAGCTGTCAATGCCGAACACAAACAATGTGTCAAAGCTAAGGGATGTTTTTACCACAAGTGGCAAGGAGCGGGCAAATGACTATGTAATGTGATGAACTGCTGTGTTAATTAAGGGCAGCAGTGACAGTCCTTGATTGTGCAAGGCTTGTACTTCCTGTTATTTCTGTGTGTGTGCTTTATATGAAATGCTGTGGAGATACTGAAGCATTACACTGGAAAAGGGGAGCAGCTTTCTTCCTTGCTTTGTAAGAATGCCTAAACTGCATCAGACTGTAGATTCCTCTGTCAAAGGTGAATGCCCTGGGGAAAGGAAAGAACAAATATAGAAGGGTGCTTTTGGGCTGGGGAGCATTCTTTCAGCTTCTAGTGATTTACATCTCAGACCTCTCAATCCAGAGAGGATATGTTTGTGTTATAAACCTTCCATGAGCTCCTGTTCTGTAAATCCAGTTCTTCCTTGAGCCTGTGTATTTCTAAGAGTCCATAGTGTTCCATGGCCATAAATTTGAGAGCTTTGCCGTATGTATGAAGAGCTTCTCTTTAACTTGTTTTGACTCATGTGCTTGCTAACTTTTGTGCCTTGGAGTTCTTGTGCAAATAAATTATCCTCTCTTCATCTATTCCACAGCACTCATGGTTTTGAAGAGTTTTGTCAGATCCATTCTTGATCATCATCTTGTTCTGCTTCATCAGTTCTTACTGTGCAACTGTGCTTGTGATTGTATTTGTCTTTTCTCTTTGTTTCTTTCCAAATCTTCTATAGCCTTTATGGAACTGAAGAAATGAGGGTCACAGTGCGTATAGACAGTGATGAAATGTTCCTTGTGTTCTGTTTAGTGTCTTTTCTAGGTTTCTTCCGTTGCTTTGGGATTCATATAAGAAACAACTGTGATATTGTCATTAAAAATCTTATCATCTACGATTGTATTCCTGAGTCCAGTGATCAGCTCCAAGCCAATTCTTATGTCAGTACAGTTGGGAATATTTCTTTCCTTGTGCACATAGTTTTTAATTTTTTCTAAAAATAATTTTGTCTGTTATTTTAAAGCTTGGCCTCATTAGGTTCTGCAGTCCTTCATGATCTGCCTGCATTCTTGACGACTAATATCACATCAGCACAAAGTTTTCTGTCACTGTCACATTGTCTGAGTGTCATTTTGAGTTGTTTGAACAGCAGCTGTTTAGCACAGAGCCCTCATGTGAAACCACTCTTTGTTCCTGCCCTCTGGTTCTTGTCTGCTGGGCACTTGTCATTGATTTAAAGGCCTTTCCCTCCACCACAGTGCCTTGGTTTCTTTGTGCTAGTTGAATCCCTCTGGGAAGTCTAAATGTCCTGCACTGATTGAATCTTCCTTAATCACTTGCTTCTAGTTGCCTTTGGAGAACTCCAGAAACTTTTGAACAGGACTTCCTTTTACAACTGTTAGTTCTTAGCCAGTTTGTGTTGTTAGTGTCCCTAATTATGTTTTTTATTCTAGTTTTGCATTACCACACTGCTGGGTCTTTTTAATAGTAACTGGGGCTTTTTTAATAGTAGCTTTCTGTCTGTGCTTGCTCAGTATTTTGCAGTTCTGTAGTGCCTGTCTTGTAGCTGTCAGGTAACATTTGCTGGTGTGGAGGAATGTGGATCAGAGCATTCCTGAGAATTTAATAGCCCATGTGGTGTGCTGCTTTATCTCTGTCTGCTCACTGGTGCTCAGAGATTTGCAGCAGGCTGTGAAACTCCTATCTCTAAATTCCAGTTTCATTCAGGAGTAGTGTTTCAGAGTGTTTACTAATTCATAGCGTGCTTGGTGGCTCATAAAAAATGAATAGGTGAATTGGAGTCCTGTTGTAGTGGGGATGGCTAGTTATCTTTTCTGCCTTTGTTAATCTCCAAAAGGGCCATTACTGGCCTTGATCTCAACTTTGAGTTTCTTCTTTTCCCTTAGCAGTAGTTACTGTAGATCAGAATGGAGCAGCATAAAGAGGGCTTTTACCCTTTACCTCCTGCCCTTTACCAGTTGTTGATAAAGACTGTAGCCCCCACTGACTTCCAGTAATCTGGCTCTCAGAGGAGGCAGCAGTTTCTGGAACTGAACGGATAAATGCAATGAGTAGTGCGGTGTGTTATTCTCAACTGTTTTGTTCTTTTCAGATAACCAAATTAGGTTTGTAAAATCAGCATTGTGGTACCACGGCTATGACAGGCCAGAACTCTATGAGCTCCCTGCCGACGGCTCAGCGGGCAGTCGGGAGCTGCTGCTGGCCTTTTCCTGGCTGCTGCATACACTCGGCCTCTTGGAGCAGCTTTTGGCTCGGAACAGAGTAAGGACTGGGGATGAAACCTCTGTGTGCACGGTGAGCATATTTGTATCCTTCCACCTTATCCTGCCCTTAAGTAACGTTCTATGACAGCAGCTGTGCTATCACTAGTGTGTAATGAGTGGTATCTTGGTACCTTGACAAATAAATTACATAATCCAGCTTTGAAAATACATTTACAGTGGCCAGAATCTGGAACCTGTTTTCTTTCCCTTCTCTAAGCTTTCTGTGTGCAGGTCCCCTGGGTTCCTTCTCTTTCTCAAACTCCCACCCCTACCTGAATTCCCCGATTTCTGTTTCCAGTAGAGGTGAGACCAGTGTGGAGGAATGCAAGTAAGTGAATGTCTTCAATCTCTGCTTCTGAGTTCTGAGCTTCCAGACTGTACCATGAGTGGTTCTGCTGTGCAGGTAAGCAGGTTAGCAGAGCATGCTGGGTATGTTGGCATTGGGTAGAGCAAGGAAGAGTAAGCTTATAATACTTTCAAAAAACATCGAGGTCTCAAATGGCAGCTACTGCTCTCAGGTTAATTTATGGCCTTGTAACCTCTTTGAGAGCACAGCTGGGTAAGATATTAGTACGTGAAAAGTCTGCTCTGAAGTAAGCCAAGGATAGCTGTGTGTCTGCTTTAGTTGCAACATATATATTTGATTAAAAAAAAAAGGCAAAAACCTGCACAAAACCACAGCCTGATAATGTTTGCTAATACTGCTTTTAAAATCCAGTTCTTGCATTTGAGACCACACACTTGTTACTGTATAGACAAGTGCTCTGGAGCACAGTGTGAGAAGCTCAGAAGTTGTTTATTCATGTTTATTTCTTGTTTGCTGCAAATAAACTATCTCTACTCTCAACATAACAGATAACCTCCCTGAAGTGTTGGAAGGTGTATAACAAATTGTAGGGGCACTGATAAACATGCCAGACATGTAGTCTCTGCAGTCTTAACCTCTTATAAATAAAAGTAAATTGAAGGAAAAAGGTAAAAGGAGAGGAAAAAGCTTCACTAGAGAAAGATGTCTGAAAAAAGAAGGAAAAGGAAATGCTCTTTAAAACAACTGAAATTAAATTCTCAGCTGAGCAACAGTGTGAAAAATCTTCCACTGCATGGGGTCTCTTTAATTATTATAAAAAAACTGAAAATATTTTCCTGAAATGAAAACATTGCAAAACAAAAATCCATGAAATAGAGTTTGATTCTGTGCATTGCTAAGATCGCTGCCAATATGAGCAAAGCATGAAAGCCAGGACTCGCTGGTAAAGTACTTCTGTTGGTCTGCTAGTGAGAATAAATTTGAACAAAATCCTTACCCTTTGTCTTCATCTAAAAAACCCCAGAGTCTCAATAACTATAAACATAGCTATAGTTTAAGATGATATTTATGTGCTTTGCTTTTAAAATTTTGTCTGAAATCCACAAAAGTGGGCTGGGCCTGTTGTATTAGGGAATGCAGCTAATCCCTAAATTAAGGGTGCAGTGATGTTCTGATTATTCTTTCAACTAAGTTTGAAACCAAGCCTATAGTCTGCTAAATTGCTGGTAATATGCCAAATACATGACACATCAAGGGGCAATTAAATTAATTAATTTCACTTCAGATTACCACTCTGGGCTTTTTTTTCTCTTTGCAGTTCCTTAGCAACACTGTTTTCTCTCCCTGCAAATTGAACACTTTCATCGGCTCTAAAGGATTTCAGGCCAGGCATAGAGGGACAAGGGTATTCATGACACATGATGGACATGGAGCTCAGCTGCTGCATGGAACTCACAATCTTTAGATGCTGAGCTGGGGAAGGCTTCCACAAGCTTACTTTTACATGCAGTTACATCTCCAGGATCAAAAACAAAGTGATGCATGAAATTATAAGCTCAGCGTTGGTGAAAGGATGGTGAGAGGTGGTAAGAGGTGTAGTGCTTTGTGTGGCTAAGGTATTAAAAAATGATCTTGAGGCAGTTGGTGGTAAGGACAGGCAAAGTTAGTAGCCTAGGATGGGTTGGCTGCTTTTGAAATAAAGTCCTTCAGGCCACCTTCTATGGTGGCCTCCAGCTCAGTTTTTGTTTGGAAAGGCAGTGCTTCATTCTCTCCTGAGCCAGGATTCTGGTGCCTGCAGCAGGATGCCTGAATGAGCAGGACTGAAGGAGCCTTCCACCTGTGGCTCTCTTCAGCATGTGAAGTTTATAAACCGTGGGGGAGACAACTAAAAGAACAAAGTGGAACCTGTGTTGATGTGGAGGAGGAGTGGGAGAGGGAGGAGGACATAGTCAAACACTTGTTCCTGGCTGCTGTAGTGCAAGTCTGTTCTCTGAATTTACTGTGTTCTGTCATCAGGTTGGTGACTCCAGAGGCACTAAGTGAAAGTTCAAACCTTGCATTGGCCAGCTCTTTAAAAGAAGTAATCACTAACTCTATTAGATCTATAAAGACTTAAGTACAATCTGAACTGTAGGTTCTCATCGATTTAATGAAGTGTCTGCTTGGGAATTCACGCCTGTTATTGCCTTAAAGCACTGGGCAATTAATTAATGGGCATGGTTTTCACAGGCTCTTGTGGATTTCCATCTCAGATATGTAGTGTTGTGATGTCAGTTTTAACATCTCTTTTTGCTTTGGTGATCATGTACAGGCAGATTATTGTCAAGTGCCATTCATTGATTCTTGTTTACACGTATAAAATCCTAGTGTACAAGACACATAAGAAAACCTGTAGGTGAAGCACTCTCCTTCACCGACCTTGTAAGGCATACCTGATTCTGAGAAGCTGATAGTTGATATAAACTTGCCTGTTTATCACATTCAGTATTTGACTAAATCGTTTTTACTTTACTTTTTAAATTTTAGTAATACCATCCCAGCTTTCTCCAAATCTGTGATGGTTTGTGCAGGTAATGGCAGTACTCTGAGAGCATGTATTCTTTCTGTTTCCAGGGAGGAATACTGCCTGTGCTGGTATTGTTTCTACAGCTGAAATTAATGTATCTGTGCCCTGTAATTTAACTGTGTGTGGAGGCTGTTGAGCTTTTTAGATGGGTGTAGTGATTTTTATATCCCATATCATCACCAGGATATGTTGTACAAACACTTTTCTTTATCACTAATTCCCTCAGCTTGCTTCTTGCCCTCAGTGAAATTGGATGCCCCTCCCCTTTTGTGAATTTATAGTCATCAACAAATAGGGCTGTTATGGTTCTTGAAGTTGGAATTCATGCATGTGTGTCTAGCATGCCAAAGTGAACTCAGTTTAAGTACTTCTGGTGGGGAAAACTGAAGCTGAAGGTGCCTTCTGAGTTTTAGGTTTGCAATTTGATTCATCTTTTGTTTGTCACAGTCTAGTTTGACTCACTGGTTATTTCCAGTATAGTGTAAGGCTTATGCCTGGTCTAATCTTGTTGCTGAAATGCCTTTTTCTTACAGAAATTCTGACAGTCACTGCTGTTCCATAAACCATGTTATTAGAGGAAAGTGTTAACGTAGCAGCCAAGCTTGATGTTCCCCCCAGCAGAAAAGCAGGAAACCTTTGGCACTAGTTTCAGAAAAAATAAATTTTCTTGGGTTTTTTCCACCTCTTCACCTATTCCAGTGAAGATGGAGGAGGGAATTTTATTAACCTTATTGATTCTGACTCAGAAGCGTAATTACTTTCCAGATCTTTATAGGCTATATTAGTCTGTCAGCTTTCATTTTTTGATTTCCCTCCCTTATTCCCTTGTGCTTACTCTTCTCTTTGTCCTCCTGTCTTCCTAATAACTCTCACCATTTTTTGCCCCTTTTTTTGGTATTATTGTTGCTGGATTCAGTAGCTTCTAAGGAGCACTCTTTTAAAAAAGCCACCCCTGAAACCTGAACAGTGGGTGCAGGTCCATCAAGGTTCTCCTGCAGTGTGGCTCACAGATCTCTTGTGGCACTCGTTGCACAGCTACCCATCCTGCAGAGGCTTCTACCACAAACTAAGGGAGGAGGATGCTTGAATTTTGATTTTCTGCCTTTTTCACTTTTTAAAGTCACTTTCTGTATAGGTAGCAAACGCTGAAGTGTTAACTTTTGTCTTTTATTTATTGACATTGCCTGTAGGTTTAAACATACTTTGTGGAAGAGGCAGTTAAATTAGGTATACTTTTTTTTGCCATACAAGAACTGGAGAACATTTTAGTTTGGGATGTTGAAATACATTCCTTTTTTTTTTTTTTTTTTTTTTCTTTTGTGTTAAAGCACAGGTTGCAAGTGATATCGGAAGTTGCCCCTGTCATTCTGTGTGTGCATATGAACATGTGGTTCATTCTCATCTTTTCTGTGTGGGTTTTTTCATGCTTTGAACTTGTCATGGAACTTTCTTCCCAATGAAAAACAATTTCCTGTGCTGTGCTGGGAAAGGTGTAGTTACCAACATTTATCTTTGCTTGACACATTGAATACACAATTAAGAGGTGGAATTTTTTTTCCCCCCAGACAGAATGTCAAAGAAAAATGCTCTAGCAGACGAGTCTGAAATGATCAGAAAAGCTTATAATTTATTGACTCTGCTGTGTCTCTGAGAATGTCTGAATTTCAAATAAATGCAAAACGTCTTGAACCTGACATTACAGCTGATGTGTTCTGGATGGGGTTCGCTGTCAGGCACTGGAGTCACTTGAGCTGTGGGAGGAAAAGATGAGGACTGGCGTGCTAATAGTACAAATTAGCATGGTCATACCGGTATTCTGCTGAAATCCAGTGTAGGGGGCTCCTTCCTTGGCTGTTGGGGAAAGAGAGGGATTATTAGATGTTTCAGTGCCTCTCCTGCCCTCCAGTGACGGGGAGCAGCCAGTACCTTTGGTACCTTCTGATTATCTTTGCAGCCTTCTGATTTAATTGCAAACATCCTCTGCTTTTGGTGTTGCACTGTAAGCAGTCTGCATTTAACCCACATTGGAGAATCCTTTGAATTAAAGCACATTTTCTTCAGGAGAGCAGAAGGAACATGCGAAGAGGGGCATGGCAGAGCTCAGCCTCTCCTCTCCTGGAGGGCAGGTGCTGTTTCTCCTGTTGGCCTCTAGCTCCAGGTGTGCTGCATCTTCCTCTCTTCATGGGCTACAGCTGCCAACAGTGGAGCAAATGGAAACAGGCAAGCAGGGCTGCAGCTGCAGGCAGAGGAAATGAAGTGCAAAGCATTATCTATATTGCATTTCTTGAACCATTTAGTGCTCTCTGAGTTAAGGTCTACTCTGTCATGTGTTTGTCTTAGTATATTTACTTTCCATGTTTTGTCTGAATACTTAATGCAGCGAGCATTGGGATTTTCATGTTCTTTTAAAACCTTGCAGCTCCAAAGATTAGGCAGTGCTGCCATGCTCTTTTTAAGGCACAATGTTTTTGCTCTAATGCAGTTTTTAAATAACCTCCCAAATGAGTGAGGAGGGAGAGGATAAAGGACTGACTTGCTCTCATGCTTCAGGCCTGTGGCTACTGCCAGTCTTGTTTGAACAAGGCAGGCATGGGTAAGAACTGTGTTCACATTTTCTGTCTTCCCTCAGCACCTTCTTCTTTTCACTCTTTGCCAAGAGTAAGCCTATGGGAGTGCTGTTGTGAGTAGTAATTTTTACAAAAGGCAAGGACATTTGGAAGCTTAAAGGCCTTGTGGAAACACTGCATTTCACTTTTTATTTAATTGCTGAATACGCTTTAAGCATAACTTCTAGAGCACTTATGTTTGTGGCAAAGTTACTCTTCTATGCAAATATCTGGAGATTTAATTAGTATGTGCATCATGTGGGAGTGGATTTTTACATCATCCATCTTTCTATACATAAATCTAATATAGACCCTACCTTGTCTAGGAGGAAATCCAATTAGTGTTGTTTATGGTGCTATTAATGAAAATAGTGCTGTCCCTTTCGCATTCATCTGTTGGGATTGCTCTTTTTCACATTTTTGCCTCCTGCAGATAGATATATGGCTGTATTAATTAAGAAAGCATGTCTGATACTGTTATTTCTGGCTATGGTGTTTAATTTAAAAAAAAATTGCGCTCTGTTTAAAGATGTGTAATTACAGAACTTAACATATGTTATGTCACATCAAAACCATTGTCTGAATTATGAGCGGTTCGGAATGAGCACTCAGTAAAGGCTGCAGAAGCACTTTATTGCCTTGATTTATGTAACTGCTTTGCCTTTCCTGAGCCCTGCAGTGAGGATCTAAATATACTCCTTCCCACCTTTGTGGTACCAGGCTGTGTGCTTAGTGTAGTTAAGACTTGAGTGGTAACTGAGTGAATATTTCCTGTCTAGACCCCGAGTAACTCCGGTGCAGGTGAGAGGGCTGGGAATGTGCACTGGAGGTTCCAGTCAGCAGGTGCTTTGTTTTGCTCTGCTCGAGGATTAATGTCAGGGAGTTGACCTAGTGCATATATCCATGGGTTAAATGTCCTATCCGTGTTCCTCTAGGCATGTTTCTCCATGGGTAGGGTAAACAGCAAGTTGTTTGCTGGCTGTCCAGGAAGCAGAGAGCTGATGCCTGGAGGAATTTGGAAGATGTCCGGCGAAATGCCACAGCTCTCCAGGGATGAGCTGGAGGCAGCTGGGGCCTACCCTGTACCGACAGGTGGCAGCTTTTTGTCAGAAAAGAGCATCTCTGGGGGAACCAGCCCTGCCATAGCCTTCTTTTACAGCACTGCAGGCAGCACAGGCTTCTTTTCCATTGTGTACAGAACACAGTAAATGTATAAAGGTAAGAATTTATATGTGTTAAAGATTGCTGTATTGGTAGGAGTAGCACAGAAAGTGTACATGTGTGATGCAGTTGCATGACAGAGGTTTCCTCTCCAGTACTGGTTATGACATACTGCAAGATCACCACTGACTCTGCAAGGAATTTTGCATTAAAACAGTTTTTTTGAGTTTATTTTGAAGTGTATGAACAGAGCGAGGTCAGCTCCGTACCAGGTCACTAAAATCCTCAAATGGGGCAAGTAGTGCAAAAAATGCTCCGTTTTTCCATGTGTGCAGACACAATGATGGTTGCATTGTTCTTTGATAAACTATTTATATGATGAAGTACTTGTTTAATTTATCTCTGTCCACTGTTGGTAGACTTGATAACTGATTTCTGATAATGTGGGATTGCTTTGTATTTCAAACCAAAAAGAACAGCTTCATTTCTTAATCTTCAATTTCACCCTAAGCATGTTGCATGCAAGGTGTTTGCTCAGATGTATGGAATGTAAATGAAAATTGATATATTGCCATGTTGGTTTTCACACCCTTGTTTCTCAAACCCCTTACTGTTTTCCTCTAAATACTTTGACATTTTATGGCTTTTTTCAGTTCAGTGTGTTTTGTGAATCTGACTTTTCTGCTCAGAGCAACTCTACAGTGAGGACTTTGGCAGTGGTGGCTTTTTTTTGCGCTTGCTGCGTTGTGTAAGCACAAGTCCATTCACACATTCTGAGTATATCTGGCTCCTTTTTTCATACCAGTTCCACTTGAAATAGCCTGGGGAGGAATGCTTAGGGCAAAACTTGTGTGATATTGCAGACTGATTTCTAGTCTGCTTTGCAAAAAAATCTTAAATATATACTTTTAGGACATAAACCATGTTTAGCTGTGGCTAAGCCAGAGATGTATTTATGAGTTTGGAGTAGCTCTTTAAGTTTGTGAGGTACCTTAGCTGGAATGGTGATGGGTGGTGTCTTGGAATGTATGTTTGTTATGGGACTTAGCTCTTCTATTTGCCTGGATCTTTTACCACAGGAGAGCTGGTTCAGCCGAACTGTGGACAGACTGATAGTTCAGAAATTAGCTTGAGAGCCTGTGTAAATATATGTTTGTCACTTTTATCAGGCTTGTGGTTGCTTTTCTGAGTCTTACCAATAAATGGATATTGAGATTTTCTAACAGCAGTACTTTGAGCTTTTAGGACAGAAAGCTCATTTAGGGTGAGCTACAGTGGGAGTGGAGTTGAGGGGTTTCATTCTAGCTTTTGGTTAAGTTAACTAATCACAGGTGCTTCGGAAGGTCTGCATCATCCAGGTTGACAAGACGAGCTCAGGTATCACCGGTGTGATGGGAAGAGACTTGCTATGGTAATGAGGGTGTGCCATGTTGACATGGCTTTTGTACTGCAAGTCAGTGGCACCGTTCTGTGGCTGCATCCTTTCTCTAAAATGGACTCAAAGAGAAACATTAATTACAGCAAACAATTTGCAAGCAAAATGCTTCTCTGCTAAGTGGCTATGAAATGATCTCTTCCAGAGCTGGTGTGGAGCACTCCCAGTGTGGGAGGGCCATCAAGGTCTCTGGGTAGTTGCCTTTTGAACTGTCTTTATGAACTGGACTAAAAACCACACACTTCTGTATCTCATAATTGAATGTAGGTGCATACCTGTATTGCTGTATTAGATAAATTCACAGTGATATTTGAAGCAAAGGCACTGGCCTCGGCTGGTATTTTAGTGATTTTTCTCCCACTGAGAGAGCAGTAAATAGTCTTAGATTGTAAAGATGGGACTAGAAATTGAGGTCACAGTATAATATGCAAGACCTTTTTTTTTTTTTTTTGCCTTGTTTACTTTATGCCAGGCTAAGTGTTTCATAGCAAAACTGAAATTTTTTTGCAGTTTGTGGAATAAATAATGGAGAGATCTTGTTAAAAATGCATTGGCTGGCTTCCTTATTTTAATATTAATAAGGCAGGTTGCTACAATAAAATTAGCTCTGCATGGTGTTTGTCACTGTACTGCCAAAGCAATCGAGTCTAATGCCATTCCTTCCTGAGACAAATCCCCAGGAGAGCAGTATTTGTGCTGTTTTGAAACCTCTAACCAGGGAAGTTGGAGCAGAACTGTAAATTATGGAAAATGCAGATTTCAGTCTGGGATTCCCAAGTCTATCTTCGGCCTTGTGGCTTTCTGGCTGCTTATGTGATGTTTTTTTAATGTTCTTTACACATGTGTTTTCTCTGATGTAGTGGGTAATATCCAATTGCTTGGCTTATCATGCTTGTGGACAATTTGGTTATCATATCTGTATGGTTTCATAGTCTCCTAGTTGGGACAAGACAGTCTGAACCATGGAGGTGCTTAGCTAGGACTGCTGTGCCCAGGGACTTGCCTTGGTTCAGGGGCATGGGGTTGGAGGAACAGAGGAGGAAGGAGGACATTGCAGCTGGCACAGAGGAGATCCTGTCCTTTTTTTTGTTGTTGTTGTTAAAGATGAATCTGTGCCTTTAAGAGGAAAAGCCCTTTACCAGCCCTGCACCTCGGTGATTTATAGCGTGCATTTATCTGAACCACAGAGCAAAGGGAAAAACCTGCGATATTGATACATTTTGTTATGTGACCAGAGCAGTATTTTTGTGCTTATAAATAATAGGAACACTCATTGTATTAGAGGCCCTGTCAACCAGTGATATTTAGGTTAAAACAAATGTTAGGGGGTTATTTGATCATGGTTATAGACACGTTTCTATTCAAAGGCATACTTCTGTTGAAATTTGCATTTAAAGCAAGATTAAACTTCATTTTACAGCTTCCATTGTTAGTTCCAGTTTGGATCCTAAACTACATTCAAGATTTGCCTGCCAACTGGATCTTTTTAAGATGTTATTGAATGTGGAAATCTGTGAAGCAGGAAAGCACATATGTTTAAATACTATCAAGGTCTGTGGGTCCAAGTATGTGCCTAAATGTTTTCTTGAAAACAATCATGTTTCAAGCAGGCTTTTTAAATTCCGACCTTAAATAATTGTCTTGAGAGTCCAAGAACTGGGAGGCACTTCCTTAACTGGCAAACACCCATCCTGAATAACCAGATCTTTGTAGTTCTGTGTTATTTGTACTTCTTAGGATATGTTGTAGTAAAAAAATTTGGAATTATGGGTTGTGTTTATTGCATGTAATTTCTATAAACTATATGAAATTAACAGTCTTACTTTAAATTATGTAACTGGCATCAGAAGTAAAACTACCCATGCGTTCTTCCCCTTTAATTTGCAATCTGGGGGTGTCTTAGCTGAAAATGGAGATATGTGTTTATACACGTGAATGATCTCTTTGTGCAAGAGGCTGGGGGAGGTGGAATTCCCTCCATGTTCCTTGGGAAAGAGATATGTTAGAAATGTGTTGCTTTGTGCTGTTGGCCAAGAAAAGATCTCATCCAGAAGATGAAGGTGCTGGTTGTTATTGAGTTTTTTATCTGCAGCAGAAGGAAAGTGGGACAAGATGAACAAATGGAAACTCTTTGCTTCTCCCTTCTTGCTTCCAAATTACTCTAGGGAAAGACAAAACAAGCAAGACAGGCGATAAAAGTGTAGCTGGGAGTGCCTCTGTGGAGTCCTGGCCATTGCCAGTTGCATGATTTTTTTTTTTTTTCTGTATCTTACCAGGCAGGAAATAGCTGGGTAAGCACAGGCCCACGATTTTGTCCCTATATAAGTAACTGATTTACAAAATAGGTTCTCAGGAAGACACTGGAGGAACTAAATCTGTTTTTTGACATATTAGAATCTAGGCAAAATGTGATTTTTTCCCATCTGGATAAAGAACATGCTTGCTGTCTCAGGAACACTGTGTCTTCCTGGGTATGGAAAATGAAAAATGGGCGAGGAGGCAGCTCACCACGTCACAGATGAGAAGCTGATATTTATTCCACACTTCTCTACTTGTTTAGATTGTTCCCAGTCCTGTGTTCTAAGACCATTTCTCTGTGCTGCTAAAACTGATTTCATTGTGGGGGGGATTTTTCCCCTCTTTGGCCTATATATCTTGTATGTTGTTCACTAATGAATGACTTGCAAATGTTGAAACTAATTAAAGACATTTTGGTACTCTTTTCTACTTTCAGTGTGAGGACGATCTGCCTAACAGCCAGAGGTGTGCAACTGAAACAGCACCTGAAGGTGGGCTGGAACACAGGGTGGATGTTCGATACCTTCAGTGGTTAAATGGGAGACTGAGGTTCCAGTGGCGGAGTTTGCATGCTCAGCACCAAGAGCAGTGCAAACTTTTGCACAAGGTAAGTGTTTCTTCTAACTCACTATGACATTGTTTATTATTTAAAAGCCTTGTCAGCTAGGGCTAAATGTACAAATTATTCTTGTTTGCTAGTTCTGCCTTTTCTGTAGATAAGAGTGAATTACTTTAAATAGAAATGCCTTTACCTTTCCCCAGTGCAGCAGAACAATGAGGAAATGTAGTATGTACAGTATTTGTAAGGTTATAATTGTACTAAAGTCTGTTTTGCAGGTTTGCACATTAGTCACTTTTGCAACCATAGGCTATTTTCGTTTTTCTCAGAAAATACCTGGTAGAAATAAGACAGAGTATTTTGGTCCCACAAACAAGAAGCAGCGATTCAGAACTCTGAGTTCACTAGAAATGTGGATTCAAAAAGTTGAGCACAAATATGGAAAGTTGTTGTTGTTGGCCAGACTTCGCGAACAAAGATTTTGGGATAAGCCTGCACAATGGATTTTTTAGGTGAGGCACAGGGTGCACGGCACTGGCCCCACCCCCTTTACTCCTGAGGTTCATTTGCCACGGCCGAGCACGCTCGGACGGTGACAGCGAGTTCCTCGGGATTCGAACCGGCGTCCTCAGAGGAGGAGCCGGCTCCAGGGGCAGCGACTTACACCATTCGGCCAACGCCCGCCACCCATAATATGGAAAGTAATAGCACAATAAAATGCAGTTTCCTATTCCAAAGTACTAGGCTACATCTGGGTAGAGCCCAAAATCAACCTGATTTTAAACTGGGAAAGGATAATGGTCTCTACATTGCTTAGATATGAGTTCTGTTCCCATTTGTGAATGTTTAGATGCCTGTCTGAAAATCACAGGCATCTGGGAGCATTACATCTGTTTAGGATGGAAACAGCCTTCAGTCCCAGAGTTGACAGTGATGGTGACTGCAGAGACAAATTTAAAAAACACTGATTCTAAAGACAGTCCTAAAAGTTATTGTTTTCCCTTGGCCGCCTTTTTCCATTCACATCTCTTTGGATAACTTAAAAACCCAGACTCTTCACAGAAAACCTTTTTTGAGACTGAAAACAGTTTCAGGACATTTATCAGAAAGTTGTCAGAATCATCTTCACCTTTGAATGAAGATGCCTTCTTGGGTTGAATCCTGTGTCTGATGGAGCAGTGTTGAAAACGATAACGAGGCTACATTCTGTTCTTTCCATGAACTGATTGCTAGGGAAGATGTCTGACAGCCTTAGGGGGAAAGATCAGGTGCTGTGTGTGCAGCATCTAAAATAACCTTTTGCTTCCCATTGACCACTGCAGATGTGCTTCCTTGATCTGGGAACAAAGATAGCAATTCACTGTAAGTGCAGGTGCAGTCCTTGGCTTTTGCACTGATTACAGACTGTGATGCCATTGGGAGAGGTGAAACCCAAATAAAATGATTGGCATCTTCTCCCCCTGATAAGCTACATCTGTGTAAGGTATGTTGATTTGTATAGTAGGTGAGGCAAATACCTCCCTAACTCATCAGCACTCTGATTTATGTAGTACTTGACCGTAACAAATCATTAGGCAGCTCCGATACCTCAGCTTGCAGTTAATGAGCCCAAGGAAGAATTAAGAACAGGTCAAACCTGGGACCTCGAGTACTAGCAGAGATACTCTCAGTGGTCCAGATCAGACACTGAAATAATGAAGAAATTTGCTGATTGGCGACGTGCTAAACTTGTTAACAGTGGAGATGAGGAGGGGATGACTCTCCTGGGGAGGGTTGTACCTTGAACTAAGCTTGGACTTCTGTTTTATCTCTGAAGGAAAAATATTTTCCAAAGTTAAAGCAGTTACAGTCAGACAAATCTAAGAGATGGGTTGTTTATGGGGCAGGCCCCTAGACCATGATTTCCAGAATCTGAAATAATAAGCAGGATGGAGAGTGTTTGTTCATCCGGTTTCCCAAAGCTGCCATTAGTGCCTTCTCCAGCAGTCATCACTGGACTGAATTGTAAGTAGTGGTGGTTCTGTTGATTATTCTCATGGTCAGACTGTGTTTTACAGTCTGTGGAGGGGCTGTCCATGGGTGGGTGTATGCAAAGAAGGGTAGAGCAGAGCCCGGCTCCTCCATATGTGATCCCATACTGATATTGTGTTCAAGAACATGTGTACAACTGTGGGAGTTCTGTTCAGAGCTGTAATAAAGTGCAGTGCTCTGATTTATGTTTTAGTCTGAATTAAAAGCAGGAAAATTGGAAGGTAAAAGTGATTTTGGAAAGGACTTCATTACACTGCCACATCAATGTTAACATTTACAGGAACACAAAATACAACATATACAATTTAACAGCTGCATAAACAGAAATTGATACTTCCTGACTCTGGGGAAATTGCTTCTACTACTGCATTAATTTAAAAACTTTTAGACTATTCTTTGTGTTGGAAGACTGAGCTGACCCAATACGACCTCTATATGAGCTGCTGCTTTTCTCTAATGAACCACAAACACAGTATGCAAAAGGCTAATGAGTGTTATGTTTTTTAATTATGCTGACAGATTTACAGACGGCTTTCTCTACTAAATGATAATTGTGGCTTTTACTTGCTCTGTTTAATAACTTACCAGGTTATGTATCTCAGCTGTGGAACAGTCTTATTTACTGCTCATCACGAGCTGTAGTTCTTGCCAACTAGTGGCGACACTTCCACAGATTTCATTCTGTGACTCACATGGACTCTAAAATACCATGTTGTCTATTTGGGCCTTTCTGAGGAAAAACACATCATACTTGGAAAATATATTCTTGTTCAGAAGATGACTGCTCTTCCACTCTGTTTTTCAGTATGGACACTGCTGGGGCCTCAATCTACTCTGTTCTGCCCCTGCTGCTTAAGTTTGATGGTATGAAGTTCTGCAGTACCCAGAGCAGGTTGCTGTAGAGGGAACCCTCCCTGGAGCTACAGTGAATTGATTGTTAGGTGGTCTGACTGTTCCTCTTTGCTAGTTCTTCTGATGAGCTGCTTTTCAGTGTCTTCAGCTCCCAGAAGGCATGTTGAAGCCTACAGATGCACACGTGTCCTGCTGTAGTAAGACGACTTCCTCAGGGAAATCTTAACCTCTCTGCTGCTGAGGAATTTTGCAGCCTGAGGGTATGAGTTGTTGAGTAATATTATAATGGCTTCCTGACATGGACAGGTTGGCTTGCTTTGAAAGTATAATGTAGTAATTCAATAATTCCCTCAAAATTCTCAGTGGTACATATTTACCTGATATGCCTTCAAATATATGGAAAGATGAAGGATCAATTACCATGTTCAGGCATGCCTCTTGGTTCCTTCTGTTCTGTTTCTTCCTCTTTCTGCCAAGTGCCAGAGGAATATCTGTCTGCCTGGTTTTTGATCCCTCTTGAATTCATATGAGAGAGCAGCTGTTTTTATTTAGTAGTTGAGTTACCACATTGCCTTAAGAAATGTGAATGAGAAGGTTTGCATAGTTTTAGAGAAACAGATAGGAACTGTATTGCTTTAAACTGGCATTTTTGGGCGATCTGTTAAATGCCCTGTGCTGTGTTCAGCATGTGAAAAGAAAGAGCCTAACAGGTGAGTTTGTGCAAAACTGATGGATTTCCTGCGGGTATTTTTAGCTATCTTCTATCCTGAAATAGTGGAGGCTTAGATCAGATTCAGAGGTTTAATTTTTTTTTTTAAGCAGGTGAATATCTGATTGGGAACAGCACATATATAGGTTAGTAAGATTGACATGATATTAAATGAAATTCTTGATAATAGAAGAAGAGTTTAACATAATTGGAATTATCAGATTATGGTAAAGCAACAGTAATGATTGTAATATACTTGAAGACTGTAAGAGCAAGAGTTCTGTTCTGTCAGTAAGAATGCAGAGCTGCACTGAGAACCACCACCTCTGAATGGAGTGATTTCTTGTGCCTCCTTTAGGATAAATAATATAAAATAAGATGTAGTGCAATTGAATTGGTCATATCTGTATATCTGATGATGTGGTAAGAATAAAGGGACAAGGACAAAATCTTGATCTCTGCATAATAGAGGGCAGAGACTGGTACTGGGCCGTTACCTCATTGTCAGTAATTCATGAGTGAGCTAAACTACAATTGTTAGATGCATCTGTGTCTTGACGTGAAGAATCTACCATGTTGCTCTGTAAATGACTACAGTGGTTATTTATATATTTCTTGTCTATTTAGTTTGAAAATCTTTGCTTTTTTTTTTTTTTTACTGAAGTGAATTTGCCATTAGGTCTCAAAAGCACATTCTTTGATGCAGTAGAATTTTTCCCTCTAATGCAAATGTGTGTGAACTATGAACAAGCCCCCTTTTTATCTTAGGTGAATTAGACACCCTGCAGGGAGAGCAGCTTGTCTAAGCTCAATGGTGTTTAGGAATTGGTACTAGAAACTCCCCAGAAGGGGTGCTAAGTGAGAGGCTGTGCCTGTACTGCCATGCCAAGGTTAGCGTGAGGTTACATCATACCTGCCTCCACCGTGGTGTATTCCTGTGCCATGAAGCAGCAGCAGTACATGCTCTGTCTCTCACTCTTTCACCTGCTGCTTTTACCTTGGTACTGTTACCCTCTTTAAATCTGGTTTTATCTTCTTTATATGTGTCCTGGTTATCAGTAACAGATAGTAAAAATACGAACACTGGATTATTCCAGTATCCATCTAGTCTGGTCTCAGGGGGACACTTTATTAGTCTGTTGTTAGAGCTTTCATGTATTTGGTTTTGGCTTTAGCCAGTGATGCTGCTGCCAGGTCCATTTGGAAAGGGGCTGAAATTCATTGCTGGTGCTAGAGGCCCGAAGGTTTGGGAGCCAGTTACACAAGAATGCAGCAGGGAGAGGAGTGGCAAGAAGAAAGGAAGAACATTGTGTGGGGAGGTGCTCTTTTATTTTTAAACTCACATAGCTCTGCACATGTGACAGATGGTTGTCACCAGAAGTGAGTTTTGGGAAAGAAATGCTAAAATATTCTGAAGTTTCAGGAAAGGGTTGATAATTACCCAGTGCCTGTCAACTTTAAAATAGTTGTCAATACCCAAGTGTATGATAAAGTTCATATTAGAATAAAGAAAGAAAAGCAGGAAACATTCTCTGTCTTCTGGCAGAAATATTAATGAAATATGAGTGGTTGTCTGACAAATGCACACTGCTATCTTGTTTGGCAGCTGCAGTTATTACAGTAACAAAGGGATCAGCTCTGAATAGGAGGAATTGCTTTTTATTGTTCCCTTGACTAACTTGGGAAGATTCTTCATCAAGTAATTGATGGTACCATCACCAGAGCAGCTGGGACAAGGTCTTGGTAAACAAAAGCCAACAGTATGTAGCAGCAAAAGAGAAACTTACTGTAGCTAGGTAGCATTTTCTACTTTAAAGGAAGAAATAAATAGTTATTCTGAGGGTATCCTTTAGAAGATAAAGACTTCTACTGTCTGTGTAAGTGGTTTCTCCTTTCATGCTATGCACAACAGCTTGTGTACTCTAAGGGAGAGACTTTTAAGACAGGATGAGAAGAGAGATCTTTCCATTTTACTGTGGCAGCAGCAGTTGCAATTCCTGCATGTGGTAACACTCCCAGATGGACTGTTTTGGCAGATAATTGTGGTGCATGTTTACGCTTTCCATTCTAGCTGTTTTAAAAAGTTCGGTTGTATTGGTGGTAGTAGTTACACTTTCAAATGTCCATTGGGAATGGGCTTGTAACCAAAAAACTGTAACCAATCCCTGCCAGATGCTAGATGGTAGCTGATGGGCTGGTCCTTGCACTGACAGATATCTTTTAAATTAATCTGTTCCAGATCCATTTATTCACTAGCGGCTCCCATGTGGACCAGATCCTTGGGCACTTTTCTGTTACAGAAACAGATCTCATTAGACAACCAGAGAACTACAAGCAGGTAATACTTCTCCTGTAATTCTTGCATGCTTGGTATGTTTTAAACAGAGGTTGTTCAGCAGAAGACTACACTCCTTATAACATTTTTTTAAACTCAATTTCCAACAAAAGGGCTTATGTATTGAATTGTCAGTTTCCCCACTTACAATCTGTGTAAGTCCAAATCTGATTTGATGTAACATAAACTCAAAGGTATTAGGCTAAGTTTTGATAAAACTTATACAGGGAATGAGGAGAGACCTGACTGAAAGTGTCACTGGAGAAAAGACTTGAAGAATAAAACATTCTACATTAGTTGCCTGACTTGCTGTTATATCCTACTAGTGACCACATCTGGGCCAGTCAGGCACAGTGTCTGCCAGTGACCTTGCCTGAGCCGGTTGTCAGTGAGAACACAGAGAGATCTGATTTGTCTCTTCAGGACAGCTGAAGCACACCTGGTGCTGGTATTCTTTAGTTCCAGAAATTATACAAGTTGACTACTATTCTGGATGATAGGAAGGGGGTTTGTTTTAGAAGAAGGAGAGTCACCTGCCCCAAACCCCAGCTCAAGCAGAGTCACCCAAAGCAGGCTGCTCATGACCATATCCGGATGTTTTTTGAATATATCCAAGGTGGGAGACTCCACAGTTTCTCTGAGTGACCTGCTCCGTGCTCAGTCATGCTCACAGCAGAGTGTTCCCTTAATGTGTTCAGACAGAACCTCTTAGGACAACATAATTTTTCCGAGTGTACTGTTTTATCCTTAAGTGTAGATTTCTACTGCTCTCAATTACTCAGTTATAATAGATGTTTCAGTTTATTTTTTGAAGTAGTATAATTTGCTTCTTTTAATACTGTATAATACATTTATTTTAACAATCAGTTTGTAAAAGTTCATTCTGTATGAAACTGAAGCAAGATGGAAATTTTAAGCTCATCCCTAACAAAATCAGTATTTGGCAAACTTCTGCAGTCTGTCTAGATCTGTTTGCTCAAAGAAGGTAGTCTTTCTGCTGCTAGCTTAAGAACTGAAGTGGGCATTGTAAATATTGCACACAAAGAAATTCAGAAAAGTCGATTTGAAGGTGGGAGGATAGTTTTATGTTCAAACTCCCTAAACTACATTAACTTTCATTACTGAGGGTTTCTTGGATGAAGAGTTCACATCCAGCCTCTTCATAAAATTCATCTGTTTAGAACTTTGTCCTGGAAAATTATTATTTTTCTAGTGCAAATGGCTCTAAGTCAACTTGAGATTTCTTTTCCACTTCTGTTTTGCAGTCCCTCTCCTGCGTTTGCTCAGCAGCTCAGAACACACAGCAACACATTGCTCTGAAGTCTATATAGTCTTCCAGATCTTGGCAAATGTCTGTAAGGATCTGATAGGCTGGTTTTAGGAACTTACAGGCTGTGTAGAAGGACTGTGCAACTACCTTTTTCCCAGAACTGTACCTTGAGTGTGGCCCTGACCTGTTGAGTAAAGAATAACAATGCTCATACAAAGCCTAATTGATTTTCACTACTGTGTCAATGAAATGAATCATTCCAGGAGTTTTTTCTTGCACTCTGCCCCCTTTCTTGGTTATTTGCTCTGGGTGTGCTGTTTAGGACAAAATAGAAATCATCCTTCTGTACTGTAAGCATTGTGGTTAGGTAAAGTGCTGTAGGTTTAGTGGGCAAGTATTTTGCTTAAATGAGTTAAAATGAGTAGAGTCTTCAGTCCACCTTTCCTGGGCTTAAACAGCAAATACATGAAACAAAAGCAGGGTGATGACTGAGAGGCACAGAGTTAGGGTGGCAGAAGGTTTTCTTTAAATAAACTATGAGTGGCCACAGTCTCTGTCTCCACTTTCTGGGCTCTGACAGGTGCAGTCCCAAACAGGCTTCGGCTCCAGTGCATGTGTGTTGGAAATTCTTTTCGTATGTTGCTTACTGCTTCGACTGATCCAAAATTGGAATTGTTTGACAGTCTAATCAGCTGTGAAATTCTTAAACTCTTGAAGCTCTCAAACCTATTCAAGAAAGGAGGTCCTCTAAGCTGCTCTCTTGTGCCTGATTCTAAAATAAACAGGCGAAATTGCAGGAAGTCATCACAACACTTCAGTATACATGTTTTCAAGAGCCTTGTAATTTTTATGGTCACCATATGAGCAGTCTTTGTAGTTTTTGTCTCCCCTTACCCTTATTTCCCAAAAGCAGCTTTCAGAAGTCATACATTCAGTATGTATGAAGAGCCTAATATAACAAGGTGGTATGGACTTGAAAAGGCATCGTTGTTTTGAGTGTCACTTTTCCAGATGGATCTAATATTTGATATGCAAAGTGATGCTGCTTTGGAAAAATGTAATAAAAAGCCTCTAATTTTCAAATAAGAAGTAGTAAATTATGTGTATTTGAATAGCTTGGTTTTCAAATATTGGTGCAGATGGCAGCACTCTGCCAAATGTTTTTTTTCCAAAAACTGTGAAATAGTTTTTTTTCTTTTCAAGTAATGTGACATTTCTCTTAATGTTAGTCCAAGTAAGAACCTGCTGCATGGATCAATAAAAAGAGCAAGCCTGTCAATATGCCTTACTGTAATGCACCTCTCTTCGTGGATGGTGTTAAGAATTCCTTCTCATTTTAGGCATCCTGCAAAGCATAGCAATGCAAAGTGGATCGAAGTGCCAAAAATTAGCTATCACGGGGAGGACTTTGCACTCTTTTTATTGAAGCCTTGAGTTCATTTTCATCAAAAATATGCTGTTGGATAAGTTGCTTTCACTTGTTGCAGAACAAGAGATGTTTAGTCTGACAGGGAAAGTGTGATAGGATACAGAGAGCTGTGAAGTTAAGCTTCATTTTATGAGATGGAAAAGTCATGCTGCTCCTTTTCTATAGGAGTTGCACATTAACTTGTGTAAAATGTTCTTCCCTTGGATTTCTGACTATAAAACTCTTTTAGTGCTTTTATGTATAGGGGTTTTAGTGGACATTATTATTCTTCTATCATCATAAATGTCTTTGTCGGATTCATGGAGCTGGAAGTTTTCCAAACCTAATGGTTTTAATTATGTTTTTCTCTAGTGAGGCATGATCAAAATTCCAACTTTTCCTGTGGGTTGCCTTGGCTGTAGTTATATGTATGTGTGGCTGTGAGTTGCAGGTCACTGCTTTGTTTAGTTCCTGTGTTGCCCAGGGATGTCAGTGAAGGGGAGGTGATGTTATTTCAGCTGGAGTTCAGTTTCCAGTTGAAGTACATGAGTATGCTCACATTAGCCCTTGACCTCTGCACATTTGTGCTCTCCTCCCTAAGATGCTGTCATGTGTTTTTGAGCCCTCCTTGGCTTGCAGTGTTGCAGAAATGTGCTGGTGGTTATTTTCTCAGCAGAAGCCCCTCAGTCAGTGGTGGTGGTGATGGTTCTGGAGCTGTTTGCTTGCCCAGGCCATGCTAGAGTGTGCAAGCTGGGGACAGGTACAGAGGGTCTGGGTGGTTGTTGTGAGTTTTCCTGAAAATCTCTTGCACATATCACTTGGAGTATCCTAGAACATAGTCCAGAGCATCTTGAATGTCTTGTGTTTTGATGCATTTTCCAAGGTATCAGTACTCCTCATTTTCTAAATGGTTCCCCTAATCAACTGTGCTACAGCTGGAGAGCTACTGGTATTTGCCAGCCTAAAGTATCTCGAGGCAGAATTGGAGTTCTGGTCTCTGGGACTGCAGCTACAATAATTTGGAAGCATACTTGGGAGAGCGTGAAGAAGGTGTGGCTGAGGGTAAGCAGCATCTGCCCTAAACTTTGCAGGGCAATAAGAACTGTCTCTGAGCATGTAGTCTCCTTCCTCTTGTGACTGTAAGGACAGTGGCTGTGATATGTGACCAGTTTGGTACCTTTTCATTTTTGTGAGCATAATATGATCACATTCTTGTCTATCAAACCTATTTACCTTAATTCTTCATTGCAGTGTCACTAGTTCTGAAGTTTACCTTGAGCTTGAAAAAATGTGTGTTGCATTTGAATCACTAAATTAACTTTCTCATCAAATTGTTACCATATAGAGATCAATGCACTTTGAATGAAAGCAGTCTAATCCTTCAGTGTTTTCTGTCTCTTCATATACTGCTTTATATGTGGAATTCAATCTCTGTAGACATTAAATGTTGAAACTCAGGTCATTGGTACAGTGCTGGCAGTGCTGAAGTGATCATTGAAATTGTAATGAGTAAAGATGACACCTTTAAATGCCAGTAAATCAATTTACTGAGTGTGACAGCAAATAAATAACGCAGCTGTCTGCCAGATGGACATGCAATGAAATTTGTGGAACTTGGATATGAATAGCTAATAATTTTGTTTTAGAAATTTATGAAAAGTATTTATGCTTGTTGATCATTAACACATTTTAAAGGTGATTTATTGGGATTAAGAAACCTAAGGTCCTTGGTAGCAAGTAAATAGTAGCAAACAAATAGTGTGTTGGACTTTGCATACGTAATGAATTGTCAGTTCCATGCCCATAAAAAATTCAGGTGAGCTTCAGCCCTCCAGGCAGCAGGCATTGAATAGGATGGACAGGCATCACACTGATCTGCTTTCTGGACTGTTTGTGTATTGGGGAAGGAAACCTACATAAACTACCTGTATTGCCTCCTTCAGTCAGGTGGGATCCATGATTTCTTATCGGGCCATTCAAGGGGTAAATGATCAAGATAAGGTGATTGTGAACCCTAAATCTTGTGGCAGTTTCCATTTAAAACATCTGTCCCAAATGGCTGTTACAGATGGGTGACACAACAGGTTTATTCTCTGTGAGTTACAGCCCATGGTTTGAATTCATCCAAAGCACTAAAGAGCTTCTGTGCCTTTCAGAACAAGTGCGTTCAGATTAGGATCATTAGGAACTGATAGACTTGGAATTTTCTAAAGTGTTGAATGTGCATTTACTAGTTACTTTGCATGAAATTTGAGTCTCCAGCTGGTGTCATGTGCGTGCACATGTGGGTTTGGGCACTTGCATAAAGTCTCCCTGATCTAGTGAAGTCATTTATCTGCATGAACGTGTTCCACGGGATGAGCAATAAGTGTATTCACAGCATCTGAGGGACAGCACCACCTTCTGGAATGTCTGTGAGGGCAGAGCGGCAAAAGGGAGGCCTCTTAGCTAATGCAATTTACTCAGTTGGCTACTGAATAATTACTGTGGCATTCCATTGTCTCCAGAAATGGATCCTAAGTTGCTGACCCTCCTGGATGAAAATGGGATAACTATGGCAGGGTAGTTCCAGTTGCTGTGTCCCAGGCTATATTTGGTGCCCTTGTGCTGATGGTTTGGGACTTCATGGAATGTTCCCAGTGGTGACAGACACTACAGGCAGGCGCTAAATGAAAATAAACAGTTAAAACCCTCTGATAAGCTTGACACTGTGTCACATTATTGATTTGACACAGACCTGTGGTAGTATTTCTGTAATCAACCCTGTTGTGGTCTTATATGGTGGGGTGAAAGATATGTAACCTTATTTGAATTTCAAAGAGCCTATTAGGGAGCCATCTGATGTTTTATGATGTCCTTCCATCTGTTGTACAAGAAGCAGTTGAAGAACGTATTTCTCAGAGTGTAGGTACCAATGGAAAAAAAAATTACTTTCATCCTATAGTCAGTGATGCTGCTGTGTAGAAGATTAATTCAGGAAGTGAAGGCTTGTGCTGCATGTTAATTTCAAAAAAAAGATTTGTCCTTTAGTGAAAAAATGGCCTTGAGCTTCAAGGACAAACTGCCTTCCTTAGTATAAATTGTCATAGATTCATAATCTTCTGTGATGCTCTGGCAAACTAATTCTGTTTGATCTGACCCTCAGCTTTTTTTATCTACTTGTTACTTCGTTCCCTTAGTAAAAGCCATATTTCTGTCATTTTCATCATGGAACAGGATCAGTATTTCATGCTGTAACTACTGTTTTAATTAAGGGCATCTTTTCTGATTTGTTGTTGTGTCTCAGTTTCTTGAAAGAAAAAAATACTTGACATTTCTCAAGTGAATCTTACATAAAAAATAATACAGCATAAGAGTAACTGCGTAGGGGCTTGTGAGTGTTTGTGAAAACATGGGTTTCCCCTGTTCTGTACAAAATCTCTCCTTGGACAGTCCTGATGCCACAGAAATCTTCATGGAGATTCATTTTACTTGCCAGGGTCTGTGTGAGCTCTTCACAGAAAGATTGTAGCATGAACCAGTTCTCAGGGTGGGCAGAGACTTGCTGCAAATGAGATTGTAAAGGTGGAGAACAATCTTCCTCCAAGGAGCACAAAGATCTGTGACACAGTCCTTGGAGCAATAGCACAGGAGAGACAGCCAGGCTCTGAAGAGTCTAAGTCAAATGAGATTTCAGATTTACTCTACACACTGCCAGAATTAACTTAGTTTGAATCAGTAGTGACTTCTGATCATTCACCAGATATGCTTTCAGTGCTTCAGATGACCAGCATCTTTGGATTTTGGCCTTCTTGAATTTTCAGAACACCAAGTAAGCTGATAGATTTTGTAGGAAGAACAATTTTTCTTCTCCTTTTACAGAACTTTTTAAAGGTGCACATTTTTCTAGTCCAAGCATCAAAATTTTTACCTGTTGTTAAGGAAATTTGTTTTTCATTGATGATTGCTGATGGCTGCATGTTAAATAAGCTTTTTTAATGATGAAATGGGATGAAGTTCTATATCTGCTGACCTTTTATAAATTTCAGTGTTCGCCAATGAATTGTATGTTAGGCCCATGGACACACATGTTTTGAAAAGGTCAATTGTGACAAGTTCCTTGAATTTGCATAATTATGCTCACCACCACAGCACTTTGAATAAAAATAGCAAATGCTTTGCCCTTTTAAAGTATTCAGGTTTTCCTCCCTGTCTTTAACTTGCTTTTACTAAACCATTCCAGCATAACTCATTGAAGAACACAGGAAACATGGACTGTGTTAGGAGCTGCAGACTGGGAGCTGAAGAAGGACTCTGAACAGGCAAAGGAAAGGGATAGGATGGACAGTAAGGAACCTTTTTGATCTGGCTCTTGTTCAGTGTAGTCAGGAGCTGGGAGAGACTCCTGGACAAGAGGCCTACTTCAGGGCATTGGGGAGTCATGGTAGCTCTGATGTGGAAGAATGCAGATTGTCTGGGTGAAAAGAAACTGGCTGGGGCACATGGGGCTGAAAATGGACAGGCAGGTCAAGACTGTAGAGGAAAATTAGGACAGGGAACTGTGAATGGGGAGGATGAGTCTAAATGCCTGAATCACTGTCTTGCTCCTTGTGGGATTCTGAGAAATTACCTACTTGCAGGAAAGTGTCATCCCCCTCCAGTGATGGTCCAAGTGGACTAGCTCCTCGTGCTGCAGGAGGAATTTTCAGAAGTGTCTGTCTAAAAACATCACCAGTATCAGTAGTCTAAAAGGGAGCAGAGTGTTGCAATGTAAGGTGTGTTTATGGGAAACCATTGTATCATTCAGAGAGTAGAGTGCCTTGTTTGTGAGTCAGACCTGTGGTGGCGAAAGTGGCTGATGAAGGTGAAGAAATAGTAGTAGGAGTGGGAGATCATTGGAAGAGAAAGGATACCTTAATAGCTGAAGCAGCAGGGCATTGTCCTGGAGAGCTGCCATGCTTCTGTGTCTTTGGATTCTCTAATTCCTTACAGTCTGCTTAAACTAGACCTTCCACGGTGGGCTGGCCATGGGATGTTCACTCTTTCTGTGTGCCCAGTTTGATGCTCAGAGATCTGATGTCTGGGAACACTGAGTGTTCCTAGCTGCTGCTGAACCTGGTGAGACCTCTGCATGGGCTCCTCTGGAGTGTCAGCATCACCTGGTAATGCCAGATGTAACCCCAAGTGTGTAGTAGGTCCCTGCAGTGCACTGCTCTGCTGAAGGGTTAGGCTGGATCCTAGAGTCAGTGGGGTGGTGTGTGCTAATGCATCCTGTGCCAGCTGCCTAGCTCCTTCCACTTGAGCTGCTCAGCCAAGGCAGTATTCCAGGGCTCTGTTGGATCAGAAATCAATGAAAACTACCTAAAGCATCTCTGCAAGTTGTGGAGTTGTGCGAGTAGACATATCCATGGAGTGCTTTATAGTAATTTTAAAATTTCCTGAAAATTGTGTTTTGGAAGTCTCAGTTGAGGCATCCAGAAGGAATGGCAGCATTTTACTTACATCTCCTCCTTTTCATTTTCTATTTGCAAAAAGACAATAATACTATCATCTTGTCTCACATGGGTCATTAGGAAAGATAACTTGTTTATCTGGAAAATAAAAATTCTGCCTTCAGAATGGGATTTGAATGATGTGTGACAAATAAGTCTATGGCTTCTCTCTGAAGAACAAACAGAATAATATGCCATTTAAAAGGAAAAGGAATTGCATGTGGAGTGAGCATCAGCCAGTCTGTGCCCTGGGTGAGACAGATTATGAAGGGAAATACTTCAGTTACATAATTCCAGACCTCATACACATGGGATGGTTGAATTAGTGTTGTTTAGGCAGCTTGAGTTCTGTCACTTTTTAAGTTTGAATGCTTCAGTTTCCAACTTTAGCATTTTTCCTGCTGGGTTGTGCATTAGAGGTATAAAACATGCTCACTGCCACGTGCTCTGAACAACACTGCCAGTCAAAGGCAATGCTTTTTACCCCCTTGTTAAATGACTTAATGTTTTGTGTTGTTCTTCCAGCCACAGTTACTTTAGACATTTTACATGCATAGTGGTCAGGTTAGTGAGAAATAGCATGGGTGCTGACATTAATATTGCAGGGGAAAGCAGATCTAATAACATATTGCATTATATATGGGGCTCCAGCACCTAAATGCAGGAGGCCTGGAGGCTCACATGAGAAAGCTCAAGGTTGCTGAATGATCCAGATTATTTGATTTTGATGGTGGTGGTTCTTCAGATAAGGAGTGGAGGTTGTAAGGATGGGTTTAATATGAAGGTCACCTGCAGGCTAAAATGAAATATAGTCTCTGAAATATAGTCTGTTGTATCATGAGCAGTATTAGGAGTGTGTTGGTGATCCTTGACTGGTCTGAGCTGACTTTCTAACAGTGTCAGTCTCCTGCTCTGTCCTGCTTTCCTCTTGGTGCCCTGGTATCTGTAATCTGAATGATGGAGCAAGGACTGACTTTAAACCTCAATGGGTTATGTTGGTTGAAAGGTTTATTCTTTAGTTATCTCTAGTTTGGTGTTTTGGTGGTATAATGTCAGGAGGAGAGTGGGTGCTATGGTGCTGTGCCCAGTGAAATTGATGCACTGGGATGGATAGAGTTTCAAAGCCTCCAGGGAGGATGAGCTGTGCTGGGAAACCCACATTTTTCTGTATGTGAGGATGTTCAACACAATGGAAATGTCTTGGTTCTCTTAGTGGCACTGCCAAGATCCCCTTTAAAATCCAGAATACTTACTATTTATTGCTGTTTTTCTGGGAGAGGGCTCTGTTGGTTTGAAGCTTTGTACATTGAAAGTTACTGGAATGCGGTAAAGCTGTTCTATTTTGTTTCTTCTGGCAGTGTACATAGGAACCCCTCCTTACCTTAATGGAGCAACACTGGGTGCTGTCTTACAAATGAGGTGATTTGGTGGTTGTGAAGCATTTCCTGTAGAGTAGGAGAGAGGCTACTGATTAAACAATTTAAAAGGAAATAAAAAAATTCTGGATGATTCAGATACCATTTTTCTTTCCCATGTGTCATTGCAAGGCAAGAATAAGTGCTAGGAAAGCAAAGAAGCTGTCACTGCCAGCATGTGCTGCCCACCCCGCACTGCGTGGCAGGAACAAAGAATGTTATTCCTGCCTTTTTTAGTGATTCACTCTGCCAAAGGAAAGGGGAGGCTGCCATGTCCTTTTCCTTCTGAAATACTGTAGGCAATTGGTTTTCAGTTCATTTGCTGACATTTATCACATAAAACATGGTTTGCTGTAGTAGTTATTAAAACCTGTTGGAAACAGTGGATCCAGATACTCATTTGCAAAAATGAGGCAGAACAGATTCAATCCTTGTCATCCGTGTAAAATCAAGAAGAATAACAGAGGTCAAATGGCTTCAAAGCTGCTTTTGGACAGTCTCTATGTGTAGCTGAATTCCTGATCCTTCTTAAGAAAGTGAAAAGCTCTGACCCGCTGTGCACTGTAGAAACAAGAGCGGTGAAATTGTGCAAGGTAATGACTATTGGAGTTTCTAAGGCAGATTCAAGTTTTAAGACAAATTCAGTTTTAGAAGGAAAGACTTGAAGGAAAAGTTAAAATATAAATGACTTGCCTTTGAATGCTTTGTGTGGTCTCCTCTTGGGGCAGGCAGTGGACCAGTTGTCTTGGATGAGGAATCCTTTTCTTAACTTCCCATGTCATTCCTGTTGTGCTGGTGCTAGAGGTTTTAATACCCCTCAGGAATCAGTGGGACTTGGCTTCCAGATCCTGTCTGAAAGATGGACAAGCACTGTCCAGTGCTAAGAAACAAATGCTGGTCAGGGTGGAAGTCTGGGCTTGATGGCAGGAGAAAGGATGCCTGTGGGACAGTTAATTTAGGGAGGTTGAAGAGGTCAGAAAGGAATGGACTGACTCTCCCTCATGCTGCAGACAGAAAGAAGCCTCTGCAGGAGCTAAACTGCTTTAAATCTAAAAAGATGAATATGATCAAAACAATTCTCTTTCCCCACAACTGGCTGTGGCATCAGATGGTTTCTGCTCCTCTGATGCCTGCTGTTTCCAGCTGGTTCAGTTCCGCCTGCTCTGGGACAGGCACTTCCCACCTCTGCAGTCCCCTTGGATCCTGCTACTGTTTCTCTTTCAAAGCAGTGTGGAGTATCCCATCCCAGAGGGAGGCAGACACATATAATTAAAGAGCTTTGAAAAGCAGGTAGGGCCAGAGAATGTGCCTATATTTGTATCACTAAAGGGAAATCCTTATATCCTTTTAGCCAAGTTGGTTAGAGATGGGCTGGATTGGTGAGCGTTAGCCTAAGTGGAAGATTGTTTGGGATGCTGAACTCAAATAGTGTCCAGTTGTTAGTGGTGTTCTTCTGGGATCAGCTTTTGGTCCCATACTGTTTAACAACTTATTCATAGCTTGAATTATGGGGTGGAGCCCAAGACCGAGATGGGCCAGAGAAATAAGTGAGAGGAACCTCAGGAAGCTCAGCTAAGGCTGGTGCAAAGGCACTAGCTATTCCATCTGGGGTGGGATAACCCTTTGCTGGGAGCTGTCTGCTTAATAAGCAGCTTTGAAAAATACCCCACACAGGGAAAGAAAGGGGTGAGATCCTGTCCCTCTTCCCAGTGCTCATGAGATTGAGTGCTAAGTCTGGAATGGGCTCCCCAGCACAAGGACAGTGGCATGCAGGAGCAAGTCCGGTATAGCCACTGAGGTGGTGGGAGCTGGAGCATGGACCAGGCCCTTCTCAGAGGTGCACTGGGACAGGAGAAGGGGCAACAGACATAAGTTGAAACATGAGCAATTCTGGCCAGATGGAACAGGAAGCCATAAAGGTGTTCAAACTCTGGAAGCAGATCCTGGAGAAGGGGTGATGTTCAGGACTTGCTGGACAGAACCCTGAGCACCCTGCTTGCAGCAGGAGATTGGATGAGAGACTTTGAGAAGACCCTTCCCACATCTGTGCTTCTGCTCAGCAACTGGCAGTGAGACACTCAGAATGAGACCAGCTTCTTCACTGACAGGCACTAGCTTGTCACCAGCCATGAATCATTTAGTTGTTGAACTTGCTGCCTAATTTCACTTTCCCGGTGCCCCTTCGGAAGGAAGGATGCTCTGGTTTTTTTATTACTCCAGACAGGTTTAGTGCTAAAATATTTCTTCAGGTATTTTTTAAGCAAGGTGGCCTCTGGCTGCAATTAGAGTAGGGTTGGAAGAACTGGCAGCATTATATAGTAATGCTAAAGCAAATCATTCTACCTCATAGCATTATTACCTTGATCTGAAAATTTCCCCAGGCTGCAATTTGTCACTAATATTGCTTTCAGCTAAACTTATCCATACCAAAAAAAAAGGAGTTAATAGAGCTGCAGTTCTGTAGTTGCCGTCACCATTTTTTTGGCATTGAATTATTACTTAGTACATTTTACTGACCAAGCTTATAGAGTTCTTGGACCTTGAAAAATGATGCAGTGGTTTATCATGGACTCCATAAATTCTTGGGCTATGTAGCAGCAATATCTTAGTCTCCAACACCATAAGAAAGAAAGGTATTTCTGAAACACAGTAGATACATACTGCACTGATACCAGCACTTGGTTGTGATTGCCAGTGGCAGAACTGATAGAATGATACCGAGCTTCACTGCTGCTTTTGTGCTTTTGCTTGTTTTATACTGTACTTAACATAATTTGAATGCTGTGACAGTGACAATGACAGCGACATACTATAATATAATTCCACTTGAGACAATGCAGGTGGAATTAATAAGCTGGAGAGACAAGGCTGAGGTGCTTTGTCATCAGTTGGCATTAGATTCTCTATTTTTTGGTGGAAGTGCTAACAAACCCAGTGCTGGGAGCAAGCTGCCCTGGCTCAGGTGATGCTTTAGGCCAGCTCAGAAAGACCTGGCAGACTCTGAGGTCCCATCCAGTGCTACAGCGAAGGTTGTACCAGAATTATATCTGATGTCTGTAAGCTGAGTGATGAAATTCCTGCTTATCAGCTGAAGCTAGTATGGTGTGAGAGGTGTGTCTTCTATTCACATTCATATCAAAATATCCTGGTCATGCTGCCTCTTAATGTTCCTTGGTAGGAGACTTCAAAGTGACAGTGGCTCACTTGCTGACAGTCTTTGCTGATGGAGCCTGAAAGGGTCTCATTGGTTCAGCCAAGTGGATTTTAACTGGGGCATTGGACCCTGAAGGAACAAAATAAATATCAGGGAAGAAAAGGTAAAGGAACTTTAAAAATCAAAAGTCATCTCTTGAATTGTGCCTTGAAGCTAGCAGTAACCACTAGAGAGTGCAGAGCGTCTTTGCTTGTGGAGTCTTTACTGTTGTTTTCATCCAGAAGAGAAATCAGTTATCAGCTTCTAACAGAAAAGGGACCTCAGGCTTGTCACTTTTCTCTTGTGCCAAAATATGGCTGTTGATGAAGGCTAATCCTGAAGTACCCCAGAGCTATGATCTTCATGATCCTTCACTGGGACCCTGTGTTGTCCTGCATCCATCCCTGCATCAAAAAGATACTTAACCCATCCAGAAGTCAAGAAAGACAAGCCCACTGTATTCTCCAGGCTTATGCTAGTTAAGGGAGACTGCAGTTGAATTTCTATAATGCAATGGCTTTGGCCACAACTGAACTGTTGTTGGAAAGCCAAACTGAACTGAACTCTTTTCTTGGAGGCAAGAATGCATCTCATATTGGAAGGAGAGTGGTAGTGCTTTTTTATAGCCTTATAAAATTAAACTTTGTGTGCAATTGGCCCATAATGTTAACTCAGCTCTACTGGCAGGTATTTTTGTTTTTTTTTCAAATAGCCAAGGAAATAGAGTTATAAAATCGGCTGTTACTCATGCTTTGCAAGAGGTCTTGGATTTGTGGTTCTTTTTAAAGGACTGTGAAAGAGACTAGCAAGAGATATGAATTGACATGAGAGACTGTAGCAGATTTTAAATTAGTAGTTTCTCTTGTCAATAGTGCATATTTTAAAATGTGTGAAAACACCTGCATGCACTGCAGCCTATGATGGCTTGTCAAAGGAGAGCTAGGCTGTGTTCTTATCAAGTTGGCAAGCTTAGGCTAATCCACATGTCAAATAAACTCTTAAATGAATTGTTTAACTAACATGAACATCTGATAATTCCATGTGCTGCTGAGTCCCATGGTGAAAGCCATTCTTCTTTGTTTCTTCTTCTGTCTTTGGGTAAGAGCTAAATTTTATTTAATACTTATATATGAGAGAGCTGTGAGGTACCTGGTATCAGCACACATGGAAATACTCCTCCTATAACTAGCAGTTCTTGGTGTAGTAGAATCCCATGTTGATTTCTGTATGTGTTTGTGTGGTCTGTTAAAAAAATAGGGAAATAGGGAAGTATATGGAGGGGAAAAAAAAGAAAAATAAGTATGGATAATGCTTTGTTCTGTGTAGAGAAACAGACTGAATAAAAGCATAAGAATAATGGTCTTTTTCTGACATTACCTACGTAGGGGCTCTGGTAGGCAGTACAATAATAACAGCTGTCAAGCAGTACTGTGATATAATTTGATACTTTTCTTTGAAATCGTCTGGCTGAGATTTTTCTGAAGTAAATTGTGACTTTTCGTATATACTGGATTTGCTTTAACTGAGCTAAAAGTACTTTCATACTGCCTGAAAATTTGACTTTTCAGGAATGCCAGGTTAGGCACCCAAAATCGGTGGTACCTTGGGGGCAGAAAATGTGTACCTTTTCCATTCTCCTGTATCCTTATTTTGGCTGTTGAAGTATAAAACTTGCACTTCACTCTCCTTTTTCCTGGTATTTCCCCCTGTTTTGATAAGTTCCATTTCCACAGGGGAAAATGCCAAGTGGTCCATTCATTGACCCATTCCTTTGCAATTGAATGCCATTAGTACATCCCAGTTCATTGCCTATCAATGTGAAAGCTGTAGTACAACTTTTAACTGCCAAATGCCTCATTTTGTTTGTTTTAAATTCTGTTTTCTTTCAGTTGCATTTTAAACAGCTATTTTCTGAATCCCTCCACAAATAGCAATTATGTTTTATAATTACGATCTTTGTCACTTAAGTTTTTAACTAGTGGTTTGAATTCCTGCTCTCAGCAAAGAAAAACTGAGATGGCTCAATTGAAGTTTGAGCTGTGGTGGTATAAAACTGTTGTTGGTGAGTCGAAAAGTCACACATTTTGGTTTCGGTGTTGGAAATTTTGCACATATTCAAGTATCTGGAGTTACACTCCTCCACCCAAAGTTGCTGTATTTTGCATTTTATATATTGTGTCTTCTGCAAATGATTCAGGTCCTGCTTTCCCTTACAATGTGCACCACAAAAAACCCCAAACGTTGCAATTCCAAAAGAGGTGATGCTCAGCAGACATGGAAATACCTGCTTCTGGAACCACAGAGGGTTCTTCCCCCTCCCTGCTAGGGTGTCAGTCAAGGTCACACTGAGGTCCAGCGCTGGTGCTTGGAGAAATTCTCATCCACTTCTGTCCTCTGGCAGCCTTTCAGATCCACCTGCCTCAGGATGGCTGGGCTGCAGTGCTTCTCCTGCTGTCTCATCCCTCAGCAATATTTCACAGGCGGAGAAATGACTTGAGTAGATCTTTATTTGCCTTGTGGCTAGAGGCTGCTTATTGTTCTCTTGGTTTTTGCTCTTCAGCTGCTGGTATTTCACACTATTCCAGTGTGACTTTCTAGTTTTCAGGCCTATTTATTTTTGCTTTAGCCTTCAAGGGCTATATGGCAATGTCTTAAACCAGTTTTGCTTCTGGAAGAATCATGATGCGGAACTGAATCTTGGAGCACTGACTGTGTCCACCTACAGTGTTGTTTTTCCATCCCAGCCTGAGAAGTTTCTGATGCTGAGATTTTTTTTTTTCTTTGTGACGAGGGTCTCAAAAGTTAGCCCTGCTAAAGTGCAATTTGGGCAGTGTGTGCCATTTTAAACCCAATGTCATCCCTCTAACAGCCTGCTTGGCGAGAGGCTCTCATTTGTCAAGCTTGTGAGTTTTTTTTTTTTTTTTGGGTAAGGGAGTTTTGTATTGGTAGAGGTGAAGCTGTGTTTGTTTCATCTGATGCTTGGTTAGGTCTCTAAATCCTTAATCCTAGATACAGTTTACTTCAGGTAATGTAAATTGTGCTAACTCTCATGAATGTTTACCCCTTTCTTTGCAGTTTTTGGAATTAACTTCTCCACTTATCTTCTCTCCCATGGTTGTTATATATTCAGAATTAGAATCCACATTACTAAAAGTCACATGGAATACAGCCATTTCCTACTAAACAAATTAAGTTGTTAAATAATCTTGGTTTCCCCATATAAGCCTTCATACCCAACCAAGCCTGTCTCAAGCCTTGGGTAATACTCCAGAGATGTTGGCCTTTGGAGTGAGGTTTGCAGTGCTTGGGAGTCCAATGCAAGTTTTCTATTTACAGACATATGTGAATAGGTGATGAATTAGCAGTATTCTGTCTCTGAGCCAAGAAACATAATTTATTGCTGAAAGATCATTTTTTTGTCTGTCTAACAATGAAATGATTTTTTGAACATTTAGACAGAGCAATTTTTGATTAAAAATACTTTTGCCAGTGATATGGAGTTGAATTATGATCTCTGGGCATTGGAGATTAAATACTTGTTGTGGGGAGCTCTCTGGAACTGAGCCTGTAGAAAGGGTGCATTATGCTGCAAATTATTAAATATTGATTTCTGTAACAGTCTACAGGCATCAATGAATTTTGCAAGATGCTAGTAAATAATATGAAAGAGATTAATATCTTAACAGAAAAAGTAATTGCAAATATGTTTAAATGGCATATGAGTAAGATTTGTGGATACCAAAGAAGCTTTAACTTTGACCTCTTGTTGAGTATCACAGAATGGGTAGTGTTGGAGGGGACCTCTGACTCATGGAGAGTCCCCTGGAGCACATTATGCTGGACTGTATCCAGATGGCTTTTGACTCTCTTCAGGGAAGTATCCAAAACCACCTAGAAGATCTTGGAACCTCGGTCTTTTGCAGCTGAAGTTCACAGAGCTTCCTGAGGTCTGTGACCTGCGTTAGGTGCTGGATGTTTGTCTTTGGAGGTCGCAGCCACATGCCGGAGGAAGTGAGGCTTGTTCTTTACAAAACTGGCATTCTTCTGCATCCCTCTGAGGTTTCCTGGCAGCCTGCTCTGAAGCAGCTCAGTTAAGCACAGTTCACCCTCTACAGCAAAGCTGTTGCTTCCATCAGGGATGGTTTCTTTACAATGGTTTAAAGAAGTCGTTACTGCAAAGTGTTTGCTCTCAGCAGTCGTTATGAAATTACTTCTCCACAGAGATTAGCAATTTGAATTTGTCATTACTTTTTCTCTCGATGTAAATATTTTAGAGCCATGACTTTCTCCAGTCAAATGAGGCAAATCGATTTTGTTGTCTTAATTTTGTGTAGAGGGAAATACAGTTTTGTAATGCTATTCTTAAGCATCACTTAGATGTCCATGTGACACGCATTTTTGACTTGCTGCCTCACTTTGTTCATGAGACAGAATTAATGCTCTTCTACACACTTCAGTCTTGAAATTTCATTAGGAGGCATGGCAACATCTGGGTCCTTAGGTCACTGCAAATGAGCATGCAGCTTTGGTTACAGGTTGTGATTTTTTTTTTTTTCATGTTTTGAGATGTTTATGTAGCAGCAGAAGCGGAACTGCTTATCACATTGGTGTGAACTCTTGTTGGCACTAAATGAACAAGAAAAGGTACTGTACTGGGGGAAAATGCACAAGTACAGTTTGGGCCTTGGTTCCACCATTGCAAATACAGCTGAAATACCAGCTCTGATGTGACCTCAGTGAGCGATCTAAGAAAAGGTATGCCATTGACCTCAAAGTCACAAAGGCATAGCTTAGATAAAGAACAAGAAATGGTTGTGAGAAACTTGAGTAAAGGATGAGGATGGGGGAATCTGCCTGATAGAGATGTTCATTCCTAAGTGCAGGTAAGTCTCAGTGAAAGTCGGTCTCCCTTGAGTCACGTGCAGACTGTCCTTGTGACCAAATTAAAGATATGCAGACATACAACCCGTTGTCCTTTCTCAGCCTCGAAAGTTTATTTGTTTTTATGATTTTTGCTAGAGGTATCTCAAGTATATTTGTAATACATTAGTTTTTATTGTGTTCTGCTTTATTCTCCACATTGTGATAGCATCAAAGTCTTGCAAGGCCCGTATAAAGGATGGCAGAGGACTTCGGCATTCAGGAACTGTGCCTAAAGTCCCTCAGGGTAGAAACTCAAATGCTGGCTATTGCAGGCTTGCCTAAGGCTGCCATGGCATATTCCAGCTAGGTTGGAGACTGTCCTAGGGTGAGCAGTGTAGTCATCCCATTACTGAGTTATGGCTGAAACAATCTAGGGCACAGTTGCTGGCCTGGTATTTCTGAGGGTGGTAATACCTTAGGATGCTGTAAAGTAGGTGAGTCAGATGAATGCTTTCAAATGAGCTGCTTGAGTTTTGTGTAACTGGTGGAGCAGTTAAAATAAGAAGACAACGAACCTCCGCCAAATGCAAAAGTTCCTGAAGGGTTTGAAATTAAGAGACTGCTCAGAAAGCTTTGATTAAACTTTGTTAAGATCAAGGTTAACTCCAATACATCCTTTACAGGTTTGGTGAAGTTTCAGAACTACATCCTTCCAGTTCTGGTGTGAAAGCCAGTGGCAGTGGCATATGGTACTTAGAGCATTCATGAGCTCCTCTAGTGAGAGTAAAGATGATGTCTATGTTTTTACTAAGATTATTTTTTTGAAGGCTCAAAATGAAAGACTCCCCATTCCAACTTTCAGCTCTCTTTAGCTGTAATAAGACATGTTCACACTGCAATCACACACAGCTCGTGACCACATTACAAAGCTACTTGAAAATGGAGTAACTTAGCTGTTGCCTGAATATTTAATCAAGTTTTTGGTTGGGTTTTATTGCCAGCATCAGATCCCATAATGTAAGGCATTTATGCTGTGGATGTACCTATGGAAAATGAAAGGAAAAAATGAGATAGAAACCCATTCTTCCACCTTTCATATCCCAGCTGAGCTTGAAACTCGCAGTCATTAAGTGTAATGCCAGGTGTCAGTTGTGCAAACAAATGTGTAATAAGCATATTTTGGATGAAACAGTGTTTTAGAACAAACTGCTTATAATTTCCAGCAGTTACTCTTGCAAAGTACATTCCTTTCTTTGGTTCCTTTGTCTTCAAGTTATATCTGCAGAATAAAATTGCGAAGTCAATTCATGCTTTGCAGTTACTTAAATTTGGTGATGTAGTAAGTATCTAAACAAAGCTAGCAGAAGATAGTTGTCTGTATAAAGTGGATTTAACTGGTACTGCTCTGGTCCTTATCATTCTCTTCAAAGCCATGATTTTGTATGTCATCTTAAAAAGTTGTCTTTGGTGTTAAATTTGTTCATTTCAAATATATATTCAGTACCAAAATTGTTAAGTCTGGTAAGCTCTGATTTGTACCTAATGTGTTTATATTATCATTCTTTCCAAGAACTTCTGTTTTACTGATACATAAATATTTAATCTTGTAATGTCTCCTCCATATATGTGTGTGCATATATGTGCGTTATGTATATATTTGTGAAAAAATAATATTTGCATAGCTAGAATGTAACATCTTTCAGGTGCTCTCAGGTAAAGGGAGGGATTCCTCATGCAGCAGGTCAGACAGTTTATCACATATTTAGAGTGAGTTCTTCTATGCTATTTCAGAGTAAAGGGATAGATGGGGGAAAAAATGCTTTTGGATAAACACAGCTTATTTTGGTAGTCAAAGAAACATAGAAGATTTGAAGATGGTCATGCATCTAATCATATATCAAACTGTGTCTCTGATCCCTCAAAACAAGTGGAATTTCACATTTATGTGTAGAAAAGCTGATGAGGTTTTTAGGGTAAGGGATAAATTAGTGATGCTGAGAAAAGTGTTTCACATCATGTTACTGCAGCTGGTTTTAGAAAGTCCTTTTAAAGCATCCGAGTGTTGTCCCATGTGCCACTCGCTTTTTGTACTTCAGACCAAACACACATTTCATTTAGTGCTTAAGTGACCAGAATGACCTGATTTCTTATCCTTTGTCTCTTTTCCTCTAGCTGTTACAGCTCCTGGAGTCTGAAACCATGCAACTGGAAGCCTTTCTGGAGTGGAAGCAACTGGAACCAGTTTATTGGCAGTGGATGGTAATGAATCAAACTAATTTTGAAGGATACAACTTTCTTGACTCTGTCATAGTTAACTGCTTCCAAAAGCCCCTTTCCACAAAATAAATGTTTCAAACCAACTGTGCAACAGCACTTCAGAAAAAGTCAAAGAGCCTTTGGTAAAATAAAAGATGTTTTCTTAGTTTTCTTCTATTCCTGTTTCCTTCAGCAGGACTCACCCAGCTAAGATGAGGAATTACAGGACAGAATGGCAAAATTTCATATAGTTAACACAAATGAAAAGGTCTGATCTTCGTCTTTTTAATGGTTTTCAAACGCAGCAATCACACATTTTCTTGAAATTCAATGGCTTTTCAGAAGAGGGCCTCTAAGCTTTATTGCAGTCTTGAGAACAACTAAATTTGCAAGTAGCTGATATTGAAAACAGCTTCATTTTTTCCAGCCAAAGTGTGTTGACTTTACTGATTTCCCCTTGAACTGTATTGAATGATCATAAGAAAATCAATAAGCCTTTCTCTGTGCATCTTATGATTTCTCAAGTGAGTGCAAACGATACCATCCATCTCACTTCTCTCTAAAACATTTGCCCATTCACTGTTGCTGAAACAATTCTTTAGAGCACCACATTAGCTGTATGAGTTTAAAAAATTTTGATAATCAGTGAGATAACTGGTAATTGCCCATATGCCTCCTTTTACAGTAAAATCAAGGCACAGAGTGGTGTAAAATGATCTCACTTGAAGGGGACTTCCAATTGCCCCTAGTTATCTAATGGTTTTTGCTTTAGGTGTCTACCATCTTACAGTTTTTTGGAAAGAATCAAGATTAGCATAGGCCTGGCTCCCAACAGGCAAAATATAACTGCAAGTGTTGTGGCCAAAACATTTGTCTTTGGCATGTTGAGCAATATGGGGACTGTTAAGGTGCTTCCTGGAGTTAAGTCCTAAATAAATACTTGAAAAAAACCCAGAACTGACCAGCACATCCTGTTAAACTATTCAGTATGCTGGATGGTGATTTTGCCTTTTTCTTTTGTTTTTCTGCTGGTTGGTCACAGATGCAGTAGGATGTAGGGGAATGAAATGTGATTTCAAAATATAGTAGTTTTCACTTTCCACTTAACCCATGTTTTGCATCTGTGATCTGATGGATGGGATGGTTCTTGCAGAGCTACTGCCAGGTCTTCCTGATGATTGTGAGCAGGAGCATGACAGAGCATGACATCACTACAGCAAGTGGAATGACTGCAGTAATCATAGAATATCCTAAGTTGGAAGTGCCCCACAAGGATCGTCAAGTCCAACTCCTGCTCCTGCAGAGGCCAACCCCAAAAGTCACACCGTGTGCCTGAGAGCATTATCCAACTCTAAATGTAATTCAGATTTGTAATTTAAAATTTTGTCATTTAATGAATTTCAAATTAAAATACAGACATAGACCCCCTTCAAAGCCCAACAAAACTGAAAAAGCCTTGTTTTACTCCCATGCAGTTTATCTTGTTAGTGTCCCCCCATATCTGTATTCTCATGAGCTGCTGCCCTTAGTGATGCTTTATTGCCAATTTGCAGTGCTGATGCTCGATGAGAAAGGTTTTGTAGGGTGTCTTGTGTCATTCTTAGCTGTCTTATGATTTTTTTTTCCCAGTATGAACCTAAAAATCTCTTGCTGTGAATTAAGCCAGAGTTTTTAACCTACCTTTAGACAAAAGAAAGAGGAAAAAAAAATTCCCATCCTCTCTATAGCAGTCTTTTATATAAGTGAAGGCTGTAAGCATGTCACTGCCTTCCCAGTCCCTGTTTCTAGGCTAAGCAGAAGTTTTGATGTCTTTATATCTCCTTGTAGACCATTTTCTTGAACTTGTGATGGTTGTTGCTGTTCTCATATGGGTCTTTGCCTTGCACTTGTCTGTGTGCCTCACCTGGATATGAGTGTTGCAGTCAGCACTCTTTTATCACAGAGACTTATGTTTATACTTGCTAACATGGTACTTGACTTTCACAGTGTGATATTGGTGACTTCTGGCTTTGTGATCTCATCCAGCAGTGTTGCTGCTGATCCAGTAATTACGCACTTGGCTTTTCCTTGCCCCCATGTAGACCACGCTGCTCAAATGCTGGATTTCCTCTCAGTGTTTAGTAATTGAAGAAGTAATTTAAAAAGATAATTTTGAATGCAAATTATGTCCTTAAAAGTGATTATGACTTCTATTTAATGTCTTCTTGATAGTGATATGGAAATAAATATTTAATACTCTGTGAGTGAGGCCTGGCTCCTTTAGTTATGCTGTGCTACCCTGGCTTGAAAACTGTGTGTTTCTACACAGTCTGTGCATCAGACTATATATATATATGCATTTCAAGGACTCTGAAGGTTTTGTTTATTTGGGATTTTTTCTTTTTGAGTATTTGAAATACCAGTTGGTATATTGGAAGGCACTTGCAGAATTAAATATCAAGCCAACTAGATGGTCATGATCAGCTAGAGCTGACAGCTCCTAATGAGCCTGAAGCAAGGATCTCTCGTTCCTCAACTTGTGGAGTTTTCCATGGGCACAAGTGATCCTACGGGTGTTACAGCTTGCTGTGTCACGTAGCAGGTGAGGCTCTGCTGGACAGTGTAAGCACTTCCTTCCTGATCATCACTTGTTTTGTTACAAAAAGCCATAGAAGTGCATCCAGCCCCAGTTTGAAGGGAAGGGGCATATCTAGAGCTGGTGCAGTGCTGATCACCTCTATCTCATAAGTGTTACTTCATGCTTTAGACTGTGGAGAGTAGCTGACTGTGCAGTGCTTTTTAAAATAAGCTAGGTTAGCAACATAAGTTTTCTGTTACTTGGAAATATGTTCCAATGAACTGAGGAGGTTCTCTCTTAAAATAATTCTGAAATTGTGGAGCAACTGTACATTGAGATGGGAGCAGTGAATTCCTAGTTATGGATTACAAAGAAGATGGGAGGAGAACCATTTTAGCTCTGCTGAAAAGTAACTCATTGTTTTGCCTTTAGGAAACTGTGTTGGATAATATGGTTGAAGAAGAATATATGTGCAAGTCCCAAGACACTCATGTAAAGAAAAGAAGTCTGCCAAAGGTGACCTCCTGCTGCCCCTGGGCTGACAACATTACTGGGCAAATCGACAGATTATCCAGAGATCTAATGAGTCTCCAAGACCAACTACATGAGCTTGTAACTCGCCGAAAGGCTGCGTGGTGTGAGAAGGTGAGGCTTTGGATGGTGTTTGTGTTCATTAGTGGTTTTTAAGATCCTGTATTTTTCATCTCCCTCACTTTTGCCCATCTGGGGGCAGCCTCCCTGTTGCTGCTCTGTGTCAACCTTGCTGCAGTCGCGATGTCAGATCTGCAGTTACTTGCCTGTTTATGCCCACAGCATGCTAAGTGCTCTTTCAAACACAAAGTAGGCATCTGTCCCGGAGAGACAGCATGGTGAAACAAAACAAGTGTTCTTTTGGAAGGGAAGGCTTCAAAGGACAGGGGTTGCAGAGAAGAGAAGGAAATCATGGCAGCCCCCAGAGGGGATGAATGCAGTAGGCTGAAAGCAGTAATGGTTATAGTGAGAAAATAAAGAAAGGTATTCACTGGGAAAGAAGGGTGAGAGAGACCAGAGCTTGTCATCTTTCACTGAATTAGGAGTCTTTGAAATGTCTGATGGGGGAAGGAATAAGAGGGATTTGAAACCTGTGAAGTGAGAGAAGAGACTAAGTACAAGATATGATGGAAGAACAGACTGACTGTGGGAGGCTGGCTGTGGAGAAAAGCAGGTGCTGTGAAGGAAGTGTACGTGGTGTTCGCTGTCATAAGGATGGGGAGACACTGGGAAGCACCCGGAGGTGGTGGTAGGGGATAAATAAAGGAACTGTTAATATAGATGTAGAAGGTGAATCTGAATATTAATATGCTGGCACAAGGAGAAAATACATTGAGAATGCAGGCTTTAAAACTCCTAGCAATTCTTTTCAGGCATCAAGAGGAGAGGAGGATACCAGAGAATTTATGATACCTGTGGATAGAGAAAAAGTGAAAGAAACAGTTTGGGCAGATAGAGAGTAACAAAATCACTGTATCATCACTATTTTGTGCCTGTATTAACTGAGGAGAGGTTTTTTTCCCTTGAGGTGTTTTATTTGTTTTCAGGAGGGAGGTATGTGCTTTTACACTGAAGTGGTGGGAGACAGGATTGTGGATCAGCTGACAAAATGAAGATGGCAGGTTGTCAAATCAAGAAGTATTTGCCCAAGAGTTCAAAACAGGTCTGGCATGGAAAAAGTGTGTGGAGAGCTAATCACTCTCTTCCACTGTAACGATAATGAAGTAATTAGGATCAATTGGGTAGGGACAAGCACAAGAAGCTGCTGCTTCACACAGAGTACAAAACCTCTTCCCACAGGGCACTGTGGGTATAAGCAGTGTACATGGATTCAGAAATGTTGTACACATTCTTGAAAGTTGAAATCCATCAAAGGCTATAAAATATGCAGATACAAATTACAGCCTTAGGAGTTAGCAGGAGAACAAATCATTGCAGGCTGGGGGAATATTCTGAGGAAGTGTCTCCATATATTTGCCTTGTTTTATAGTGTTCTCTAGGCACTGACTGTCGATCTCTGTCAGTGATGGGGTACTGGACTAGGCAGATCTCAAGCATCATCAGATTTGGTTGCTTCTGTGGCAAAATGAACATGACTGTTGTGGGACAACTCAGACCTAGAATTCTAAAAATAAAATTACCAGTGTGTGTTTCTAAAGCCAGACATGCTCTGACTTCTCTTATCTATAACCCTATATATGCTGTTAAATATGACGTTAGATATTATGTAATATCACACTGAAATTTTTTAATTTAAATTCAGAGATTAAGTACAAAAAGATTTAACTGATAATGTCTTCTTTGAAATAGATGCAGTGATTGGATTTGAATAATGGTCATATTCCCGTGTTTCTGAGATTCTGTGGATGGTCGTGAGTTTGTGAATGGGTAATAAATGGAGTGCATCTTAAGCATGTTGTTAAAACGATAGTTTATCACAAATGCCTTCTCTTCTCCATGCCCTGAAACAGAAATGTTTTGTAATGCTACATGACAGCATTTTTTGGAATGCTGGGGATCGGCTGACTCTCCATCAATCCTCTTGATATCAAGCCTTCCTTTGCACAGTGTTGCTGCTTATGTGATGCTTTCTGCCTGTGGTCTGTCTTTTTTCCCTGCAGCCAGGATGTTTGCTGAATACAGGTTTCTCTATCAATTGGATGTTTCTAACCCCTTCAGTCTTTTCCCTGGATAAATAAGCTTATAGAATCTTTCCTTCTATATTATTTAACAGAGAAGATACAGCTGCAGCCAAAGTTATCATCACGAACTTTTTGTCTTGCAATACTGAGACGTCTGGAAATTCTATTTGCTCTTACAGGCATGCCCTGCTGAGGACAGTGCAGTTTATTATAGCTCTTCTGTCCACTGCCTTTTAATTCACAAAGAACTTGATAATCTGCAGAGTATTCGTGTGTTTTTACCAGTAGGCCTGATGTCTGTGCCAGGCAACTGGGTAGAAACTGTTCTGAACAACAGAATTCAGGGCAGGACATTGAGTGTGGTGTACTGGGGAAGAGACAGCCCAGGTTTTGCAGAGAGGAATCAGGACTCTCAAATCTGTTGGAGCACTCTGAAGGGACCAGTGAGCATGTGGGCGGGGATTGATGTTGTGCAATTGCATTTACAAATGGTATTTGATGAAGTCCCTTCCTGAAAAGATTCTCAACCAAAATAAACTGCCCATGTGACTGTTTTTCTGTTTTCCCTTGGGCAGGATGCAGGGAGGAGGTGGCTGTGGTGGGTTAGTGGAGGTGGTCACTGATGGAACCTCATGGGCTTGTGTCACTTCTCTAGGGAAGGGGCTGCATGGTGAGGTGCACAAGTGGAGAGGGGAGACTCAATCCCTGAGAGCATGTGAAGGACAACAGCAGAGGATCATTGAGAGTCCTTGTACTGAGCAGTGAAGTGGTAAACCAGATGAAATTGCGTGGAGATAAATCTAAGAAAGTGCATCTGAAGGGAGGATCATAATTTTACATGTGCTTTTTCTGATTGTCACGGCGCCTCAGTGAGCTCTGTGGAAATGTCAGTGGTCAGAAATAGTAAACTGAATCCTAAAAACTGTTAGGAAAGCAGTAGAAAGCAAAACTTTAAAGATTCCCATCTGTTTCTGGATTGCCATGTGCAATTCTAGTCCCATTCATAAATAAATAAAAAGGTGGTTGAGCTGAAAAGGCACAGGGAGGGGGTGCAGTGATGACTCAAGTTGTGAGAGATTTTTCCACGAGGAAACTGACCTAGGCTGGGCTTCTTGCATGAATAGAGGAGAGAATGAAGAGGGATATCACAGTGGAGCAGTGTGTGACATTTATTTACATGTTTTTCTGATGCTCCTTGGTTTTCATAATGGGTGAACTTAGAGGGAATTACTGGACAAATTAATGAAGAAAAAAGTCAGTGTTAGAAATATGTAAAGTCCTTCAGCCATAAACTACTGAAGTTTAGCAAGTTGTGTCCTTCAAAGAGGTATTGTACTGTATTTGTCTAGTCCTAAACTAGTTCCTCAGCTATTCGCTATGACTATTGAAGACAGTGCTGGGTTAGATGGTACAGTTCCTCCTTCCTTATATCCATTGTTGAGCATCCCCATTCAGGAAAGAAATGAGAGAGAGTCCAGAAACGAAAAATGAAAGCCTGGAATCTAAGGTCTTCAGAGATCTTTGTGTTAAAAACGGAAAGACTAAGGTGAGGTACCTGATCCTTTGAAGTTTTCTTTCCCTCCTCCTCAAGGCCTCAGTGAATGGGGCAAGAATGTTTGTAAATCATGACACAGATTGTAATTAGATACTAAGGAAGAAAGTTCCTAATATCCAGGGCAGAGAAACATTGGAAGTAGGTTGTCTGGTGAGCTGTGACATTCCAGTCTTGGATCCTGCACAGACCGGGTTATCAAATATCTGTCAGGGATGGCTGAAGAAGAGTTGGACCTGCACAAAGATCATCGAAAGAGCTTGAAAAATCTATTGGAGTGTCTTTCATTTATGAAAGCCTTTATTTTGGACTGTGTAGAAGTGTTTTAGGTGTGTTAGTTGTTGCTATGCCATGATGTCTCGTTTGCACCACTAAACAACTGCTTATGATTCAAGATGTCGTTTCAGTGGCAATGTGTCTGTTACAAGTTTGATCATTTGCACTCTGTGATTCTGATAGTTAAAAATATCAATCTTAAATATCTTAACATTAAGAAACTTTTTGGTTATTTTGTTTTGTTTCTTTGCTTGTTTCCTTATTTTCTTTTGTTTGGTTCTGCCCGCCTCCAGCAGTTTCTTTGGCTATGTGCTTGGAATGATCCTGCAACCATTTACCCTTTCAGGGACATTTAGTAGAAGACATTTGAATGTTGCTGTGGGATTTGGTGATTTGTGAAACTCTGATTAATATGACATTTTAACTGATATCCATCTCTAGGCAGCAATGTGTTCAGTATCCTGGAGGAGGAGGAAAGATATATGACAGAGGTGTGATCTGAATGTGGGGCTTTCTCACTGTTAGCTTTGTTCTTTTCTGTGCAGTGCTGGGCAAATAATCATCATTTCTTTGGTGACATTTTGGGGATCTGTAAACGATCAAAAAGGGGAGGAAAATGATTTAAGCTTTAAGAATGTTTCTCCTCTCAGAAACAAACTTAAGTATAAAAGATGAAATCTCCTGTTTCCAGAAGAACAATTGTTTGTTTTCCTTGCTGAATATTTCATGTTATCTGATCATCTATTAGAGGGGAGGATTTGATTTCAGTTTGTGCTAAACAGTTGGCATCCACAAGCTGGAATACAGAGTATTTGACTCCAAATGGTAATCGTTTCAGTTTTCATCACATAAACGCTTACACCATTCTGAGCTTTTGTTTAAACTTGGGATATTGTATCCTGGGATCCTCTGTGTTCACTAGCATTTAAAAGCAAGCCAGACTCCTTTGAGATGGCATTACGATGGGATGGAGCTTGCTCATGCATACACCTCTGAAGCACAGACCAGAAAGGCTTAGAGCCATTAATCTGAGCTTGAACATGCTCTTTTCACACTAGAATTCTCCCCAGAACTACTGGTGGCTGTGCGTGCGTGCCTGGCTGATGGTGTGTCTAAGTGTACCCACAGTCGAGACTGTAGTCCCTGGCCTGTACCAGACCTCCTTAATGACAGTGGAAGAGCACCAAAACCTGCATTTTGTCTTTGTTTCTGCATTTTTCTCTTGATCAATCACCTCCCTTTCCATTCAGTAATCTCTGACCTTACCAAACTTGCACCCACAGCCTGAATTAGGTAGGGGAGGATCCAGGGCTGCCTCCTTTCAGAGGAGATGCGCTTTGAATTCATAGTGTGTTGTGGAGGGGCTTTATGGAACTGGGATGTTTTGTCTTCTCCTTCTGGGGAGAGGGAGGATGCAGACACCCCATGGAGTGGAAATGGTGGGGACTGAAACAGAGGCATTTTCTCTCCTTCCCAAGAGTTCTGTGATTCACTCAAACTTTTTGCCGCTGCCAGCTCATCACAGAACCCTGCTGGAGACGTTGTGGAGTCTGACAGAAAGAGATCTTTCTTCTAAAGATCTTACATGTCTGAAAGACAAAATGGTTTTTGATGCATTTTGGTAGAAGTCTTCAAATATTGAAGTAGGGAAGCGGCTCTGGAGGCTGATACTGAAACATAGTCCTGGATTTGGTTGGGTGTTTTTGTTTTTTCTTACGAAGACTGATGTGATTTTTTAACTACTCAGACAAGTGCACTTCCCAAGTTTTTCTGTGTGCCTTGTAATGAAGTGGAGAAGGGGGATAAGGAGCTGTAGGTCCCTAGTAGCCACTGCTAGTGTGTGCTGGCTGTGCTGTGGCTAACCTGTGGGAACATAAAGGCATATGCAGTATGTATGTGGGTGAAGGAAATAAACATTCTCATTACTTTCTCCACCATGCGAACGTTGAGGAGCACTGGTGGGGCTGGACTGGCTCCTGGTCTGTTGCTTTCTCTCCTGCACTGGTGTGGGGCTAGGTTGTTTCTGCTGCCTTAAACTAGGGACTTGTGGCAAAGAGACAGCTGAGCTCTCACTGAGGAACTCTGAGGCTTGTCAAAAACTCTCAATTTTTAAATTTTTTTTTTTTTTTTAAGCAAACTGTTCCCATTTCATCTTTGCTGTTGCTGCTGCTTATTCCAGTTCTCTGGGCTTTCTGCTAATATGAAGATGTTAGTGTTGCAAGTAGTTAATTATCCAGGCTGTCTGGAGTGGAGGAAGTGGAGGAGTGGTAAGGAATGGTTCAGTGCTGGTGTATTTTCTCTGTCAGCAAATTCCCTTCTCCGGTCCCAGAGCATTTCTGTGTTCCACTTTGTATTTGCAAACCTCCATCTGGAGCACCGAGCAGCTGTCAGTGGAGCTCCTCATGCGAAAAGAAATTGAAGAACTAGCAAGAGCATAGGAGCAGCTTTTGGAAGTGCATGGTTGGCTGGGCCCAGATGCCTGGACAGGGAGAGGAAACCCAGGCAGATCATCAGTGGAAGGAGCAGTGGAGGACATGGACAGGAGGATGGCAAGGAGGAATAAGGCTTAATGGCTCTTACGTGTAGTTCTTATTTAGTTCAATGCAGAATTAAATCTGCTGCTGCTGGAATTGCCATGGTATTAGCAGATTTAGGTCATTAGAAGTCATGAATCTGCTGTAAACAGTAGGAAGTAAATCCTCGTCTTTATATTCACTCTTTGCTCATGTGTTTTCTTGCACTGGTTTATTTGTCACTCATCAATATTCCTAGTATGAGATCTAAGGCTGCTTGCTTCTGGTAGAGATCCAAGTGATTGTTCCTGATGGGCAGTGTGCTCTCATGTGGTGGGAGGTGAAAAGGAGTCATCTCTGTGCATCAGTTCTCTTTTTGACAGCAGGATCTAACATCTTTAGCCCTGAAGCCCCCAGTTAGCTTGGTCTAAGGTGGGGATACATGTGGAAAGTTACTGCAGATAAACAGAGCTGGGAGGTTTTTGAAAGACTCTTGCTTACTTCTGAGAACTCTGTGTAGATTGGTCAGACTTGAATAGTCAATGTTAAGGTTGCAGCATACAAAGGGTTGAAAAAGATAAGTATTTATTCTTGGTTTGCAGATGCAACTTGCTGCACAGATTGCTGAATAAGTGCTGAATTGTGTAAGAGACAGAGACACTCTATGTACCAGTGGCTAAATCAGCAAACTGATTTCAAACACACAGAGAAATTGTAACTGAAAATAAATTACCTAGCCTGACATTTTTCATGGGGCTTATATATGCTAAAAGCCTCCAAGTCCATGGGGAGAGGAGAAACATTAAAAACTTGAGTGCTGTCTCCTGTGTACAGAACTCTGGGGTTTGAAGTAAGCGTGGGTGAAAGTTTTTCTGGCTTCCCAGAAGATGCCATTTTCCCTTCCTTTGCTGAAATGCAGAATGTTTGCTCAGGTGACAGGAACAGTTAAAGTATAATAAATTACCAGTGTTAATATTTTACTCACATTATTTACGAAGATGCTGGATACTGACCAAGGCAATGAAACATGTAGTAAATGCAGCTGGAGAATTATACTCCAATAAATTATAGATGAGCTTTATTTAACGATAAACTGTAAAAAAACCCCATTGCATTGAGAGAATGTGTTTTGTAGCCACTGTAAATGTTTTAGTGCATTTTTAAGAAATAAGTGTAGCACTTAGATTCTCACACTTAAAGCACACAATAAAACAAGGATGAATAGTCTAGTCTAAAGGCTAGGAATGCCTGTAGGGCTCAGATGCAGAAGGTATGTAAGGTCCCAGTGCTGCCTTTATCTTTTGAATGTGATATGAAAAGCTTGGAGTTGAATTGGTGGGATTTGAGGTACCAGGTTGATAGATTTGGGGACTGCCTTGCAGGCTGTGAGCCACTGCAGCAAAGGTGGTCCTCCACAAGGGCAGTACCTTGGGAATACAGCTAATTCTGGCTGACAGAGGCCATGTTAAACACCATAACCTGTGGCTGTGTTTCAGATAGCTCTACCTGAAACACTGTTAGTGTGTTTTACTGAACTTTTCAGTGTGTGTTTTGGGGACAGTAACTTCCAAGAGGTACCTGACTTGCCTTGCAGCTCTGGTCAGGCTCTCAGGATGGGTTCCCTCTCTGCCATCAGGAGTTAGTTTTTGCACACACTGCAGCACTGCTTGTTTTTTTTGGGAGTTGGCAGAAATGCTTTTAGAAAGACTGTTTGCATTCACTCATTCAAAACTTAACTTTGTTTTCTTTTTTCTTAAAACCATGGCCTTGTTCTCTCAGTTGTCTGCCTGAAATCAAGAGTACTTGATCATAAGAGAAAAAAGTACCCAACAGGTTTCTGTGTCTTTGTCCCTTTTAGAAGAGCTGACGTAAAAGTAAGTCTGTAATTTGGTGTTGTCACATACGTTCTTTCCAGCCAGAGATGCATCTAAATAAAGATTTAATACACTTCTGAGCTCAGAACACACCACTTTTTTTAGCTCTTTCTCTTACTGGCTCTCTCAAAACCCTGAGGGATGTTTGATTTCTCCCTGTGCAGGGTAGCCGTCAGACCTGGCCTCTGACAGCTGTGAGAGTCACAGTGGCCATTCAAACAGCTTCACATCCACCTACAGCTGCTACTCACCATCAGATGGTGAGATAATAAGAGAAACTGCTGAATCCATATTAAGAGTAGTGGTTTTATGAAATATCTGCTTTTTCACTGAAACTCTGAAAATATTGTCTGTAGCCAAATCTCCACCTGCGAGTCCAGTTCATTTGCCTTGTGCAGGTTCTGCAGTGGTCATGCAAAGCCCCTGGAGAGAGGGACAAGGGAATGTTTTCTACCTGAAAACCAAAACTGTTTGGGGGTGAAGAAATTCCCTAACAGTTGTGTGAGGGTTTTGTTTTGTTTTAAATTTTCCCTTAAGAAAAATTCTCTTTTGAAAATTTGTATGACTAGGTGGTAATACTTCCCTCTCATCTCTGTATTTTAGGAGGGGTTTGCATCAACATTCCTTTTTTTTTTGGCTATTTATACAGGGACTACATTGCTTGAATTTGTTTCATATCCTGTTCTCCCAAAGCAGAGTGATACAGAGAGTGAAAGGCACAAGCAGCACTCTTTCTGAAGTGGCTACTTTCATGTTCCACAGTGATAAAGGTCTTCTTAAAACAAAGTGGGACCCTCCAAGCCTCTGCAAGCCACTTAGATCTGAGATGATCTATCATCAGTGTTTGTCTCTGCTGCCCAAGATAAAAGTTTGGTAGAACAAATTGAAAAGTAAGTGAGCAATTTATTATACAAAGCAATACTTGTCTGTTGCCTTCCTTTGTAATTTGTAGTTGTCAGGGTCCTTTTCAAAGTAGGACTGCAGCTTTTTTGCAAGTGTCTAAATTACTTACACTGACATATTCTGGTTTTCATATGATATATTTTCAGTATGTGCCTATTGCTACTACTTTGCTTTGTGTGATCTTCTAATTGAATTAAAGGACTTGGAAAAGTCTAGAGATAAAACTACAGTTAAAAAGAAATTTTAAAAGGCTGGAATGTTAGAATGGAACTTTTTAAATGACTGTAAAATGCTGAAGATTTCTAATTCAGAGAAGGAAATAGGTGCTTCCTCTCATTCACTGTGGCCTGCATGCAGAATTGTGTGGCATATGGGACTTTGACAAGTTTGAACTGTGATATTCCTGCTTGGAACTGTCCCACTTCCTCAGAGCAGTGAGACCAGAGACTGTACCAAGTGGCAGCCTTGCATGTCTTTGTGGGAAGAAGCTGAAGAAGCTTAGATGAGCTCCTGGCTCCACAGCACAGTGATTCTGGTCATCTTGCATGCTCTTGCTGAAGCTTCATGTCTGCTCTTTTTGTGCTGGCATCCTCTTCAGGCAAGCGGAGATGATGTAGAAGTTTCTTTGAAGACTATTTATTATTTTAAGATCTGTCCCTTCCGGCTCTGCAGAGTTGTTGCAATATTGTAATTACATTACTTTTTTGACTCCCATCTATTTTTTTTCCTTTAAGTTCAGTTGTTCTCCTCAAAAGTTAATGACTGGAAAAGCAAATTACATGCACCTAAAACTCAGTCACAGAGAGTACAGAAAATACTACAGAATAGAATAATGGAATCATGGAATTGCTTAGATTGGAAAAAACCTGCTAAGATCATAGCGTCCAACCCAGCACTGCCAAGTCTACCACTGAACTGTGTTCCTTAACACCACACCTACACATCTTTTAAATCCCTCCAGGGATAGTGACTCAACCTCTTCCCTGGGCAGCCTCTTCTGGTGTCTGACAACCCTTTCCATGAAGAAATTTTTCCTAACATCTAACCTAAACCTTCCCTGGCACAGCTTGAGGCAGTTTCCTCTTGTCCTGTCACCGGTTGCCTGGAACAAGAGACCAATGTCCACCTTTCAGGAAGGTGTAGAGAGCAACAATGTCTCCCCTGAGCCAAAATACACTTCTGTAGCTTTGTGGAGGAGGGAGGGATGTATCTCATGAAGCTTTCAGTGTAGCTGCCGGAGTTCTGGGCTGTTTGCCTCACCTATGTCCTTCAGCAACTCAGCCCTAAAGCTGTCCTTGAAGGAGCTGCCTCTGTGCATCTCTGTGAGGGTGGGATCCAGTGCAGCTCCATAGCAAGAGGAGAGCTGGGTGAAGCCCTTACTGTAGGCAAGTCTGCTCACATGGACTCTCTGTGCAGCTGTCAGAGTTCAGTTGCTCTCTGGCCTAAGAGGATTAATTTCCCTCTGGCTTTGCCTCTATCATAGTTACTTGTAAGCTTAGCACACAGGCAATGCTTTTATCAGTCGTGTGCTTTTGTATTGATATGTGGAGCTATGTTTGTGTTTTTCTGTTAAAGACTGAAAAATCTTAATATTGTTCTTTCCTGTTCCTTAATCCTATATCCTTTTCCTTTATATTAAGGTAAATTGACTTTTCTGTCTTCCATCGATGTATTTGGATATATGGGTCTTAAATACAGACCTGTTGTAATACCTTAAAAAACCCCACATCAGCGCAAAAAGCCCTCAAAACAAACCAAATAAACACAACAAAAATATCCATTCACACAAGATCAGGTCGCTCCTTTTTATGAAATTATGTCAGATGCTTTAATTAACATCTAGCTTTCCATTACTGTGCTTTCTTGCTATCTGAAAGCTTTCCATTGGAGAACAGTGTGGATGTTGATCTGAAGACTTAGGATGTGCTTTGCAGTATTCAGTATATATTTGAAGCACAGAACATCAGTGCCCTGCCAGACTGTGGCAGCTCTTCTTGTCACATGCAGCTATGTGCATTCTGGGTATTAAAACTGTATTTCCAGTTTCTTCTCAGAGTTCTCCTCCCCCAGATAAAAGATCTATTCCTAGATAAAACAGGTGCCTTGGCTTCCCTGTCAGTTTGTTGGAATGACAATAGGTGTGCCTGGGAGTTAGCATTTGGATAGCAAATGTCTTGCTTTAAAATGCATAAGACTGGAGATGCATACATTCCTTTCTGATTGCAGGAAATTGCAGATCCCTGCAAAATTTGGAATGCAGCTGCTTGTATAATTACATCTTCTGTCAGTTGCTGTAGCTCAGCTTTACAACCCTTCTAAAATATTTTCATAGTTTATGATACAAATAATGCCCCCATCAGTACTACTTTGGGATCACCCCTTTCATTTCTTCACCACCAGTTCCAAAGGCCTGAGATTTTTACTCATGCTGAACTAATAGAAGTGTTAGAAATTACTAGTTATATTAAGGTGAAATTTTACTTTAACTGTTATAATTATGGTTAAGCTGAAAGAAATTGAGTTTCTTACTGTTGCTGAGGTCTGGGATTAGTAAGAAATACCAGTGCATGTACTTCAAACGAGTTTGATATGCCTACAGCATCAGGTTTTGGATATGTACAAACCTTTCCATTTCATGGCTTTAGGAAATAGAGGGTAATGGGTCATGGAAAAGTTGTTAGGTTATTGGCAACTAAGTATAGCTATCTGCTACAGGACAGATAAGATATAGATCACAATTCAGAGCTTAATGAAATGTGTTGGCCCCACTTATGCCACCATCACAACTGGGAAATGGTTGAAAGGTTGTAAAGGATTAAAGGAGGGGTAATAAAGGAATTAATTCGGTCTGGCTTCTTGAGAAGTGAGAATAGTGTAATTTAACCAAGGCTGAGTTCATAGCTGGTTCATGTTCTGCAGGTTCTTAGGCAGAAGTGGGATTTTGAGGGTATTAGACTTTAGATGAAAGATGGTAAAAGACCCAGTGGCTGAGGCAGAACTTGCTCAGAAGGGACATGTTTTTAACTGTAAATGTATTTCACTGCTGAGGTAATGCAGTAATAGGGTAATTTTTTGATTTGCTGGAGCCTGTGTTTAAAACCCTAAAAGTGTATGTTTCTAGAAGAGACCCTGTAGTTTACCAAAAGGTAGCAGAACATTGTGGAAATTACCAGATGAGATACTGTAGCTTGTGCTTTCAGTAGGTGAGACTATTCAAACAGTTTATTATGACTTTAATCCGTTAATGCATGAACATTGGTATTAAATGGGCTATTTCAGGTCTCTTTGTGTACAATCAAGGATCTCACAAGAAGAAAGAAACCTTAATTAGGTAGGACAGTGTGGGAAGTCTTCAGCTTTTAAAATAGAAAGTGATGGTTTCCAGCTTTTTAAACTGGTTACTCTTTAGTGTGTAGAAATTGCTGTAGAAAATTAAAACCCTTGAAAGCTTACAGCAGAGAAGCTTGATTCAATGAGACAAGGTTTATAGAGCTGCAGTACTAAATCTGGAACTTTCTTAAAGGTTTGAAATTACATTTAGGCAAGTTACTATAAGACATGAATTTGAAATTAGAGTAAGGTGGGGTTTTTTATAGTAAAACACCTGCTTACTCAGTGTTGTAGTGTTTCCAGAACAGCTGAGTGCAGATATTGGTTTGCTTTAACTTGTGGGCTTTTGTGTATAAGCAGCAAGTGGCTTTAGATGATTTTCTGAAGGTTGGGAGCCTGATTTTCCTGGTCTACATGGTCCTGTCTCTGCGCTCTATAATTTTTCCCAACGGCAGGAGCTGCAGGATTTTATTTTCTGTCAATTATACGTTTACAGTGTCCCCTGAAATGGTGCCTTTCTCTGTTCCTCTGAGGCTGAATAGGTCACTGTCTATGGCTGAGGAAGGAAAACATTTGTCATACCCTTAACCATCATTGTTGAAAAACAACCCGAACATTTTTGTTAAAAGAAACTATTGTCCCAGCCAAATTATTGCTTATTGTTAAAGAAGTATAAAGCCCTCACCCTGCTTATGTGTGAAAAAGGCTTTATTTTTATGACTTTAAGGATGCACAGACTTCTTGGGTTATTGATTTCTGCTCCATACAGTGAGAAACACAGGAAAGAACAGTGCTGGTGTGATCAGTTCTTGCTGTCCCTAGTGATGGTTAAGACTCTGCTTTGACATCATCTGTCACAGACAGACCATGGTTCTCTCTGTGCGTTGTATAGCCAGGAAATTCCTGTATAGGAGTGTAAAGTGGTTGTGGGTAGGAATTGTGGAGTCCCTGTGACTATTTTGATTGAATTCCACTCTTATTTAATACTTGTAGGTACTTCTGCTATACTTAGAGTGGACTCTGCTCTTCTCCCTACTATGTTATTGATACTTTTGCCTATCGTGTCCTTTTGCTCTTTTCTCTTGTACTTGGTGCTGATTTTTCAGTAATAACAAGGAGGACTTTCTTAAGTAGTTTGCAAATCCTTTTCTGTCCTATTTTCTGTATCCTGGATAGATTGCCAGCTAGGATTGCATCTCTGCAAGGCATTCCTTGGGGTGGTAGTGGAAAACACTAGATGTAAACTTTAAGGCAACACAAGGTATAAATAATGATCCTTTATAAAGTGTTAATCATGTTTGTACTGATTAAAGATAGGTGTTTGCAAGGTTCATCCCCTGGACTAATCTGGATTCCACTCTGGAAACTGAAAACTCCTAAACTAGCCTTCATTTGCCATGCATGATTTCCAGTGTTCAGCTGTCAGCATTTCATGCTTGCAGTCTCTGAGCAATGCCAGCATCTCCATGCTTATCCCACTTTCATTTTTTATGTATAGATCCTTATCTAAAATTGATGCTTGTCTGTTGAATGAGAGTCTGCTTAGTTTACATGGAGATTGGGAGCTCTGGGGAGCTCCTCTAGGCTGGGGAACCCCTGCTTGGGATATTGCCATGTGCTGTGGAGCTGTTCAGAGACAGGCAGATGAGTGCACTGGCTGGTCTGGCAGGTCTCTTTTATTTCTGCAATCTGACCTCTCATTAGTCTTCTGTTTCCTAGCATGTAATATTTCACTACATCCTTTTCAACCCCCCAGGTACAGGGGCCATCTTAGACACGACAGCTTTAAAATGGAAATGAGCTTCCTTTAGAAGTAAAAAATTGTGTAAGTCAAATGCTCTTTGATGTCTTCAGAGGAATTAGATGGGTTTACAAAAGGTGCTGGATTATTATGCCCTGATAGCAAAGGAGCATGATTTGGTGGTTTGGATATTGCATCCATTTATATTTCCTAATTTCCTTTCACTCTCCAACCCAAAAAGACAGGATCTGAGATTTTCCTGTTTGTTCCCTGTGACTAGAAGCACAAAGGAGCAGGCTGCACTGTGTTCTCTGGCAGAGGCAGGTATTGCAGTTTGTAGTATCTGTACAGCATTACAAGGGTAATTTGTGTTGCATTCTGTATGTACATGGGGTCTTCTTCCTGTTCATGAGAGAAATACAAGAGGAGTGGACAGATAGAACTGGCCATTTCTAGGCTTTTGCAGTGTGTTTTTCTAAACAACAGCATTGTGGCCTGTTTCTGCAAAAGTCTTAGAATAATACAAAGAGATGGTGACTTAAAAATAGAAACATGATTCTGGTCTTTATCATCCACTTTGAAAGGAACTCTAGCCATTTGGTTTGCTGTGTCTTCTTTGAAGCAGATGACAACATGATCATAATATGGAAATACTCCTGTGCCTCTCCCCATGCTCTTCCCTTGCATGTGTTTGGACCTTCTCTTGCTGCTGCTTTTTAAACCTCCATCTCTAACTAGTGGTTTTCTTCAAGGATGTAACTGTGAGGCAGAGCATTCATTTGCTTTCTGAGGCTTTCAGGTTGCCATGTGAGATTTTAACAGGCTGAAATGTTGATTCCAGCTTTTGAAAGATTGCCACTTTTGCTAGGCCATTACTGGAAATGATTTAAGTAACATGATATGGTTATCTAGATCTCTTAGCGATGTCTTGCATGTTGGTAAAATTCCCTCCATGTAAGTTCATATTCAGCTTTCTTCTTAGCACTAAAAGAACCGTTTTGTGCATAACTTTTACTACAATTTTCATTCATGGGTTATCAAAACTATGAGAGAGATGAGCCCCTCTGGGATTCTTCTGAGCCCTGTGAAATGAAACACAAATCTCTGAGAAGCTCATGACCTGAAAGATGCAGGTAAATGTGAGAGAGCTGAGGGGTTAGAAGTTCTCCTTTTTGAAAAGAGATCAAGTGAGGTAAGTATCTAGGGCATCTTAAGCAGTTGAAGGAAGTAGAGCTTCACAAGATGGGCAGTGGCAAGACTGGGGCTGTTTACATGATAAATTATCAGGTGTTCAGAGGAGGTGAATCTGGATGTTACTGTTCTGGCCTCAAAACAATGGAACATATGAAAAAACTGGAAGGCAGTTTACTTTAAATATGTGACACATTACCTTTTCCATGACTGTCCACTGAACTTGTAAGATTTATTCAAAACCAGAGGACTCCCAGGACTGAAAATAGCTGGGATAGCTGTCTGGATGAAAAAGACAGCCAGTAGTATCTTCTATAACAAGACATTTCAGGGAAGGTAGGGATGAGGAAGTTCTGGGGAAGTTTTCATGTTTGTAGGTATTTGCAAGCTTGAAGTCCCTTCTGTGCCTTAGTGCAAAAGTTACTCCACCATGGTGGGGATTGAGCCAAGCCACCTGCTCAGCCTATTCTTCAGATGTGCCTCACCTTTGGATGTTCCCCTTTCCAGCTCTGTACTGGGCCCATCCTTTTCTGTTTTGGCTTGGCCATTTTCCTCAGTCAGATGTCAGCCTGAATGTTTTTGGAAATGCAGCATCTGTCATAATGATGTCCTGGGGAGGTGGTAAATTCTTCCCATACTTGATGGATGTCTTACCTGGCTTGATACCACCATGTCAGGAACTAGAAGGCAGCTGTCTCTGCCCACTTGCAGCCAATGTTTTATTATATCACTTATTCCTTTGCATATTCCTGTATGAGAGTTTTCCAGCAGTGTCTTTGCATGTGCACACTGCAGCCCTTTTCACTGTGCCAGGTTTGGTTGGGAAGGGCATCACAGGCTGTCATTTTGGTCCCTTTTCAGTCTGATCTAAGATGCAGTACTGCTGTCTGCAACTCTACTGGCTTGTTGGCTTCTTCTTAGAACTTGAAAGTTATTACAGTTTTCCTGTTAGCTTTTAGTTTCTAGTACCTTTTGAAGGCTGAAGTTATTGAAAGGAAAACATTTAGAAGCATTTGGGGCATTTTGGCCACTATCCTGTCCCAAAGACTGGTTGGTGACAGGGAGAGGTGAAGAGGTGGAAAGAACCCAGCAGAAGTATTTGCTTCTGTGTACTTGTGGCATCTGTCCATCTGCAGTTCTTGTAGAGCTGGTGAGGACACCTGCCTGCTTATCATGGTCTTAGGAGAGTGAAACCTGGTAGAATACGCTGATGGTGGAGTGCTCAGAGGGCTGGCACACTTCCATGGACTCGGTGTCTGTGAGTGGGGGCTCTGCTGTGGGCAACAGACCAGGTCAGTGCTCGCCGCAGAGCAGGAGATGTGTAATTTTGAAGATGCTGATTCTTCATCAGGTGATTCCCTCTATGTTTGGAGTGGATTTACTCAAAGTGCACCAGCTCCCTTTGGGATGATGTTGATTCTGTAGAAGTGGAAACAATGATTACCATATTGTTGTATTTATTTGAGAGGATGTGCAGCAGTTGTCAGACAGCGGTACTCACCTAATTGGGATTTCAAATTCCAGCTGGTAGATTGAGACTGAAAGGCGGAGCTGTGGGATAGAAATGGGCAGGCACAAAATGCTGAGACTCCTAATCTTTTACAATATGTTTGTTTAATACAAAGTGGTCTATTGAGGTTGCTTTGCAGAGGAGAATAATCATTATGTGCTGACTAATGGAAGACAGCAAGCTGTTAGAGGCATCAATTAACCATACAGGAGGAGATTATTGAGTATTTTCACAAGCATTTAGGATGTGAAGAATAAAGGATATTGCTTGAAGGTAACCCTCAGAGATTTTTAGCAATTGAAATCTATAAACTGCAACAAGAGTATTTGTGGCCATACATATGGTTGCAGAGCCTTCCAGAAAAAACAGTGCAGAGAAGAACTAGAGATAGCCTTCCAACTCCAGATTGTGCTGATAGGAAAGAAATAGTACTTTGCTAAACTTGTTCTCTTATTTCCTATTCATTATCTTGAAAATTTCCCCTCTTAAATTTTTCTAATGTTATCCCAGAAAATACTGGACCTCTTTATGGAAGGTAGTATGTGCAATGCCCTTCTGTTACTCAGATGTAGGAATTTATTACACTTCCCTGACTGCCTGACTGTAAGGCTGTTTTCCGTGTCCTTACAGCTGCTCCTACTTCCATACAGTAATTCCTATCCCTACTATTGCTGTGAGTTAGAACTCAATGCACTTAGTGCTGAGAGGAGCATGGTACTCCTCCATCATGTGCCTTGCATAATGGATAATAAAATTCTCCAGTTTTGACCTGTGGAAAGCATGAAAACCTATGTTTCATTAAGAATGCTTTTATACAGCCCTACTAGGTTTCTGCCTGAGTTTAATGGGAAAAATAAATAACATTTTGTGGGTTCTGTTTGCTGAGTGATGTTTTTATTTGTAAGTAACAGGAAATTTTTCCCATCCTGGATTCCAGTGTTAAATCCACTTTGTGCAAACATAATTTTCCATTTATTCATTGGCTGTGGGGAGACCAGATAACATTGAATTTATTTTTTCAGTTTTGTTCCTTCTAAAGTGGTGTAAGAGAATTGGACCTCAGATATTCTTTTAGCCAACAGCAAGAGATGTCCTGGGATTCCTTGGGGATTGTGATGAAGAGGGGACCCCTGGTTCTTGGGCAGGGATAAAGATAGGCTTCCCTTAGCTTCAATTCTCTATTCAAATGCCTTAATCAACAGAGGTCTCTTTTAACAGATGGTTTTGCATTGATAAAGCCTATAATGTGTTAGCAAAAATTCAGAGAAATTTACTCCTTTTCTGATTTGATTGATTTTCTTAATCTTTTTTAAGCGGAGGCGGAGGGGTGAGAATAACTCATCAGAAGACTATGGAGAGGATTAATTACTTGGCTGCAAAACTCATGAATATATTCTGAAGGAAGATGTGGGATGGAGCGAGGCCCTGATGAAGTTGGTGTCAGTGGGGAAATTTAACTGTGGCTGCAGCCCTTGCACCTGTGGTGTTTCACACTGCAAGGGACTGATCCCCTGTATGTCATAAACTTCTGAACTTGTTCTGGTAATAAAACCTTCCCCACTGATCAAGGAAAAAAAGCCCTTTTTCTCTGGATGCAGCAGCCGGTTTGACCCTGAGCAGCTGTAGTTAGTTTGATGGTTGCAAAGGCAAGGGGGCTTTCCTACTTAAGGACTCTTGTCCTTGCAGCTGTTGCTGCTTTGAGCTCTGCCTGATCTCTGGTGCTTCAGAGAGCTGCCAATATATCCCTGACTTCACGGGGAACTTGTCGGAGCCCTAATGTGCAAGGTACCGATATCTTAATGCAGATCTGCAGATTTAAAACCCCAAGGAGTTGTTCAGCTTCACTTGCAGCCAGGAAGGGGAGGGGTTGCAGAGCAATTTCAAGGCTGGAAGGGGTATCATTAGCACTGAGCTTGACCTGAGCTGAGCTTTGGCCAAAGGATTCATCCCTGGAGCTGCAGTGAAGCATTTCATGGTTCATTATCCTCACAGTAGGAAACAATGTCTTACTCCGAAGCTGAATATCTAACTTGAATTTTCATCCATTTGATCTTCATATGGCTTTGTCAGCAAAGTCTGGTCTCTCACCACCTTCTTTTCCTCCTCCTTTTAGGAAATAACACAAATCTGTCTCCATGAATGGAATATTTTGAACTCGTGAAGTTTCATACTCTAAGGCTTGTTTTCTGAGCTGTGGGTCATTGGGTGACCTGCCTTTGAATCCTACTCTGTGTTTCCCTGTGTTTTTTTGAAGCATGAACTCCAGAACTGCACACAGGTCTCAGGAGAGCATTGGGATTTGTGCAGGTTGCAGAGGCAGCATCGTTTTCTGAAACTTTGCTGCTTTTTCACTGAACTGATTTGGCAGCTTGTTGCTGTAGCAGAAACAGAAAATCCCATTGGACCAAGAACTGTTTCCCTGAAGGCTTTAGTAAGGTGCCTCTTACTGATATTTCCCCACTGACAAGTGCATTTTGAGATGAGTCACTGAATTCATACTTATTCCACTAGTAAAATTGGCAAGGCAGTTACCATCTTACAAGTTCTTCAAATCAAATGTTAGATAATGTTAAATCAAATGCTTTAAAGAAATCTCAGTATATACAATGGCTTTTATCATCTGGACTGTGATTCAGTTGTCACAAGAAACGCTTTTGGGTTTTTTTTTTGGGGTGAAAGTGTGCTGTCTGGTACTCATTTTGGTCTTGGCTTCTAGTTCTTTGTCTCTGCTTCATTATTTTTATTTTCCTAATTGTTACCCAATAATGAGAATGGAGAACTAAGGAATTGCTAGTTTACAGTTGTCATCCCTACTTTTTAGCATTGCCAAGTGCAGAAGGCATTTGCAAACTGAAATAATGCTGTTATTCACGAGGCAATTAATCTATTATGACAACCTGGTGGCTTAGAGCACTTGCGGTACTGAAGGTTGCTCTGCTGGGTCTCCCCTTTTGCTCCATGTTGTTTTGCTCTGAAGCCAAACCACCCACTCCTCTGTAAGAGGGAAGCATGCAGAGCCCTGATGTGTTTGTCATCAGTGGAGGGGCTGGTGGACTGTCAATCTGCAAACAAATGACTGCAGGCAGCTTTTTGGTTACTGAGGCTGCTGCCTGATAGAAAGCACATGTTAGCTTAATTCAGTTTTCGCTGCCACACGCTTTAGTTTATACTCACAGTTGGCTCTTCTTTTTGGTACATCCTAGTCCAAACATGCCACTTTGTGTTGTTTCCTGGTGGGAGGATTTTTTTTCGTAGAAGTGTACCATACTCTTCCCCTCCTGTTTTTTTTCTTCTCTCTGCAGGTGAAGGCAAGAGAGGAAGAACTACAGAAGGAGGGGTTCTCTGCCACTGCTAGAAAGATACAAGAAAGTGTTGAGCTAAAACTGCTAGATCTTACACGCCTTTGTGCTCCAAAGAAAAATAAAACGCACGGTTTGTGCAGGCTGGTGTTGAGAAGAAAACATCCTGCCAGTGAAATGGGCTTTGGCCAGTCTGTATCCAAGGAGCCCGTTTCAGCTGTCAATGCTACAGAGGTGATCAGAGAACTGCAGATGAGAGAGGCCAGCCTGCAGAGAGAGCTGGAGCAGCTGCGGGAGGAGTGCCGGCACAGGCTGGATGAAATTGCAGAAGGGTTGGATGGAGTGATTTGTATCTCCCCTTGAGGAGATAAAGCTGGACTGAGAAGAGCAAAGGAATAGACTGGCTTGATCAGAACTCATTGTGCAGCCTGGCATGAGGGAGTGCGAGGTGAGGAACCAAATGTAATTTCTAATTTTTTTAGCCTGAGAATCATAACTTGTTACGGCTTTGTGACTTGCAGTGGGGCCATAACCTTGGTGGCTCTCTCTGCAGCCCCTTTATTGCTAACCTTGCCAATTAAATTCTGCATTAGGCCTTGGTGGGAGTGTGCATAAATCTCCCTTTTATCTTCTGGGTTTCTAGTTCTTATGCCAAGCACTGGGCTCCTTTATAGTGCTCAGCTGCTAGGCACAGCATACATTGAGGCTGTGCATTGAAGTACTAATTGCGTTCAATATTTTCCACCAAATAGAAGAGTTCATTAGTCAGAAAAATCCAAGTATCGGAGAACATGTGAAGTACCAAGGCCTAGAGAGATTGGAAATATTCAAGAAAGTATGCTGTATTAATTCAGCTGGTTTGAGTATTTGTGGCAGCTATAATGCAGTCACGATAAAGAAAAACAAATGCCTGACAATAAATAAAGCAGTGCACCAATTTTATTTACTGGTATGATGCACTTGAAATAATTGGGTTCTCAAAGAGAACAAACTAGAAACCCGTTCCATCAAGTTATGAGTCACAATGAGATACATAACTTATGGATCTGCTGTAGGAGATTTCTGTGATATAGAAATATGATTTTAACCTCCAAGCTTGATGAGTCTCCAAGTTCTGTCTCTGGAGACTTCTTCCCTTGGCACATGAAAATGTTTTTCCCTTGACCTTCATTTCCTACTGTTTTCTGTCTTGGTTTCACCAAGGAATATTTTTATATTCTGGTTGTACACTTTCAGGAATAAATCTATTTTAAAAACAACAGTTTGCTTTTTATTTGTGAATTGCTGTGAGCAGTGGGCTTTCCTCCATCTGGATTTGTCTGCTACCCCAGCTTGGTGGTGTCACCGACTGCCAGTTGCTCTTGGCTCATAGCAGCCAGAGGTAAGTACCTTTAAGGACCTCCATCCAGGCTGATTGCTGCTCTGTGGGGAGAGGATGTGCAAGTGGGGTGGGTGGACAAGGCTCAGATCTCTTCAAGGAAATTTCAGGTGCTTCCTGACCCTGCTCATCAGCACTCCCCATATTGGTTCTCATGTAAATCTTGCAGAAATGAGTGGTAATGCAAATGTCAGTGGAGTGCCACACAGGGAGGGCTGGTTTGCCCTGGTTTCACCCAGTTCATCACAGCATTGCTGGTAGGCAGAGAGTGTATAAGCTCAGTTTAATGTGAGCCAAGGTTCAGACAGCCTTTCTTCCATGTGGGCCTGGTTGTTTGTCTGAGGACCAAACTTGAGCAAGGCTGTTGGGAAGGGCAGTTGTCAGCTTGAGACCTCAACTCTAGTCCTCTACATGTATGGAACATTCCCTGGGAATAGTGAGTTTGTGTGTTTTGTCCAAGTCTGTCAGTCTTAACCAGTGTGCCTGCCATCAGCTGGAACTGGGGGTAACCAACACACCTGGAGCAGAAATCCATGGACAGGTGAGATTCATTCCGGGGCAAGTGGGCCCAGGATGCTGCTCATGGAATATTATCCATGGCCTTAACACTGCTCTGTTTTCCAAACCATCTCTGTAGGTGCAGGGTACCAAGCTCAGAACTGTTTCAGGCTGGTACAGCTCTGGGTGGGTGTTGGGTCCAGGGCTGCTGACATTCAGTGCACAAGAGGAATTACTCAGACATGGCTTTCATAGAAAATTATTCATGAATGGGAGAGAAACAGTATATCCTAGAACTAACAGGAGTGGCAGTGCCAGTCTAGCTCTCTTTGAACATTTCATATCCTCCTTTAGCTTTTATACAAGGAAATTTTCATACTGCATCACGTTTCAGTTTAAAAACATTGCCCTCTAAAGTCCTTTGTTCTGGGATTTTTGGCAGAGAAGAGTGTGCAGATATTCCTGAGCATGGCAAGAACACTTGGATTTAAGTGCAGGTTTAGTTCAGGCCTTGCCATGGCTTATCAGGGTTGGCTTAATGCTGAATGCCATGACATTCTGGTGCTGTCCACTTGAACTGACAGTAGTCACTTAGGGGATGACTTATTTCCTAGTATCAATTCACTCAGCACAGTGTGCTTCAGTGTTTATCCAAGGGCTCTGCTTCAGCAGAGACTACAACTGGCAGTGCCTTTGCCCTGCTTGACCCTCAAGAAGTATTTTTCTCTCTGGTGGAATGTCAAGAGTGGCAGTGCACAGTGTCTCTGTGTACACATGTGTGTGATGTATTGAAGTGCCTATGGTGACTCGCAGACAGCTGGATTTGCTGCAGGACATAAGCTGCTGTACTGAGGTGGCCACTGAAGCTGTCAGGAGAGCCAGCGGGAGCTGGAGCTGCTTGTCCTGGTTTATACTTCGAGAGGGGCTGCAGCTGAGGCAGGTTAAAGATCACCTTTCCACCTGTGGTGCTGTGCTGGCAGACACTGCACACTGAGAGCATAGGCAAGTACAGTTCTTCTGATACCTGTTTTCCACTGCATTTTGTTTCAGGTACCAATTAGCTTAAACCAGAGCAGCTACTCTGCAGTCCCTGCTGAAGGTCAGTGGGACATTTTGTGCTGGCAGTGTTTTTAAAACCAATACCTGCAGCCTCCTCTTTCCTTTGCCCCTTCTCAGCACCAGTACAGGGAGCACAAAGCAAGAGGTGCTTGGTACTTGGCTTGGTGCTCTCGCCTATCATATTTTGGAGGGTGATTTTCCTGTGAAGGTTGTTTTTTAAATACCACAGGAATTGGGCACACAATTGGGAGGGACAGAGCTGTGGTCATGCCTTGGTGACTGGTCACAACTTTTGATGGCTTTTGAGTCATGTTGATGCACCTGAAATACAGATGCTTTCCAGTCCTCAGGCATCAGCTGTCTCTCCAGTACTGCTGGAAGATGCTGTTTGATAAACATCACTTGAAAGCCTAAGAAATTATCCCTTATCCATTGCCACCAGCTGTAGTGAGGGCAGGAATATGAACTGGGTGACTACAGTCATACTTAATGGGATATAACCTATGAACAAATAGATGTTTATTACCATGGCATTTGGAATATTTTCCTCTCCTTGTTTAGGCTGACTTGTCTCACCCACCGTCATGGCCCAGCATTTTTAAAGGCTGCAGTGACCCTCTCTGTCAGCAGGACTTGGCCCCATGTCAGGAGTTGAGGATGCTGCAGAAGGGGGAATGGCTGCCCTGGGAGATGTGTGACAACCAGTAGCCAAGTGACTGGTTGGTCTCTTGCAGATGCTGTGACAGGTTGAGGATGACTCAAGCAGTGCATGTCATCCATGGGCTGCTGCATGCTGGAAAATGTTAAGCATTACTTTACAGAAATGGCTGAAAGCCAAGACACAAGCTGTTAAGGGGTTTGTCCTTAGCCACACCACCGTGTTGGTTGCACATTTCCTTGTGAAAGCAGGAATCTGTCTTAGAATTGTTGATAGAGTTGGACAGAGAAGAGTGGGTATGGTCTGGGGAAGCTAGTGTTACATTGTGTGTAACTGGTTATTAAACTTGGGTGGTGGGGGAAGGCTCATGATGATGCTGTCCTAACCTCAGAAATAGGCAGCAGGGTTTGGTTTGATTTGTGCTGTAGCCTTTTCAAAAAAGCAGAAGTTCTCCCTGTTTGTGCATCCCAAAGGGAGCTAGTTTAGTTTGGGTTTGGATGCAGGGTTTCTGAGCGATGTTAGGGAGAGAGGAGTGTATCAGAGGCAATGGCCCATGTTGGAAAAGTAGGAATCAGCACCTGGCAGAGATACTGCATATGGGGGTTCACCTCTCAGGTGTCAGGCAGTGAAGAGCCGTCCCAGATGTTCACGTGGTGACAGCTCCCATCACAGGTTGTCCATGTGAAGCCCCAGTCATAGCTAAGCCTCCTGGTGGAACTGGGAGTACTTGGCCTTTGTCTTCATGCTCTGGTCATGTTTCACTAAAGACAGGCTGAGTTACTGCTGCAGTGTTTAAACTCCACTCTCTGGTGATGGATTGCTTTCAAGCATAGCCTTAAGAGAAGCTTTTATATGACTTCTGTGTGTGCAGGTTGTGGTAGGCCAGTGTGACGGTGTTTATAGAAGAGCACAGTTTAACCCCTTGCTCTGATGTAACTGGTGCTTCTTTCCAAGCATCTTGCTAGGAAAATGGAATTGGCCATAAATACTTAATTGGCTGATATCTCTGGCTCACACTGTGTAGCTGGAAATATTCCTCCCCAAATAACTGAGCATCAATCAGCTTGCAGTCAAAACAGGAGGTTTACTTTGCAAAAGGCGAGCATGGCATCTGCAGTCACTGCTCCCGACAACATTGCGCCTGCTGGTAAATAAGGGCTGCAACCTATGTTTAAAAATAAGAGCTGCTGGGAGTAGTGATTTCCAGCCTAGAGTGTTTTGGGATCCCCGTGGGATTCCTCCACCAGCTCCTGCTGGAGGATGAGCTGCTAGCAGTTGGTGTGAGCGTGTGTGTGGCAGCGTGGAGCAGGCTCAGTGGGAGTTAACACATGCCTGATGGTTGAGCTCCCTCTCCTCTGACCCTCAGCCACTTCCAGTGAGAGCCTCGGGTCTTTCACCCTCACGCTTCGCCTCCTGGAGCCAACAGCTCATATGGAGCAGTCTGCCAGTACTGCTGCTCCTCAGCTGACAGCCCAAGCCCTTGGGGATGGTGTCTTGCCCCTAGGCTGAGAAACCTCTCATCCTCCTGGTCACTTCATACCCACCAGGTGTCCCAGCTGCCAGGCCGTGGCCAGATCCCTGTCCCTAAGGGATTTTGTCCCCTGGCTGCTTTGAAATGGGAGCAGGGAAAATGAAGGTGTGCAGCCCATGGGAATCATGTCATGTCTCATGTCCAAGCTCCTGGCCTGGCCTGGAGGTGCCTCTCCCAGCTTCTGGAATGTGCATACACATTGGAATTTGTACATACAAATGGTTCTGCCAGTTGCACCACCATCCCCCAGTGATGAGGGGGCTGTGGTTCACTAAGGCAAGTGGCTGTTGCAGGCAAGTACCTTCAGGGTTAACTGTGACACCTTATTTCCCAGCATGAATCTTAGTGTCTGCCTTCAGTCCTTCAGGTTTACTTTCTTCTGCAGGGCTGGAAAACCTGCTACTCACCAAGAAATACTCCTTGCGCAGGTCCATCTAGGCTCTGAAGAGTGCAGGCACCTGTGGAAAGCAACCCCCTGGGGCTCCTGGGGGCTGAGAGGGGCAGCAGGGAGAGGGGGAGATGCATGATCCCCCAGCCAGCCTGGGCTGGCTGGGTGGTGAGGCTGGGAGGAAGCTGAGATCCCTTGGTGGCTCGTGCTTTGATTTAGTGTGAAATACAGCTAAGAAATATTTTAGTATGGCTCCCTGCATCAGAGACAAGCAAACAAGAGATTTACTAGGGTAGTGTCAAAGCAGGCTCTGAGTCCCTACTAATTCTCTCCTTCTCCCATCTGACCTTATTAACTCAGACTGGTTGTTTCACAAGGCACTTCCTTTGCCTTGCAGCAGCCCACAGCTGTTCTAGTGGGAACAGAGCTGTGAATCCTCTGGAAAGACCAAATGGTTCAGTGGAGCACGGCCGAAGTGCCAGCAGGGAGGGGGATGTGAGGGGAGAGTCAGCACAGCAGGATTGTGCCTGCCCCTGGGCTTTTCTTGCAGGAGCCACCAAATATCCTTTATGTCCTAAATACAAATCCAAGGTAAAAAGCTGGTATTTTCTGTCATTTTTTGCTCAGCTGGCAGAATTTCCAGTACTTGGTGGGGGTGCAAGTGAAGGAATTTGCTTGATCCTGCCGATCTCTTGTCTTCCATGTGGGACATGCAGCTTTCCTAGGCCATGAGCAAATGGGTGCTAGGGCTGTGCTGACAGCCAGGTCCCAAAAGGACGCTGGGCATGAGGGGTCTGGCTATGGAAAAGCAGCAGGCAGATGTTTTATTGGGCTGCTATTATGTGAAGGCTCCCTGTTGAACCAGATTGGCCATGGAGCATTGTGTGAGAGCTGTTCTCCTGCTGCTGTAGCCTCCTTGCCAGGGAGGGGTGAAAGGCAGGTGAAAGCCTTTGTGTTTTCTGTAAGCAGAGAAATCATTGCCTCTTGTGCTGGCTCAGCCCCATCCCTTGACAGCATCAGGCTCTGGAACGACTTGGCTTGTGCCAGTTGCACCAGAAATGTCCTAAAAAAGCCCAATCTTGCCATGGGCTCAGCAGGGAGTGGGAAGAAGCCTTAGGCTGACAGTGTACTCTGAAATGCAGTTCATCCTGTGGTTGCCATGAGGAGGTCTGTGATGCCTGGAGCAGGATTAGCCCCTGATCCAAGCTGAGTTAAGAGGGTCCCACATCAGCTGTCAGATGAGCCTCGACGTGTGGTGTGAAGTGTGGGCGAGCCAAAAGCCTGTGGAGGTTCACTTTGTACAAATGCTTCAGTGCTCTGAGATGTGATATTCATTAGTGTCCTCTAAGTAAATGAGCTTTCTAATTAATTTTTATAAAAGTATCTTTCTTGTTTATACTGATTAATATTAAAAATGCTAATATGTATTTTTTTAATACTAACCACTTGCAAGGAGACCATGCTATCACGCTTGATTAATTCCAGCTTTCATGGTGCTGACGTAGTGTCTTCTCTCTTCACAACCCCCTTTTAAAAATGAAAATACACTGTAAAGCCCACAGCCAAGGGTTTGGACTTGCCTTTGGAGATGTCCTGGGCAAGGCTGTATGCCTGTCCCCCACCTGCTGGGTACAACAGGGGACAGGGCAGCTTGGCCAGCCTGTGCCATGCAACCTCATGTCTCCTGTTAATCCCCGACTCCCCACAGTCTCAGGGCATGCATTTAGTTCAAGTTCTTACAGGTTTCCATTTGTATTCTCTCAGTTTCATTGCTCCCCTCTTGAGGCTGAGGCCAATGCCAGCAACAAAAGGCATCATAACAATAAAGCTCAATTGCAAGTTATTTGCTTGGCATCGTTGCATCTGCCAAACAACGATATTAATTTTGTCTCTCAGTGAAGGAAATATTCTGCTGATTAGTCACGGGGGTAGCATTTGTTCTAGAAAGCAGCCTTTAATAGGCCTTTATATCATGCTGTAATTCATATAGCTAAGTCAAGAAGAGCTTTTCATTGTCACACTTGGGGTCTGTACCTCCAAGGCTGAGCAGGGGAATGGTGGTTCGTGGCATGGGATGAACACAAACTTGTGTCACAGTGAAAAGTCAGATGTTGTGATTTTGACTGCAGGTGCTGTGGGGAAGGAGAGGGCTGCTGCAGGATGGGAAGGGCAGGACTGCAGTGGGGACAGACAGTGTCACCCTGACCTGCCATCCCTATGAGGGTGCTACAGGGACGTGCTGCTGCAGCCAGACCAGCCACGGGGCTGCACAGCACCGCTGCTCTCCCAGGAGCTGTGATGGGGACAGGGGCGGAATCACCGGGCTGTGAAACATCCCAGGGAGAAGACTGCAGTGCCAAGGGGGTTGGAGAGCATGCTTTCTGAAAGAGTGTGCTGCTGCCCACCACCCATGGCCGTGCTCCAGCCTCTGTGGCCAGCGGGGAGAGGGATGGGAATGATTTATGCTCTCATTGCTCAGTGGGGAATTTTCACTCTCCTGTGTTTAATTTTGTTTGGAGATGATGGTGCTTTTTTAAAAAAACAATCTCGCGTACACTTGGAGAGAGAACCTGAGGCGAAGGTCTCTTGGTGCTGCCCTGGCAGTGGTTAACACAGTCCTGCTGTGAGTATTTAACGTGGAGCCCACTGAGTCTGCACCGAGGTGCTGATCGGGGTATTCACCCCTGTTCCAGCTACAGCTCAGCTGCTCTCACGCACAAGCCCTGACTAGACATGCACTTGGCTCCGTCTGCCCCGCTAAGGGCAGGGCTGGTGGGTCTGGAGCCCCTGAGAGTTCCCTGCCTCCCAGCTGCCCTCCCCTGTGCAGTGCCGCACATTCCCCCCCTCTCCCAGCACCATTTCCCAAGCACAGCAGTGTGGCCCTCGGCTTTGAGCTCTGTTTTTCTGTCAGGAACCCTGCAGAGCACAGCAGTGCCTGTGGCAGCCCAGGGATCCTGGTGGGCCCAGGTGGGAGCTGGCTTCCATCCGCTGGCTGCACAGGGGGTGGTAAATGCCATGGGCAATGCTGAGGGAGTATGTGGCATTCAATTTCTAAGGGTAAAAAGTGCTTTTAAAAGAATTTTTTTCCCTCATCAATTTCTCAGAAATTGTTTGCCTTGAAAGAAATGGCTTAGACTAGAGCAAGGAACAGGAATTTTGCTGTTTTGGCTGCAGGGACTCTGTGTGCTAATAAATTATCAAAAGGCCCTGAGTCCCCCTATGACTCCTGCTGTAAGCGACACTCCAGCTGCTGCTTATCCCTTCCATTGCCTCCTCTGGCTTTGGGGATGAGGCCTCTCCCTCTTTACCCGTCTCAAGTAGCAACCCCAGCGAGAAAAAGCAAAGAGGATGTCACCAGGTTGTACCTACTCTCTCCTCAACTATTGCCTGGGGATGGAAACCAAGGTGTGTGCTGGTGCCCTGGACCAGGGGCAGTGGTGTGCTCTTGAGCAAGGTGAGCTGGGCAGACCTGGGGGCTCTGCCAAGAGGGCTGTGTGAACAGGGGAGGATGGTACAGGGTGCTCCAGCGCTGCATCTTACTTGCTTCAAGCCCTACGAGTCTGGGCCAGCAAGGAACAAGCTGCCACCCAGCCTGGACACTGTCAGTGTATCCTCTCTCCTGCCAGGGAACAGCAGCAGTGGTTCTCTGGGGTGAGCTTGGAGAGGCTTCAGTGACAGCACATGGGCTGGAAGGCTTGCTGGCACATGAGATGACTCCCAGGGAACCCTCAGAGCCCTGCACAGAAGGCTACTTTCAGGTAGGAATTTGCTAATCCTGCAGTTGGATCATTTCAGCTTTCCCCAGTAGGAACACTTCAGTGAGATGCAGGCATTTCCCCCAGCTATTTCCAAAGAACTTCCACAGCCTAGTCCTTGAGATGAATATTATATTCACAAAGTTATTGTTTCACGAAGTATTTCTTTAATAGTATGAAGTTTTAATGAGTTTCAAGTGTGTTTCTGTGTGGGAAGTACGTATATTTAGGAAATCTTATTTCATAACTGAAGACCTGCTTATCTGATTTCTTAAAACCTTTCCCCACGCACAAAATCCTCACGGCCATGTAGAACTCCCAGACAGAGTCACGCATCATCATGTTCATTTGTTTTGAAGAAGTGCTACAGAATGTGTACAGAGAATTAGGCAGTGTCAGCCTCTGCCTGATGTACTGGTGCAGGTTCAGCTCGCTGGTTTATCAGCCTCCTGAACCATCTGTATTTCATTGCTCATCCCACCTCTCTGCTGAACTTGGAGACCTTCTTGCGTGGCTGCCAATCAAAGGAAGAGAGAAATTAGAAATCATTTCAGATGGGGCTGCAGTATTTAATCATTTTGGTCTCCAAGATATTCAGTGGAAGGTAATCTAGATAACATAACCATANGCTGCCTGTGGATCCCTCCCAATCTTACAGTCCATGTGATGACATGCTCTGACAGGAAGGGAAAATCCATGGTATCTCTGCCAGAGCTGCACATCCTCAGCATCCTTTGGCTCGAGAAATAAACTAATAAAGGNAGCACAGCAGTGCCTGTGGCAGCCCAGGGATCCTGGTGGGCCCAGGTGGGAGCTGGCTTCCATCCGCTGGCTGCACAGGGGGTGGTAAATGCCATGGGCAATGCTGAGGGAGTATGTGGCATTCAATTTCTAAGGGTAAAAAGTGCTTTTAAAAGAATTTTTTTCCCTCATCAATTTCTCAGAAATTGTTTGCCTTGAAAGAAATGGCTTAGACTAGAGCAAGGAACAGGAATTTTGCTGTTTTGGCTGCAGGGACTCTGTGTGCTAATAAATTATCAAAAGGCCCTGAGTCCCCCTATGACTCCTGCTGTAAGCGACACTCCAGCTGCTGCTTATCCCTTCCATTGCCTCCTCTGGCTTTGGGGATGAGGCCTCTCCCTCTTTACCCGTCTCAAGTAGCAACCCCAGCGAGAAAAAGCAAAGAGGATGTCACCAGGTTGTACCTACTCTCTCCTCAACTATTGCCTGGGGATGGAAACCAAGGTGTGTGCTGGTGCCCTGGACCAGGGGCAGTGGTGTGCTCTTGAGCAAGGTGAGCTGGGCAGACCTGGGGGCTCTGCCAAGAGGGCTGTGTGAACAGGGGAGGATGGTACAGGGTGCTCCAGCGCTGCATCTTACTTGCTTCAAGCCCTACGAGTCTGGGCCAGCAAGGAACAAGCTGCCACCCAGCCTGGACACTGTCAGTGTATCCTCTCTCCTGCCAGGGAACAGCAGCAGTGGTTCTCTGGGGTGAGCTTGGAGAGGCTTCAGTGACAGCACATGGGCTGGAAGGCTTGCTGGCACATGAGATGACTCCCAGGGAACCCTCAGAGCCCTGCACAGAAGGCTACTTTCAGGTAGGAATTTGCTAATCCTGCAGTTGGATCATTTCAGCTTTCCCCAGTAGGAACACTTCAGTGAGATGCAGGCATTTCCCCCAGCTATTTCCAAAGAACTTCCACAGCCTAGTCCTTGAGATGAATATTATATTCACAAAGTTATTGTTTCACGAAGTATTTCTTTAATAGTATGAAGTTTTAATGAGTTTCAAGTGTGTTTCTGTGTGGGAAGTACGTATATTTAGGAAATCTTATTTCATAACTGAAGACCTGCTTATCTGATTTCTTAAAACCTTTCCCCACGCACAAAATCCTCACGGCCATGTAGAACTCCCAGACAGAGTCACGCATCATCATGTTCATTTGTTTTGAAGAAGTGCTACAGAATGTGTACAGAGAATTAGGCAGTGTCAGCCTCTGCCTGATGTACTGGTGCAGGTTCAGCTCGCTGGTTTATCAGCCTCCTGAACCATCTGTATTTCATTGCTCATCCCACCTCTCTGCTGAACTTGGAGACCTTCTTGCGTGGCTGCCAATCAAAGGAAGAGAGAAATTAGAAATCATTTCAGATGGGGCTGCAGTATTTAATCATTTTGGTCTCCAAGATATTCAGTGGAAGGTAATCTAGATAACATAACCATAACCCAAAAGATGATCCAGTAATATGTGATCAGATAATCAAGTGGTCTGTTTTTCGGGTTGGGTNAGGGAGTTATGGGTCTAATAAAAAAGATTATTTTTCCACAGGACAGGCCATGCGCCTTCAACCCTGTTGCAGAGAGCATCTCTGAGCTTCACTAAGTGTCAAATGAAATGGGTTAATGAAATGGATTAGGATCTTAATAGCACATTTGATTAGTGAAGCTCTCACCTCCGGGCACTCTCTCATGTGTGTTAATGGGCGCTGCGGGGGACGGTTGCCTAAATGACTCTATTAATGGCACAGAGCTGATGTGAGCTCCCTGTCACCCTCGGCCATGGTTTGCCCAGGCTGCAGCCACAGCCCCTGGCAGCCCACGGGGAAACCCATCTGTCTAGCATGGGAAAGTGCACTTTTGTGTCAAAAGAGGGGGAAAAAAAAAAAAAAGGAATACTAATTTTTTCTCTGTTGGGGAAAAAAAAAAAAAAAAGACTGTTCCGTTCTTAAAGTATGTCATTCTATGAGGGCCTGACTTTTTGTGGTGGATGGGGTTCTAGGAGTAGGGCTGCTGTGCTAAATGTATTCATGGAGTCCTGTAAGAATGTACTGGGACAATTCTGAAGTCCTGGTGCACCACCCCTCCTCCCCTATGGCTGGATGTCCCCAAGGACTCAGGCACAGGGAGAAACTCTCGGCCTTAGTGGTGCCTCCTGATCTAGATCCCTGGAGTGGCACAGGGTGAAATCAGTGCCCACCACTCATTAAGATGATTATGCCCAGTCAGTGTCTGCTCCACCATCCTGGAAGGCTTGGAGTAGGATGCTGCAGGAGTGAGAGGGCTGCAGAAAAGGAGGGAGGGAGGGAAGGAGTGCTGCTGCCCCACCTGCAGGTTGAGCAGTGGAGGGTTGGATGCATCAGAGCGATGTGAACACTGCTGCACTGCATCCAGGGTGCCTGAATTACTTAACAAATTTTCATAATGTTTCTTATTTCAGTGTCAGGCAGTAAATAACACAGAGCCATAAACAGTTAGGAGGCTGTAGGGAGCCAGGAGTTATAAATTGCTGATGCAATAAGCTATCACATATCCTTAAGGAAGGGATTTAAAATATTTAAATGAATAAACATACAGAACTGGCCTGGTTTGGGGTTTTTTTGTGGTGTATTTTTTATTTATTTTTTAAATCAGATGACTCCAGGATCCAGCAGATTCAGAGAAAAGGAGTCCACAAGCAGTCAGCCCTGCACATGTCTGCTGTCTGCTGAGAGGAAAAGCTTCATTGTCCTGTCCTGTAAGTTGACTCTGACTGGGGCCTTGATCATGGTATCGGTTATTTCAAAGCAAAATAATTGAACAGCCAACACCCTGAGTGCCTCTCGTGTCAGCTCTTTTGGCAAAGAGCTTTCTTCCTAGAGTTCTTCCTTTTTCTGAAGTCTGATGAATTCTCTGAAATTATGTACTGAAGGGATAAGCAGCTTCCCCCAATCCAGACACTCACTGGGCTGTAGGATGTCTCAGATCGTGCTTATAGCAGCCTTCCAATAACCTAAAAGGGTTATAACAAAAGAGGGAGATGAACTTTTGTCAGGGTCTTACAGTGGCAGGACAAGGGGAAATGGATTTAAACTGAAAGAAGCCAGGATTAGATTAGATGTTAGGAAGAAATTGTTTACTGTGAGGGTGGTGAGGCACTGGCGCAGGTTGCCCACAGAAGTGTGGATGCCCCATCCCAGGAAGTGTTCAAAGCAAGGCTAGATGAGCTTTGAGCAAGCTGGTCTGATGGAAGGTGTCCCCACCACCATTCTATGATTCTCTGGTTCTGCCAGAGGCAGAAAGGGTTCTTGCACCATCCTTGTGATAGTGGGCAGGCAAGTGATACATCAGCTTTCAGTCATGCCATTGAAATTGAGCTGTTTCTTCATCTTTGGGGTTAGCATGCCATTGGCAACTGTGGGTGCAGGTCTTGGAGTGTACTGTAGGGTTGTTGATCCCTTTCTGAACTGCACAGGCACAGCTGTTCTGCCTGAAGTAGTCCTGGGCACAGCAGTGGCTACAAAAGCTGGGGAGTGTTCTCAGAGTAAGAGCATAAGAAGCAGTTACTGTGAAGGAGAGGAACAAGTAGGCACTTGCCATGTGTGTGGCTTCCAATTGTGTAGCCAGAGACAGGAAGGCCACAAGGGTGCCACAAAGCAGTGTGCTGGAAACTTGAGGGAGCTGCACTTTCTGGGATGATAGGATCCTCATCCTATGAGCCTTCAGCTCGAAAGAGGCACAGAGGAGAAAAGAAGGCATGTAAGGAGGAAAACAAGAGAGAAGAAAGACCAGCTAGACTGCTGTCAGCAGTAGCAAGTACCATAGATCTCTGCACGATGACAAAACAAGAGTACCTGCTAAATTAGAGTCTAGGCACCACCCTGGTGTCTTAAACAAGTACAAAACAGCTCTCAAGAAGCCCAGAAAATTCTGATTGGGCTAGAGCCCAAATAGCCCCTCTGTGCCACACATCCAAGCTCAGGCAAGGGTCCCCAGCTGTCCTCCTCCAGCCCTGCCTGTCATCCCTGCAGGTGAGGGACACGTTTTGGCATCTTCCTGGATGTTAAATACAGATCTCTGGGGCCTGGAAATTGTTTCAGTAATTTGGCTCACCGTTGGTAAAGCAATTAGTCATTGGAATAACGTTAGCAGTGCCTGATGTCACCACCGTTTCCATGGCAATGGGCAGATTCCTGAGGCAGAAGGGAGTGTGTGTGTGTGCAGGGGAGCTGTGGCATGGGGGGTGCAGGAGAGCAACCAGCCCCGACCAGAGCCCAGAGGCTTCCATACCATTGCACCAGCTGTGCCAACCCTGCTGGTGCTGCAGCTCAGGGCCATCCCCAAAGGGTCCCTGTCCCTTTGGTCCTTTGTCCCTTGCTGGCTGCTGAGTGGTGCCTGGGAAAATGATGGCAGGAGAGGGAATAAACTCAGAACAGTGACATATCCCATGGAAGGGGAGCATCTTCTGGAGGTAAATGACTGAAGGAGGGATGCCCTGTGCTGTGCAGTAGCAGCCTGAGAGAGGAGGGAAGAGACATTATTAACGAAAAATGTCATTAGAAATGATGTGAAATACAAGGTCAGGTGAGTTATGGCCTAACTTGTATCATATTTTAGTATGCCATCTCTATAAGAACATTTATTCTGATTTTTCTCCTTAAGTGCTAGCATGGCACCGAACTGACACCTTCCTGTCCAGAGTCTGTAAGACTCCAGGTATTCCCTGGGTACTTGAGAACCTGCTGGGATGTGAGGAGAGTCAGGCTGAGCCTCTGGACACAGAAACAACACCAAAAGCCCTGGTTAGGAGCTGAGAGTGAGGAAAGTAGCATGGCAGCACCTCTGCTTCACAGAGATCTTCCTGGTCTCTCTCTTTCCCAAATTAACCCCTTGGTGAAGCTGGAAGAGGACCTCTGCCTCAGCTCCAGCTGCATTAGGAGTCTGGGAAACCTGTGAGAGCCTGTTTGCATCCATCCTTCCCAGCCAGGTATGACAGGCAGGGCAGACACTTTTCTGCTGTCTGAGCATTCAGATCTAATCCACGTTGAGGGCAAACTTCGTGAGCTGGTGGAGAGCATCCTCTGGCGAGGTACAATGACTGGGAGGGAGCATAATGCAATTGCTTCATTTGAAGCAATTAGAGCGGAGCAAACCCATGTTTTTATAAAGGAACTCAATATTGGTAAGTGATGCATGGCTGCTTTCTGTTAGTGCAGGGTTGAAAAGCAATTTCCCTGCACGTTAGGGGCAGCGCAGAGGGCTGGCTCGTTTGTGGTGTGGGCTGCAGTGGGAATTTTCAGTCTGCACTGGAACAAGCTGCTCCATTTGAATGAGCTGCCCAGGAAGGCTGTGGAGTCTCTCTCTGTAGACATTCAAAATCCACCTGGACACATCCCTGTGTAAACTGCTCTAGGTGACCCTGCCTTGTCAGGAGGGTTGGTCTCCAAAGCTTCCCTTCAATCTTGGCAATTCTGTAATTCTGTTTCCTGGTGAATTTAGAAACAGGCTGTGGACAGGGAGAGGGGAAAATGAGCACCCCCCAGAGATTTCCAGGCTCTCAAAGGCATTTGTCATGGCTCAGATCACAGCAGTCCTGCCTCAGCAGGGTCAGTTTTCCCCTCCTGGGACAACTCCTAGCCTGGAAAATGCTGCCAGGGAAAGATGTAAGAGGACACTGGTGGCTGCTGTGGTGTGGCGCGGGATGCTGAGTGACATCACAGCATGTTATTCAAGCCAGGTCTTGGATGAAAGGTTATAAGGAAAGATGGAATTTAATCCCATTGATCCAGCCTCAGGACCAAGGCTAGGAGAAGACAGCATGATGTACTCAATCTGCAGATCAGGAGATAGCAGCAAGAACAAAAGAGCATGAAAGGACTGCTGTTTCCTCTGGCACTCAGAGATGGGGCTGAGGAAATTGATACCTGGCAGATGCCTTTTATAGAGCAAGGATTCCATGAAGGAGTCAGGGAGGATTTAAGCTGTTGCCACAACAGAACCTGATAGCCTGAGGTGTTTCTATACCTGTAGAGAAGATAGTAATAATGATAACAACAACATAAGGAACAAGGTTATTAATGCTCTAAATGGAGACAGGCTGATCCTGTAATTTGTATGGGAGGTGCAGGGGTTGTTTGAACCCAGTAAGGTCACAGCCACATCCAGCTGCCTGCAAAGCCATCGCCACCTTCCTCTGCCCACATCCCTTAGGTGCAGCTGATGTGGTGCCAGGTGCAGTGGTGTCAGCTGCACCCCTAAATCCATGCACAGATATGTGATGGAGCCCCAGATTTGAAGAGCTGGAGCTGCTCTGGCCAGTGGCTTGGTGGACTTTTTCAGTGAGGCTGAGCCATGTAGCAGTGCATGCCATTCCACAAGCACATGCTGCAATTGTTTTCCAAGGGTGTTTGTGTTTGCAGGTGAGATAGGGCTGAGGTAAGATCGCCCTCGATGCACAGATCACCCAGCCACCATTGGGAAAACAAGGTGAATGTCTGGAGAGAATCAGTCGTGAAGGAGGGAGGAAATGTCACAGTGAGATGATTAGCTGGAAAGGAAAATTGGAAGCAAAGTGTTTCCATTTTGGGGCTCTTTCTCTGCTGGCTGTGGGTCCCTGTGTGGGACAGCATCTTTGTCTGACAATGCTGGTGCCTCTGTGGCACAGCACAGCTCAGCTCACTGGCGACTGTGCTGTGCCAGGCAAGTTTGGTGCTGATTTGGGTCAGGGACAATTGTCCCTGTCCCACTAGCGACATCCATGTCCTCTGTGCACAAAGGGACATGGATCCGTGTCTGAGCTCAGGGCAGCCCATGGATGCCTGGGAAGTCACATGGTCCTTGGGGCTGGTGGCAGAGTGTGCAGCAGGGAGAGGCTGAATGTCCCTGGGACAGCAGTGTGTTGTGATGCTTATCCAGCCTCTCCTGCTCTCATCCCAGAGTGCCTACACTGACAGCAGTGGTTAAAAAGCCACAGGCCTGAGAGATTAATTTGGCTGTCAGTTCTTTTTTACAGCAAATGAACTATCCAGAGAGTCTTTTCCAAGGCCCTGTTTTCAGTGGGCAGAAATGTCATTTCAACATTTGGGGAGAAATATAGGCAGGAGCTTTGTGAAACAATTTATATCTTACTTGCTATGTTTTAAAGCTAAGCTAATTGGAGCAAGCCTGGATGGTCAAGGAGCCAACATGTTTGATCAATTTGAATTACTTCATGACTGTAGGATGAGCCAAGCACTAGTTGTTGCAAGAGTTCTCCTGTGGGATGAGGGAAAGGGTGAGACTTCCCATCTGGAAGGAGAAGTGTGCTCTTTGGTGTCTAATATGCTTTAAATTTGGGTCAAAACTTTTCTTGCCTGCAGCACCTAAATATACCAACCAACACTTCCCCAATGCCTGCTTTCATAAGCCTGCTGTTGTTCACCCCATAATGTGCTTTTGCCCCCCAGAACCTCAGCAGTGTTTGGTGAGGTGTGAGGGTCAGTGTGCTGGGGGGCTGTCTGTGCTGAAGTGGGGGTTCTGACTCCCTATCACTGCCACAGCATCTGCTTGCCTTCATCAGCACCTGAGCCCAGCAATCAGCATGGCTCATCACATTCAGTCGGATAATAAATAACTGGAAATTAAGTTTTATTAGCTTAAATGCAAATGCATTTTCAACACCCCACTAACCTTTCCCTCTTGAATCTTTGCTTATGTCTTAAAAATCCACTTTCAGTGTAAGACTGTCAGATTAAATCCTTTTTAAATATCCTTTTCCCTGGTGAGGCAGCAAGATTTCCCAGGCAGCCCTGAAACTTGCAGATAAGATTTTACTGAAATGAGGCATCCAGATGAAATGAAATCTCTATTTGAAGCAGCCTTTGGGGGGGTATCCCACTTTGTCCATGTTTTTCTATAACTTTTAAGTATTTGTTTGCTCACAGGACAGCTCATTTAAGTGTGGCTGGACCAAAATCAAAGCTTGTTATGTTTCACAGGTGGGAGTCCTGAACCCTGATTGTAAGATGGGTTGGGAAGCTGGTAGGTCTATAACAGCTATCCCTTTTGGTGGGGAAGCTTCGTTCCTGTTACACATCTCCAAAGGGTTCTGCTGGAATCTCCTGGGCTTTTCCTTGTGGATGAAAACTTCAAGGAGCCAGAGGAAGGGACTTGCACTGAAATTGTACCAGCAACCTCTGTCAGTGAACAAGCCCGTTCTGGTCACCACCATCTTCTTCCTCAGTCCCATCAGGTGAGCCATTCTCCTTTTTTAACACCATGCAACACATCCCATGAACACTAAGGTGTAGAGCACACGTTCATCCTGAGCTCTAAGACTAGTGATTGATGGAAGCATCCATGAGCATGTTGGTGGGACTGCACAGAGGGTGGTGGAGCTGCTTTCGCTGTCACAAGCACAGGAAGGGGAGCAGGTGGGTCAGGCTGGGCTGGGCTGTGGTGATAAGAGAGAACAGACACCTGTTCACCAACAGGCTTTTCCCTTTCCCCTGCTCATTCTGTATGCCCTGTGGAGTGGCAGGGAGGAGGCTGAGCAAGTAGGGTGTGGGGTCTCTGTGTCCCAGGTGGGTTCCCATGGGACCTCAATGACAGGAAACATGCAGACACAGCCAGCTGCAAACATTGCTCACAGTTGGTGGAATATGAGCTGGGGGGTATTTTTTCAAGGACAGATGAGTGTGCTTTTCTGTGAGTCTTTTATTTACTTTTTTAAAAGTTAATTTTCTGTCCAAATAAGTGTGGAGCTACCTGCTTCTGGGTCACTAACAATAGGTGTAAATACAATGGTAAGGAAGCACTGAGCGGGTATGTGGCTGAATGCCTGTATTTCAGGGATGGCATCATCATTTAGAGATGCACACAACAATTAGATTAAAGGCTTAATGGATGCAATTGAACTTCCTCCAGGAATGATTTCCTTGCTGAGCTTTACTCTGCAGCAAACTCTGTGGCGCCAGCATTTCTGCATCAGTAAGGAGGTGCAGAGGGAAGCCCAGTGTGAGCCCAGCCAGAGGTGCAACCTCTTGCCTCTGGGCCAGCTCTCAGGTTAAATAAAAACCCTCTGCAGCTATTTCAGTAGCATTTCTGGTGCATCAGATACTTTGCAGAAAGGGTGTAAGCAGGTATGAGGAAAACCAGTGGGCAGGTGTCAGGGTGCCATCGGGCAGTGCTCAGCTTGAGAAAAATCCACCCACTTTCAGCAGTGCTGAGGAAAATGCTTGATTAAAATGAGCACAGAGTTCAGCTCAGAAACAGAGGGAAAGTGCCTGATAGACACGGGGCAGGCAGCAGGCATTCAGCCTTGGAGCTGTACAGGTACCACACGCCCTGTGCAGCTGCCCAGCCAAGGCAGGGAGTGGAGGGTTCCCACTGTTCCCCATGGGACCCCACACCCACGTGCAGAGGCAGGAGCCAATAGGCAGCATTTCAGGGCTGTGCCCTGCCTGTGCTTTCCCAGCCATCAGACCTCCAAAAGCACCTGGGTTTCACAGCCTGCATTTCTGGGCTAAAGAGCAGCCATCCAGAGGTGGCTCCTTGAACTCAGCCTGTGTAGCAAGTGTTTCATCCCAATTACTCCTCATTCCTGGGGTCACAAAGAAAAGAAACAGGCTCTTCCGAGCTATAGAAGCGAGGAAAAAAAAAGTTTATTTAACAAACCACGTTCACCCACAGAGATGAAACATTTTGGGGTGTTGCACAGGGAGCTGCAGCAAGGCCTCACAGACCCCCCTCCAAACACAGTCCTAAGCAACGAGGAAGTTACGTTTTTTACTCTTACTTCAGCCCCCTCAGCAGACTGGTGCTGCACTGTTCGATAAGAGCAAAAGTGTTTTGCCTTCTGACATTACAGCAGCTGAGAGATGCCCAGCCCAGAGGCGAAATGAGGCTCAGCTGTCCATGGCACTTGCTCTTGCAGGATGCACCTTCCTTACATGTGGAGCTGCTCTGATGAGTTTGGGGACATTCAGGATGTGTTTGCACCTTTACTTGGGTTTGCCCTGACTTGGGCCAGGATTTGGCTCAGACTATGCCATGGTGTGTAGCCCCACAGGAACAGCCACAGAACCGGGGAGATAGGGATGTGGGACATGCTTTGGTGGCCCCAGCTACCTCTGCAGCCTGAGGATGAGCCAACAGGGCCCAGAAGCCAAGCAGCTGTGTTAGGCACTCTCAGACCAAAGCCAACTCTCTTTATTCAAAGGGAAGACAAAAACAAAACAAAAAAAGGGGAGGATTCCGCTAATTAGGCAAGAACAAACCTCCCCTTGGCCCCAGTGCTGGACCCCACAGGTCCCATGGGACAGTCACTGGGAATATATTTGCTCATCCAGGCAGGCATGGCCATGTCCTGGGGTAGCAGGAATGCTGGCAAGTCTAACAATCTAGTTTTGGGTAGGGGAACACAGCAAAGAAAGCAAAAGCCTTATTTCTGTTCACCTTAATAAACAGATCTGCTGACAGTAAACTTGGTTGTAAAGCATTTTACTGTCTGAGGATGAAAATTGCTAGATGAAAGCTTTGTATATTATTTTTGCTTCAAGTACAACTGTTATCATTTGAAGTGATCTTTAGTGCCTGCTTTTGACATCTTCTTTTCAACCTTGCAGAATTATTTTCATTGGCTTCATTGAAGAGTAAATCTGGCCATTTCCGAGCTGAAACAATTTTCTGCTAGAAATTGTAGCAAGGTCAAAATTAAGGCTAATACAGTATTGTTTGGAACCATTGTACGGAAACGGTGTTCAGATGGAAACAAACGTAACAAGGGCTCAAGAAAACAGCCAGAAAGTCACAGCACCAAAACACTAGATTTTTTCATTACAGCTGCAGTGCTCCCTTTGAGCTTGCCATTAATTTAAAAGTCTTTAAAAAGAGGAAGTTAAAACAAGTTTAAAAAAAAAAAAAGGATCAATAAAAGCAAAGGAATGAAAAGCAGTGTAAGCAGGATCTGATGGAGGTTAATGTCCAGCTCTCAATAATTACACCTTCACTGCAGTGGCACTGGCAGAGTTCAGGAAAACAAAGGCCACTCATTAACTCATGGCTGCTTTCCTTGGGCTCACAGTGGAAAGATTTGAACGTGATGAAGTTGTTCTGGTCCAATGGCAGGGTAGGCAACCTAAGAGGTGACTCTGTCCAGTAGTAAGGAGGGGATGTCCTCAGCTGTGCCAGCAGCTCTCCAGGTTGCTCTTGGACTAGGCAGCAGATCTTTTTGATGGTTAGATGAACCTGAAAATCAGGGCAGAGCATGTCTGTGGTGCTTTCTGCTGAGTTTCCATGTGGAAAAGAAAAGGCAGTGAGATACAGAGCAGTAATTTATCACAACAGTGGTTTCTCTCAGATGAGCAGAACTGCATGGAGAAGGGTGGGTGAGCAGTCACTGTCTAAAAACAGCCAATGCACAACAAGTCCTGCTTCTCTAGGCAGGAATGCTGCTCCCCAGGTGAACGATCTGGCCTTTCCCCAGGCTGATGCTGCCTATTGCACCCAGGACTTGAAAGCTGCCTTTACATGTCCTTGAAGTGGAAGTTGAGCTCAGATCCAGCAAGTTGGTATCAGGACCATGCCTGACATATATGAGGCTGGTGTGATCTTCTCAGCTCCCAGCTGAACATGCTGCTTGTGGCCCCCTCTCACTCAATCTGTGGGCACTGGTGGGCACATGGTGCCTCTCATCACCACCATGGGAGATCAGCCCTGCAAAAGACATGGGGAGCAGGGGACAGGAAGAGAGTGGCATCATTGTGGCTCAGGCACAATACCCATCACCATCCACCCCTTGATGATGTCCACAGCTCTGCAGTTTCCATCCGTTTTCATGTGCTCCAGGTAGGGGAAGGCAGGTCTGGTCTGGTTCAGCCACTAACCACAGGGCAGGAGTGGGCCAGGCAGTGCTGCAGGCTCCAGAGAGGCAGCTAGGTAGGTCAGCCAATTTTAAATATGACTCTTTGGTGAAAATAGAAGAGAGAACATCCATCACCTTCAGCTGGTATAAATGCATGCCCTCTTTCTTTCAATCACACCTGCCTGCCTCTTCCAAACTGTGAGCCTTTCCTGCCCACAGGAGGATCCACTGCCTCTTTTCTCGATCTGTCTAAATTCTCCTCCTTGGAACAGCGGCATCTATACCAACACTGAAAATTTTCTTATTACTTTGCTTCTCATCCCGATTTCCTGTGCTCCTCCTGGCATCTTTTCCAGACACCTTTCCCTTCTTTGTGCTCCCAGCTATTGTTTTCTTATTTCTAGCAGCTGTCAGGCTAACTTCTAAATTGTTTCCTTCACTGTTTCTACAACTCTTCTTAAAGAGCTCTTTCACTTTCCATTCACAGCCGTTTAGTTATTGTTTTTTTCCACCCAATCAGTTTTGCTGGTAATTTCCCGTGATTTATCTCAGCATTTTTGAAGCACCAAGTGGCTGTATTACTGTCTAGAGCTGCCCTCCTCTCCTGCAACTATAATCAGATCACGGTCACTACTTCCCAAGCAATTACCACTTCTTTAGCAATTAAATCAATGCAGCAATAGAGCATCCTCTTGCATCTAGCTTAACTGTTTCTATATCAGGAAATGTCCATGTGAACCCTTGGGAAACTCTCCTGACAATTGCCCTGGTCACACACATCCCCGGTCGGAGATCACCATCCAGATCCTGCGGAAGGGAGGCTGCTGGGACCTGGCACTAACTAATCTCTGCTTTAGTGCAACAGACATTTTTTCCCCTTCTTTCTTTTTATTTGAAAAAAACCCAAACTAAACCATACCCATAAGTTGTAAATTGCTTGATGAAACCATCTGAATGAATTATCAAAGGGTTTTTATTACAACACCCTTCTTCAAAGATGCCCCCAGTACATAGTCCTTGAAGCTTCCAGGCACATCTAATGCTCACTGCACTGTCCTCATGACATTAGCCTGTTAACACAGCAGGAGCAGGAAATATGTCCCAGGTGCTATATAATTCTCCTACAACCATAAAACAAGTGGCTGGGCCCGTTTTCCCATTTATCCTAGGTCAGATGCAATCCCCCATACGGGCTCCTGTGCTCGCATTGCACAGAATGGCTGTTAAGTGTTTCTCCTGCAAGACTGTAAGAGGAATGATTTATAGCCCAGGGATTTAGTGACATCTTTTTCTTGTTAAAGCATCTCTTTCTCACCCAAGGTGTAGGACTTGGTGTCTTTCTGACAAGAAAAAAAAATAGCTTTTTGTCTTTCTTTGTTTTCCAGTGGCATCTTACAAGGCTCTTTTTTCTGTTGCATCTTCAGCACAGATTTTGACTGTTCTTGAGCAGTCCAGGGAGACCTGCTCCTCAGAGCTGAAGGGAAAAGAAAGCCTGGGCCCTTCAGATGACTTTTCCCTGCCAATGTTCTCAGCTCCCTTCAAGGCTGAGGTTTGGTGGGGGAGAACCTAAATGACCTTGTTTTTTGCAGCATCTCTTCTCCTTCCATGGTGGGTGCCCTGAGCAGGGAGGGAGCTGCAGTGGCCAGACCCACCATCTCATGTGGACACACGTCAGCATCAGGGCACAGCTGCTGGGGATCACCTGCATCCTGTCCACAGCCCCCCAAGAGGTGAAGTGAAGCCTTGCTGTTCCAACTCTGCTTGGGGCAAACCCTCAGGCAGAAGGAGCTCCAACCCCACCCCTGCTCCCTTTGTATCTGGAGAGGCCTTAGCTGGCCCTGGGGTTGCTTCCTTGGTGTGTAACGAGCTGAGCCTGTCACCAGCCTCTACAGTCCTTCCCAGCTCCTTCCCTGCAAAGTGCTTTGCAAACAAAAAGAAGCTTTGCAGAAACCTCCCCCCACAATAAACTCTGCTTTGCCTTTCTTGTCCCAATTCCAAGCAACCTTTAGTGCTAAGAACAGTAATAAATCTGTATTGTTTCTCCTGGGAAAAGCTTTCTCCCTTGCCCTGGTACCAGTCCCAGAGTGGACAGTTTTAGCCCTGATACATAGCCATGGTTCCCCTTGTCTTGCCACCAATTTATGCCCTATGGAGGGGTTGTGGGAGCAGCTTGGGGGAGGTGTTAGAGGTTACAGCCACTTCTCTCCATGCTGTGATGGTTGAGAGCATTGCTGTCATATTTTACACAGAGCTCAGTCTGTATTTGCTGGGTTCTGTGTTATATATTTTCATTACCGGAAAGAGCTGAGGGCTAAGGATACTTAAACTGTAATAAATACATAAATTGTTGCTGAAGACTCCCAAACACCCTGATGGAGGACCAGGAAAGACACAATTACCTTACAGTGTAATTGAAGCCCTCGGAGAGGTCACTTTATTTCCATAGCCCTTAATTTTTTATGACGAATGGTTCCTAATATGCGCCTGACAAAGATGCTCATAAAGTGTTGCTAAGTGAGAATATGAGCAAAGGGAGGGAATGTGATTACGGGGCTGCAGAGGGTGACACGCTGTCTTTCATGGCACCACTGCCAGTGCCACCTGTGCCAAATGCATGGTGGGGACTGGCTATGGGGGGCCGAAGGATGCCAGCAGCAAGATTGCTCCTTGTATACAAAATTTCTTTCCTCCTGGCCTGCCAGGGCCTTTAGGAGAAACAGGCAGACCCACTGCGGTGGGCTGGTTCCCCCGAGAGATACCAGTGGTGCCCCGGGTGGCTGTGGGGTGGCTGCCAGGCAGTGGCACAAACAGCCCCTTGAAATAGAATCACAGAATCGTAGAACAGTTTGGGTTGGAAGGGACTTTAAGATAATCTAGTTCCAAACCCCCTGCCAGGCAGGGACACACCTCCCATTTAGACCAGGTTGTTCAAAGCCCCACCTGGCCTTGAACACTTTCAGGGATGGGGCAACCACAGCTTCTCCGGCCAACCTGTGCCACGGCCTCACCTCCCTCACAGTCAAGAATTTCCTCTGTATATTTAACCTAATTGTCCCCTGGCTCAGTTTGTAACCATTACTCCTTGTCCTGTCACCAGAGTCCCTGCTGATGAGCCCCTCTTTTGTTTCCTTTTAGTCCCCATTTGGATACTGGAAGGCTGCTATGAGGTCTCCATGTAACCTTCTCTTTGTATATCTTCCAAACAGCTAATTAGTACCACTTGGAACTTGTTTGTTGCTAATTGTGAAGGGAGAGAGGGAGGTGAAGAGGAAAAGCAAGTGAGCAAGCGACAGCTTGAGTCCCTATGTGTCCCAGGCTCACAGTGCAGTGTTCTCTCATGGGGCCAAGTGATGGAACCTTTCCTTAGGTGGAGGGAAAGTTTCTGGCAGAGGTTCACACCTCTGGTAGGTGGGCATGCTGCCCATGTCCTGGCAGGGGGTGATGCTTTGGGGGTTCCCAGTGAATCCTGGCAGGCAGAAGGTGGGTCAGAGGGAACCTTGATTCTTGCAAATGTGGAAGTTGCTTTTGCTGTGGTGTTTTATCTGATGCATTAACTCCTTGGGACTACAAATTATTTAGCTTTGAAATGGAGCTTGGAGTCTGGATGGAAGGGACTGACAGCTCAATTTTTCAGAAATTTATTGTCCTCAGTATTAATTATATGACCTGCTTTGGTTGCAGGCTTTTATCTTTGCTTGCCACTCATTTTGCTGTAAATCTCTGTCCGGGAGTTTTGACTCATGGGGTACCATATAATTTGGTTCTGTATATTAATTAGTACTTTTTGATATCGCAGTAAAACCTTTTTGCAAGAAAGGTTAACAACCTTTTTGCATGTTAACCATAAAAATAGCAGTTTATTCCACCAGCAAGTGTCTCCCTGGGAAGCAAAAGGATCTCTGCTGGGCCAGCTGCTTAGTGTGCTTAAAAACTGCCCACTTACAAGGAAAAAGTGAAGCCCTTAGCAGGTACTGCTCTGCAAAGGGGATGGCTTGTGCAGGCTGTGAGATCACTCTGGGGACCTGCCAGTCCCTATCTCTGGGGACCCTGTTCAGGAGCAGTGGCCTGATGGGAAGAGGAAGCACAGGAGCTGAGCTCTTCTCAAACCCAGAAAAAAAGACATATTTTGTTTGTTTTTCCCCTCTCCAGCCTGGATAAACACAAGGCGATGTGTCTTCAGGCTTTTCTTTGCACTGTTGGCATCTCCCCCGCTGTAACAAGCACTTTCCATTTTATCCCAGCTAATAAATGACAGAGTCTATTATTGGTGTCATTACCGAGGCAACTGGCTGATACTCTCCGGCGTGGACCGACGCTGTGCTCCTCCTTAGGCAGCACCATGGATGCTGCCAGTGCGGGGTCCTGGCATCCCCCGGGATGTGGGCAGCATCCCTGCTCCCCAGCCACAATTAGGCATTCAGAGAAGGTTCGTATCAGAGGATGTAATTCCATTCCCACACATTCCCCAGAGAAATGAGAGTTAAACAATGAAAAGATTGATTTTCCAATGAATGCCAATTTGTTTTCTAACTGGAATATCAAATTACAGAGAGCTGGGAGGAGGGGAGCACGGCACAGTGCAAGAGGGGACTTGTTTTAAACGGGCAAACAATTAATTCCCAGATTCATTACAACGATTGTGAGGGTACATGAAACAGTAAATGCATTTAATTTGGAGCCTAGCATTTCCCCTGATGAGTTGGTAGTTACAATATGCTCTTGCCATTGGTGAAGCTTCCCTTCCACTGCAAAATTTAATTACCTCTTTATTATTTCAGGAAATTGATGGGAGGCTGACGTGAGGCTGGAAACTTCACAGGACACTCCCTGAGTTGCCTCCTTCGTGCCATAAGGGCTGTTGAAATGGAACTGAATGGGACTTCACACCCCAGAGATGTGACTGTGATCCCTCACTTCTCCTCAGTGCATGTCCCTGTCCGTAGAAGAAACGTATCCTTGCTCACCTGAGTGTCCTTGGCTGCTCTGCAGGGATGGAGACCCTGGCCAGACCAGGGCTGGATGCCCCAGGCTGCTGGCAGGGAGGCAGTGTGCCCGCTGCTGAGCTTGCCTTGAGGTGGCAGTGGGCAGTTGTGGGGCACGTGGTGGGGGTGGTGGAAGTAACAGCAGCAGCTGGAGGATGGGACAAGACCTCTACACAGATGTTACCCTGTAAAATGGCACAGAGACGGGGGTGCTGCTTTCTCCTCCACCAGAGCAGGTCAGTGCCTCCTGACAGATCCTGAGGATCCTGGCCACTTGCATCAGTACTTGGGAGCAGCTCTTCATGGCTCATCGGCCTGGAAGAAATCAGGAGAATGGGTGTGCAGTAAATAAATTGATCCAGGTAAGCCCCACGTAATTATCTAAAGACTAGCTGAGAGGACCACAGCAGATACAACAGCACAGTCTCCAGGAGGGCTGCTCAAGAGACCTTGCACATCCCAGGCATGGCAAGATCAGGTACAAATACAGCAGTTTAGACCTAGCTGATGTGACAGGCTTAGAGGGTGATGCTGAGCAGGGGTGCTGGCGTCATCATGGCCCTAGCCACGCCCAAAAACCTCACCTTGCTGATGGCTGGTGAGGATCCAGCTGCCAGTGACTGCTCCCAGAGCAGGCAGCACCCCAAGGAGACACTGAGTCAAGCAAGGGTAAGGAGAGCAGCATCCCTGGAATCTGGTGCTGATTAACAGGTTTCAAGTGCATGCAGGTGCTGTATCCCTTCCACAATGCCCCAGCACTGCCTCCAGCACTCTTCAGGTGCTTCCCCTGAAAAGTCAGCTGCAGACAGAGCTGTCAGCAGTGCCGATGCGATAACAGCTTTTGTTGGCAGTGCTGGTAAACAAGTGCCTTGGAAACTTCAGCTGAAAATAGAGTTGTGGCTGTCTCCTGCTCTCCTAAGGAGAATGGAACATTTCCCCCCTCCCAGGCACTTTTTCCAAAAAGTCACTGGATAGCTCAATCTGCTGGTGAAAATGCAGCAGTGATATGATCCAGATGGGGCTGATGGCATGCAGCCTCCCTTGGGTCCTCCTGTGCTCCCCAGCCATCACCAGTACACAAGGCAGACCTCAGCTGAGCTTGTGATTACCTGTCCATGTCTTTTAAGATAGATGATCCATTTTATGGGCTGCCATAAAAGAACAAGGAAACTCACACAAATCAGGCAAAACTACCATTTCCCTGGAATGATCCTTTCTTCTCTCTGCAACAGGGACCCACATGGATCCCATTAGCAGCACTCCTTGGAGACTCCGGGGATGCTGGGGAAGCTGCCAAAGCACACAGCCCAGCATGGGGAGCTGCTGGGAAAGGTCCCAGTATGGCAGCTCGGCTGGCACGCATAGCTCCCCAGGTCAGATGAAGCATCACAGGGCAGCCTGGCTGCTCCCAGGAATACCTGGGCACTGCAAGATGCTTTGGATAAAGTTTGGCTTCCTACAAATAGATCTAAGTCCTGCACTGGCTTCCAAACTGCTCCTTCTGTTAAGATGTACTGTAGTTGCTTACAGTAAGAGGAAAGAAACACAGTAATTTGTGGGGGCTGGAAATCACCCAGGGTTTGGAGAAGAGGGCTTTTCTATATTATATATTTTACTGCAAAGTGAATAGTGAAATTGCCCCAGGTACTTGCTCTGGTCCCCCAGCTTTGTTTTTACCTTCCAACAGTACAGGCATGTTGAAACCCTCAAATCTGAGACCAGCAAGATATGATTCAGCAATAATATTATAGCACCTTTTAGGTATTAAATTAGTGGTGTGTAATTAGAATGGCAATAATGAGAAGTCATTTAATAATTAATTTCTTCTCATGAATTATTCAGTGTGTTCTTAACTTCAGAGCCAATGTGTTATTTGGCAAAGAACACCTCTGGAGCCCTCTGGGGGCATCCTCTGGGTGCTGCTTATGCCTGAGCCCCGTCCCCACCACCTCCCTGAGGCCCAGAGGGGCAACACTTGGGAGCTCTGAGCTGGATCCTCAAGTGCATCCGAGAATGCAAAATCTTTCAACCACAGAAAATCTCATTTCAGGCAATATTGCAACCACAAGAGACTTCTGCTTCTGTGGAGGGAGGAGAGACCTGTCATCCACATGCCCGTGTTTATGGTTTGAGCCTGTTTGCTCTTGTTAACTCTAAGTTTCTAAATTTATAAGGAAGCATGTAAATCAGCTTTGGCCTTTCACAGGGCATGAGATGTTATCTGCAGGCTGGGTTATTCACAGAGGGCCTGAGCTCAGCTCTCAGAATAAATGAGTTTTGGCTGTAGATGCAGAGCCATCTGTCCTGCCAAGCTCAAAACCCAGGGAAAGCATCATCCTAGGGATTTGTGGATGCTGCCTGCTGATGCCAACCATCAGCCTGCCCACAGATTTGGGGTGTTTTGCCTTTCCTGCCAGCCCTGTGAGGTGCCCAGGCTCTCCTGGGCACCAAAATCCCCTGGGTTTTTCAAGCCTCTCAGCCCTATTGCCTTTGACAGCATCTTCCTGGTGAGCAGGACTGTCTCTGATTGCATTTCTCACTGTGGTATTTCGTATGGCCTGGTTAGAGACCCGTGTCAAGGCTCATTTTCTCTGAAGCAGAGCAGGTTGTCCCATGGGGCTCGAGCACACCCTTAAATTCATCACCCATTACCAGATCCACAACACCCCCCTATTGCTCTGGCAGGCTCTGCCTGACCACGTCCTCTCCCCTCTCCCTTCAGATAGATGGCTCAAAATATTTTGCCTCCATCAGGAACCCCGAGTCCCAGGCTGACACAGGCCCTTGGAATTACTGCTTTGCACACCTGACTCTGATGTCCCCTGTCAGAGGGCACTGTGCCCAGCAGCGTGGGCAGGCTTTGCTCACCCCACCTGCTTTTTCCATTTGCACTGTACAAACAGTTTTTCCATGCAGGCTGAACTCCTGTTCAGGCTCTTGGCACCTGGGAATGATTCAAACCACTGAGACACCGAAGGTATGTTACTGACATGTGTCAATGGCTGGCCAAGCATGGGGTTTACTCCACTGGCATCTCTATTCTCATCACATTTCCTGCTTCACTTCTAATTGCTGCTCATCTAGTTGGAGAGTCACACCTTCCTACTGAGCCTACTGTAGCTTTTGGGGGTATTGGTATCTCTTGCTGGCTCCTTCCCTCTCTCTCCTCCCTGGCCCTGCATCCATGCCCATTTTTCCCCACTGCTCTCTGTGGCAAGGGAAGGATAATGTACCAGGACTGACTGCTGCTTGCACATGCCTTAAGATGTTTGGTTGCCATGTGGCTCATTCTCAGTCAGGACATTATAACCTCAGTTTCTCCAGCCTCATCATTTAACCCCATCCTTCCAAGACCTTTTTGCAGCTCCACAGAGGTATTCTTGGTGGCTGGAGCAGTTTTCATCCTCACATTGCTTCCCTCTTCATGCATTATCTCACTAGGAGTCTTCAGCACAGAGGCCTGTGCTTAAACTTGAGGTATTGAGTACTGACACTGCCCTGGCATTAGGAACCAGTCACAGACACAGCCCTCCTTCAGGACACCCATCCATAGGCTTTGCTGCTGCTGAAGTAGCCAGGGAACATGCCTATCACAGCTGTACCTGCCTGAAGTCCAGCCTGGCAGAAGGAGCTCAGCACTTCAATCACAAATAACTTTAAATTCAATAGCTTTCCCCCATCTCCTGTCCCAGGTGCTCTTTATTGAGCAAAACTCCCATCATTTGTCATTGCAAAAATCTGTTGCCACAAAGCAATTAACATGCTTCAGCCCTTGTCTTGCCTGGCTGGATGCTGGAGATGATGTTTGGAGCATGGAAATGCTCTTCTGGGCCCCACTGGGATGGTCAGCATGGCACAGTCTATGTCTGCTGGAAATGCACAACTGCAAGGTTCCCATGATGTCCCAAGCAGTTTTTCAGTTTCACCCAGATGAGACTCACTTGCAAAGCACGCCAATATGGGCTCAATCTGTTCCTGGGTTTCCTCATTTGGGTATCTCTCCATTTCTGGTGTTTTTACAGGGACTGCAGAGGGACCATTCACCTCCTGGCTTTGCAAAACGAATTGTGTTGGACATTTACACTGTCATTATTTCTGACCATTACATTTTCTTTTTCAGACATGTTTTAATTAAATGAATTTGCCTTTAGTTTTGTCTTTTTTGGCTGATCAAGAACAGCATTGAGAATCAAGAGAAACCCAAGGGAAAAAGGTCATTTGAAAAGCAATAATTTTATTTTTTCTACCTTCTTTCCCACTGGCAAGGACTCAAGCAACCACCCACAGCCTGGTTTCAGTTTGAATTTAACCAAGTGCCAGTGAAGTGCCTCCTACTCCCACTGAAGGACTGCTCCTGCTGCTCTAGCAGGCAACCATGCAATGATAAACATGGTGCTGCCAAGGTAAGATGCTGCTTCTGGGGTGGGCACATGGTCCCAGGTGGGCACCCTGCAGCTGCCACAGCAAGCTTCAACTCTTGCCGTATTTTGTTCCATTTTCTGACACAGTCCTGGCATGTAGTACCTGTCAGTAATTCTCTAAATACCAACAGAAGCACTGATTTTTGATATTCAGCAGTTCATCTCCTCTCGACCTCTCTCCAAGGGGGTGCAAAGGAGCAGTGCATCCTGCGAGAGCAAAGGCAGTGGCTAAACCCATTCCATGTGCAATTAGCTCTTCTCCTGTCTGTCCTTTCTCAACACCCACTGTTGTGCCCTGCTTGTCCTCCCCCCGCTCTTTTCAGCTCTGCCATCTAATTTCTTTCCTTCAGGACTGCCTCCCAGCAGTGTCCTTGCAAATGGCTCTCCAGGGTAGCATGGCTCCTCTACAGCATTACCTTACAATAAGCTTTTCTGAGCTATTAGATGGCAAGGGTTTGATTTTTTACCTTTTTTTTTTCCCCTCTGCCTTCGGAAAACATTTACCTGCAGTATCCTCTTGTTCCCTTCCTCCTGAGTTTATGTCTCAGTGACTGTAATAAACTGCAATGGAAATAATGCTCTGTGTTTCCAGGAACTAATCAAGCATGATTGTGCAGTAGCAAAAAGCCAGGGCAGCTGCTCAAAGGAGTAAACCCCAAGGGAAGGAGGATTTAAATCCCTGTCTGGCCAGGAGAGCAGGGCAAATGGAGGGGGAATGCTGGCTCACCTGGCCTCTGTCCTTCCCCCGCTGGTGGGGACTGATCAAAACTAGCCATTTGAAGCATTAGATATTGAGAAAAAAAGCTGCCTCTCATTTCACTCAGGTTTTAGCTATTTTTTTTGTGGAGTTGGTTGCAGTCCAGGCTTGGCATACATACTTCTCAGGCCCCCCATGGAGGGCCCTGAGAAGTATTTGGGACCAGGGAGCTGCTAATATCAGCACCAAGATGAAATGATTTTGTGAGTTATGTACATTGTTGTCAATCATGCTTCCCTTTGGTACTTCTCTCCCTTCAAGGATCTGCAATAAATCATGTACATTTTGTGAGTGCAATTCTGTGCTCCTTGGCCTTGGAGGCAGAAGATGAAGCCCAAGCATCATGTGGGTGGGAAAATACAAGGACTCCCATGAACATCAAGGAAAACAGCTGCAGCTGGTGTAAGGCAGCAAATCCAGCCATGCCTGATCCAGCCCAAGGTCCCACACAGCCAAAAAGAGACTAAAATGTTCTGGGGAAGAAGCAGTGATACAGCTTGCGGTGTCTAAATCCATGCATTATGTATTTCTCACCAGAGTTTGCATGAGATCAGTGAAGCTGCATCCATCAACAGCCTGCTCTTTGATGAACACTGTGCTGAAGTCTGGGCACAACAGCAATGGCTGGTGGTGGGAAGGCAGGTGTGGCAGGGCACAGCTCTAAGGCAGAAGGAGCAGAGGGAAAAGAGGAGGAGGCAGTCACCACTGCAAATTCCTTGCAGCTTGGACATTGTGATGCTTCCATGGGTTAAGGCACAGAGGTGAGTCCCTGTGACTTATGAATTCTTTGCTCTTATTTATGCACTCTTCCCTACATGCTCTTATTTATACACCCAAATAAAAGCTGGTCAGTGACCCACTGCCTTATAAAAAATCCCATCATGTCCATTTTACCTGATTTAGTGTGTGCTAAGTAATTTCCAGAAGATAGGCTTAGTATGGCTTCACATCTCTCTTTTTGAGAAATACAGCACCTTCCTGGACCACAGGAAACTATCTTCCCTCCAGCTTCCCCTTTGCCACAGCAAAAGAATTTCAGAGCTTTTTCAGCTCATTATTCTGAGCATTTCCCGTTAGGTGTCTGATTAGCATTTCACGGGCTGTGTTGTGGTATAATATCTGCTTCTGATGTGTGCTGCGGCAGGCAGAGATCCCTTGCATTTTAGATGGAGATAACAGTTTAATCTGATCTGCACTTGGGAAAGAAAAATCTGCCAGGGAATACCCAGGTCCCTGAAGGCAGTGTTCGAGGCAGAGGCACAGCTGGCTCCCATAACCATCCCTGCAGAGAGGTGACCTATTCTCACAGAAAGCACTGGGAGGTCTTACATTTTTCAAGCTGGCTTTAAGCCTGCAGTAAGACCCATGAGCAGGCTCTGTGCCATGCTATACCCTGCCTCTTTAAAGAGGCATCAAAATCTGATTCTGAAATGCCAAATTATGGAACAGCCTGATTGGAGCTGTGGTGAAACATCTAAGGGTCAATTACACTCCCTTCATAAAATGCATTAGGACATCCTGCCCTTAATGTTTTTTATGGCTTTGCCTGCTTTAAAAGCCCTGTATATAAACAAATCTTTAAATAAATAGACTTGGAAGTATAATCTCCTCACATAGATTCTTACAGAATTGTGTTCAAACCATCTCAATCTTCGGGACAAACTAAATGGGTTGAAACTATTACATTTCTCCCTGCAAAGTGGCTTTTAGAGATGACCCTTCTATGATCTCTCATGATTTTCCTACATGTGCTTTTAGATGTGTAGGCAAATCAGTAAGTGCCAATACCAGCCCATATCTCTGCTTAACTTTTTCCTTTTTATTCGTCCAAGGATCTCACCAGTCCATTTGTGCACAGCATTAAACTTCTCATGAGCACTCATAATTCCTCTGCATCCTGACAGTGTCTTCATCCAAAACTGCACAGCACTTCAGAGGAATTACACTGTTTTTGCTACCTGGCTGATCATCATCATTAATAAAAGCCTGTATGATCAATACCCCATTGAATCATGATCGGGATATTTTGAGATGGATAAGCCTCTAAGAGAGTTTTGGGGCTAACCTATGCTCACCCAAGTACCATCTAGAAGCTGTGAGCTTCTTATTCCAGACCCGGATGAAGTCCTGCTTCTACCCTTTGACTTTTTTTTCCACAAAAGAGAAGTTGTAGCTGAGCCACGGTAGAGAGAGGGGTTGGGCATGTGATTTATGTTATAAGTCCAGTTCATTGTAACTCCAGCTGGCAGCTTCATAAGCCAGACATAACTCACCTTTCAACCTGGTGGTTGCTGGGAGTACTATTTAAAGAGGAACAGTTTGCACCAGGAGAAAAGAAATGGATGTGAAGAAGCGAAAACCTCTGTGAGGTACAGTGCCAGAACAGAGATGTGGGGATGATGGAGATAGTTGCATTTCCTTTGTGTCTGTTCCTTGGGAAGCTTTATTCTCAATTTCTTTGTGTTTTATCCACCTGTTCTCTCAATAACATTCTCATTTGGTAGTTACAGCCAGCAGTAGCATTCCCCCAAGCCTTTTCCTCTGAGCAGACATGGTGCTCTTGGCCTCTCCTGACCTGTCATGTGCTCTGTACACTTCAAATTCTTGCTGGCCTCCACTGGATTCACTCAAATATATCCACAACCTTCTTCTGCTGATCTTTTTTCTTGCACGTCCAGGGCAGAAACAATTGTTTTGCTTCCCTCTGAGCCTTGCTGCCATGCAGCCAGGCCCAGTTTGGGGACACAAGGCATTCCCGAGTGCCTGCTTGCAACTGCTACTCGTTATTGTTGTGCTTTCATGTGTTTGAGGCAGTATCAAGGATCAGCCAAGCCTAAGGAGAGGAAAGTCATTACAGTGCACCACTTCCTCCTCTCTTTTACTTAGTGAAGTAAAAAATCATGCTGGCAGCAGACCTGGAAGCAGTGTGTCCTATACTTGCAGGCAGTGACAGCACCTCAGTCCTTCCCCACATGAGAACAGCCCCAAGCATCCCAGGGTAGAGAGCCAAACCAAGGACCACCAGGCTCTGCAGGGACAGGACAGCAGCAGTACAGAAGCACGGGCTGCTGTGTCACTAACCTGCCTGGGTCTGGCTCACAACCTGTGTCTGGCTGTGCAAGGATGACAGAAAGCAGCCTGGGTTAAATACCCCAGAAACAGCCTCTGAGCAGAGCACTCAGCTTCATCCAAGTGGTCTTTCAGCAGGAAATGAAGCCACCAAAGCTCCTCTTCCCAACCACTCTATCCCAGGCTCTATCTGTTGCATTTATTCCCTTGCTGGTCCCCTGCATCCCTTTCTTTCTCCCCTTCCCTCCCAAAGGGCTGGTAACCCCCTCCCTATATGTTTACCTAGTTTCTTTGCCTGGCCTCAGCCCTTTCCTGGGATTCATTAACTGCAGAGCTCTCCTGGGAGGAGGACCAGGTACTGACCAGTACTGCCTGACACAGCATCTAATCTCAAACTCCTTTCAACACCTGTGCACTCTCTCCTTTCCACAGCCTGCCTAACAGCCTCAAAGGAAAGGGAAATTATCTTCTCAGTCCTATGGACCAGGCTAAGCATTTGTATGGAGGCTTTATGCAACTCAAAACTCACCATTAGCCTAATTCATTAAGCCATTAATAATGCTAAAGCATGCAAAGTACATTAAAAACCTCTTCTTAAACAGCAAATTCACCCCATGGCTTTTAGGGTCAGTGCAAATTGATATGCATGATGCTAGTGCAGCTGCAGAGCACCAGCAAGCTCTGCCCTCTACTCCCCATAGCAGGACACAGGACACCTGTAAAGCTGCCAGAGTGGCTCTGAACTTTGACAGCAACCTGCTTGGCCAAAGAGGTTTACTTTGTCCTTTTTTCAGGTGACAACAGTTAGATGTAATTTACAGTGCCAGGCCAGCCCAGGGAAATGCAACAAGCAGCACCTGAAGCACAGCTCCAGCTGAAGGTGTGCAGAGGGTCACAGAGCCCGTGCACCTATCCCACTCAGTAAGCACTTGCAATCCTCGAGGGCAGGAGGGGGTCTCGGGGAAAATCTGGGATGCCCACATTACAAGAAGCACCACACAGAGCAGGTATGGATGGGAGGGGTATGTGGGATGTCCACATTTCCTGGGAAGTGCCCGGCTTAGAGCCCAGCAGGGAGGTAGAAGTTTACAGAGGGCTACAGTTTGGAGGTAGTTCATGGGTTGCACCTGTAGTTGATGATGTTTCTTCTGGTCAAAGCCATTTGTCTTTTCTGGAGAAACTGCTGCTGTTTCACAGGACTTGAGGTGGCAGTTACCACTGGGTCTGTGAGCTTCTCTAGAGAAAGCAGATTGCCATCTTTTGAAGACCCTGAAAGGCTGCTTTTGGCTTATAAATTACTGCTCAGCTAAGCAGAGGCACTGAGCAAAACCCCACTTCCATCAGCCAAGGAAATCCAGCACACATGCTGCAGCTTAGCTCTTGGTGTAGCACAAGGGTGTGAGGGCATGTAGGAAGGAGGCAGCAGGTTTATATGCAGCTGAAGATTAAGGGTCCTTCTGAAGCCTGAAGTAACTTGGTGCTTTCCAATGCTTACTCTTTTCCCCAGTGTTTGAAGTTACCTGATCTGGCCACCTCAGTAAATAACCAGGTCCTTATCAAAGGGGCCATCTGGCAAAAATACACGAAAAACTCAGTTTTATGGGAATAATAAGTATATAATGCCAAGTTTCCTTTGGTGTCCTCTGTCACAGGGACCTGCAACAGGCTCTCTGGTGAGATACTAAGATACTGGGGCACCTTGTTCCATTTTCTCACCACCAGGATTTGAAAAGAACATCAAATGGTAACATTTACTGTGACCGAGAATGGCAGATTAGGATGTCTTCAGCATGTGGAGATGCAGCATGGGGTTGGCAGGGCTGCCCCCAGCAAAGAATTTGGTGGTCACTGTTGCTGCTTTCCCCCCTTTTTTTGGAGCAAGCAACAGGAGGCAAAAGAAGAGTTTAGTCTCTGGCATTTGTTCCACTCTCAGGTGATGCCAACATCATTTCTGTGGCAGTGTATAGCACCCCTGGGAGCATTGACACCCCCTCACATTTCAGGCAGAATCAACTCTCTCCTGGAGACTCAGCCCTTTGTGCATGGTGCTGGGCAGCCAATATCAGTCTGTTTCAAGCCTGCCCCCAGACTTTCAGAGCCAGTGCAGTCTTGATGAGGCCTCCGTGACTTCTCACAGCACGAGATAAAAGTAGTTTATTGCACAGCGCTAACAATGTGATTTGTTCACACATTACCCAGGGGTGGCACAATCTGTACTGGTTAAAGGGAAATGTTAAACCTGTCACTTCAGCAGGAGACATTCGAATGTGCTAAATGGGTCATGCTGTTATAACAAATATTTCCAACCTAAATTTATGAAGTACTGTAAAGGGATAGATACGAGAATGCTGCAGCATCCTGAGCCTCTCTCTTGCTGGCAGACACAGCATCAGGTGCCAATGCATGGCTGAGGCTCCTTTTGTGCAGACACAGAAGTTCCTGTGCAAGGCAACAAGTGCACTGGCAAGGCAAGTGGTGTTCCCAGAGGCCCTCAATGGTGGCCACATGAGCCCATTTCATTGTCAGCCTGCTGGGGTCTGACACAGCACCTCCAGGAGTGCAGGTGCTACCTGCCCAGCACTGGGTTGATAAGCACAGCCAGGACTGAGAGGGCACAGGGGTGGGGAGGACATCGTGGGTTTAGGTCTCATCTTGCAAGGATACCACAGCAGAGGTGTGTGGTGACGGGGTGCAGGTTGTTCTGATTCACTGCACGTTCCTGCTGTAGCTGAGAGATGCTCTCTGAGACAGGGGATGTCTTTGTCTGCATCTTGAAGAAGGCCCAGAGGAGTCTCCTAGCAAAAGGGAGCGCTCCTTACCACCTCTGCCACAAACATTCTGCAGGGAACTGGGCTTGCAGAAATGACCTTCTTTTCACTGAACACACACATGGGGAGGGGCTGTTGGTGTTCTTAAAATTTCCTGTTGTTCTGCATCTATTCCCACAACATTATTCTTGTCTAGCCACTTCCATAGGAAATAAAACATGTGAGCCAGTTTCAGATGCTGGCACTGGCCTGGCCCTTGGTGCATCTCACTACTAGGAGAGCAAATAATGTAGCCTGGAGCTTTTGTGTGCCTTGGCTTACCTTCTCCTCCTGGCTGTGGGCGGGCTGCTGGCCTGCAGAGATTTGATCCCCCAGGGACTGTTTCCTCCCTCATGTGTCAGCTCAGCTGTGCTCTCACATTTAGCCCTCCTTACTCATCCATTCAAAGGTGCAAAGAGTGCTGTTGCCCTCCATGCTGCCTGCAAGAGCAATCATGCCAGCACCATGAGCAGTGCTGCACCCAGCAGCATGCAGTAATTACATGGAAAGAAACAGCAAAAGGCAAATGCTGCTGCTCCTGAGATAAAAGTCCTTCAAGGATCCCTCGGTCTTCTTGCTTGCACAACCTCCTGGTATCTGAGCAAGGCACTTGTGCTCTGCCATCCCCTCAGGTGACTACTTTGCTTGGATTGAACAGAAAGAACCAGCTGCCTCATATACCAGTGCTCCGAGGACAGCAGCTATTGGTTGTAGAAGGAGCTGTGTCTTATTCTAAAGTCAAGGGGGCTGCCTCACTAACTGGCCTGGGAACTTCTCTGGTTTTCAGCCCATGCTGTACCCCAACAAGGTTTGTGCTATCTGACAACAGGAAGAGAGAAACTTGAAGTGATGGCCACCCCTGCACCATCAAAGGATGTAGGGATATTTCTTCAATATCTTCATCTACCAGATGGCACAGCTGAATTTGAAAACCTGCACCTTCTTGGTCCTTCATTTTCCTGTATATAAGCTCTACCATCTGATCCCTTCTTCCTTGGACATGCCAATAAGCACGTAATGAAAGTGCTGCCTGCACTATGAGTGAAATGCACACAGCAGTTGGTATCCTGCAGTAACTCTTTCAGGCTCTCTGCAAATCCTAGCAGTACAATTCAATTACACATACTTTCCATCCTGAAACCAGTAGCTGCAAAGGCAGAAGGATTATTTTTGCTAACATAGGTCAGGGGATGGGGAAGAATTCCTATCTTAGATGAAAGAAAAAAAACATTGCCATGAATTCTAAAACTGTAACACAATTCAGTTCCATGTCAAGTGAATATACTGCCTCTTCAGATCCTTAAGGCTGGAAAAGATCTCTAAGGTTGACTCCAACTGTAACCCCAGTACTTCCATGTTCACCACTGAATCATGTCCTTAAGTGCCCCATCTTTATGTACCTCCAGGGATAGTGACTCAACCACTGCCCTGGTCAACCTGTTCCAGTGCTTGACAAACCTTTCAGTGAAGAAATTTTTACCAGTATCTAGTCTAAGCCTCCTCTGGTGCAACTTGAGGCCATCTCCTTTTGTCCTGTTGCTTGTTACCTGGGAGAAGAGTCTGACCCTCACTTGGCCACAACGCCCTTTCAAAAATTTGTAGAGAGTCCCCCTGAGCCTCCTTTTCTCCAGCCTAACCCACCTCTCAGTCAGTTCTCATCAGACTTGTGCTCCAGACCCTTCCCCAGCTTCACTGTGCTTTGCTGGATACACTCCAGCACCTCAGTGTCTTCTGGGCCCACTTCTCAAGCTTGTCCTGGTCCTCCTGGATGAAATACCTTCCTTTTGTTGTGTTGTGCACTTCTCAGCTTTGTGTCATCTGCAAACTCACTGAGGTGCACTCAATCTCACTGTCTTTGTCATTGGTAAAGATTTTAAAGAGCACTGGTCTCAAGACAGAGCCCTGAGGGGCTCTTAATATAATATAAAGCAATCAACAGCAATGGAAAAGTATCTTAAAACTGGATATTGATTTCCTGTCCAATGAGATATATCTCAGCCACTTCCCAGCCTCACTGAAGTCACAGCTGTGGGGCTGTGGCCCTGCTCTCAGGCTGTTCTGGGCAAGGAGAGTCCTGACCTGCAGAAAGACCTGGGCTCAACCTATTGTCTCCCAGGGAGCTCAGATCAGAGCAAAACAGGAAAAATGAGATGAGGTCACTTTCAAAAGCACCAGAAGTGGAAGTTCCACACTAATAGCCAGAGTCTGGAAACACTATTTTAAATTAAGAGCCATTGTCAAGCAGTCCCGAGTTGATTTCTCATCTACAGTAGCCTTCTCTCTCAGTCTGTAAGAGAAGCATCACCACACACCTGCATGTCACGGAGTACTGGAAACACTGCAAATATCATTCCTGTGGTGGAATCTCCTTTGCACACATATCTGTCCACACCCCATCCTGTACACAGGACGGTCAGGGCAGCAGCTGAACTTGTGCAGACAGTCAGTGACCACCACCAGCAGCTTAGCAGAGCTGTGGGCAAAGCATGGGGCAGACAGGGCACGACCATCCAAGGGCAAAAGTAGCTCCTCTGCTGAGTATAACAGTCAGAGAAAGGTTTTTTTTTCAGTTACTTGCCTAGGAAGTTTTCAAAGCCATGCATGTGTTTACCACTCACTGCACCTTGTGATGTTGGGCCCCACTGTTTCAGTACTCACCATGTCAAGGAGTATGAAGGTCCAATATACAGGGATTTGTTCTGGTCTTCCAGCTCTCACCAGCACAGACCCCCTTGGCTGGCTCCTGGAGCCACACCAGTATGTGCAGTGGGATGCTTTATTCAGAGGATCTCAGAATTGCCCAAGCAGAGCAGAGTCACTCCAGAACTATTTATTATTGTCATACCAATGCAAAGGAACTATTTCTTTTTGTTGCCATTTTGGAAAGTCAGGAGAGAACTAAACAAACTAAAGGAATTCTTGTGTGTTGCCCATCATTTTCTTATTTCTGACCAAACCATCCACTCCTGTCTGCTCAAGGTGCTTTTTGCCATGAGTGAGCCTTGGAAACAGCCAGGGCTGAACAGCAGCATTGCCAAGCTGCTTTGATCATGCTCTGCTTTTCCTGGGATTTGCTACCAAGGCTATTGGCCAAAGGAAGAACTGGGATCCACTCTGCTGCCTGCCTGTCACTCCCACCCTTGGAAAAACCTGCCACTGCTGCAGATTTGCAGGCAAACTGGCAGGGATCTTTCTCTAGGCAGAGGGAAACATAATTGGCATAATGAAAAGCATAAGGAAGGTCTTTGGTTTATCACTCCATTGATCAAAAAAGAATTTCTAGCAATAATCTGTGAGTTGCCAGCATGTAAAAAAACCAAAAAAACCAAACCAAACAAAACCCCCAAACAAACAGAAGGGAATAGACTTTTCCAACTTTACCCTTTCTAGTTTTTCAAATGTTATACTTAAGAGTCACTAAATATGGAAAAAGATGAACACCGGTTGGATATAGGACCTAGGAGCATAAAACCTGGATTGAGTAAAGCAGAACAACATCAAGGTATCTCAGAAGAGCTGGAGGCATTGGAGGGAAGGCTGAGATTTCCCTTTTTTATTAAATCTGATCTAAAGCTATTAAACCTTGTGTTGGGGTTGATGTAGCATACTCAAAACATATTCCCATGGGCAGATGTATTGTATTTTACCTTACACAGAGCTTGATTTGGTAGCAGACATTTGTGCATACTCATGTAAGTCAACATGTAACAGCCAAATACAGTCATCTCCTTGCTAATGTTAACAAACAACATCTGCTATTCTTGCTCTGTATGACATGGTTCTTTGAAACCCCCACGGTGTTACTGTCACTGCAGGTCACCAGTAAGGCAACAAAACAAGGCAAAAAAAAATAGATCAGTGCAGGTTTTTCTGCATGGGCTGTCTCTGCAATAAGGGCAAAGCAGAGCTCAGTAATGCCTTCACACAGCAGAGACTGTGATCTTGCCCCATGCCAGGCAGGTTTCTGCTCCCTGAGCTGCACCAGCAGCAAGTGCATGGCTGGGACCTCAGCCAGACCTCAGCCTTTCTGTGAACAAGCGGCCCCAAGGGAGAGCAGAACTCTTCACCTCTCCTGTGATCTGGGAGGCAAATTACTCAGGCTTCAGAGGCTGCCTGAGGAACTTTATTTTTAGAGGAACCTCTGAATTATGTATGAAACACAGGGAGAGAAGGTGGCATTTTATAGGAGATTGTAGCATAGGGCTGCATCAGCCCCTGCTTAGCACAGGCACTGAGGATTCAATCAGGCACCTGCACAGAGTGCGGGACTGCTCCAGCAGGAGCTGGAAGGAAAGCTTTGCTGCCAGTACACCCTTGGGACCATGCCAGCCCCAAAGCCAGATACAAACTCAGCTTAAAGCACAGGGAAACTCAGAGGGGAGCCATAAAAGATCCCTGGAATGGGATGAAAGCTGTCAAGGTTCCCTTCTCTTAGGGGTCACCAGTCCTGCGCAGCACAGGGGTAGTTCTAACAAGCACAGAACTTGGATCCCACTTATCTGAGTGTGGTGCCTCCAAACAGAAAACTGTGCCAAAGAGCTGCCTAAATACTTCATCCTCCAGTGCTCACCCTGGCTCCTCTGGGACCCAGCTCAGCTGATTGGAGATGCCAACTCCCAGGAGCTGTTGGAGATGAGTCCACCTGCTCCCCACCTATCCAGCTGCAGGTAGGTTTCCAGAAATTGTCATGCAGACTGCAGGAATGGGACAGTGGTGGAGGCACTGGAGGGAGATAATTGTTGGAAGATGCTACGAAGCTCTTTATCATCCTCACTTTCTCATCTGCTTTCCCATAGAAAGGACCAAACAAAAGAATTTTTTACAAAACAGAGGTGATTTTTTAGTGTTTTCCCTCTCCCATCTACACTATTTGAAAAAGTTGATCCCTGCTGGCTTGCTTTCCTTAATCCTCCTTTCCCTGTTTTTGCAGAGGCAGGAAACCTCCCAGAGGTGACTTCCATATTCATGCACAGTGACCTGGGCCCTGGAAGCAGCTTTGAAGCAGCTTATCCAGATCAAGGTAGACAGGAGCATCATCTGTGGACTGTAGCACTGACTCTGAGATGGCACAAAGCCCACAGGTTTTGCTCTTAGAGGAGAGTTTAACTTCTGAACTTCAGACAAACTCCTTTCATGTCCTACAACACAGCCAGAGATTAGGGCCCAGCCACACTGTGACACTTGGCTCTGGGCAGGGGGAGTGAGAGGATGCAGCAGGAGAGGGGTCAGAGACAACGCAGGCATCCAAGAGACCGGACAAGGACAGCAATGGAATAAGTAAACATGTTGCTAGGAGACACCAAATTTGAGATCAATAATTCATGAGATCTCTGCAATGAAGTGAATAATTTAGGGGTGTGGGAGGCAGGGGGAGAAGTGGGGAAGAGGTTTAAAGCCCCCGCCCTCCCTCATCATCACAGGCAGGTCCCCTGCTTGCATGTCGTGCCAAAACATCACCCAGCCTCACATGGATGGAAAGAAAGACCTGGGACTTCTCCCCTCTTGAAAGAAACTTCCAGGACATCAGCTCAGCCTGGCCACCTCAGCATCAGTGGGCCTCAAGCGAGGCTTGGATAACACAGCCATCTGTGTAGAGGCTGTTCACCATTTCAGGCTCACCTAAATGACTGTACATTTGGCAAAGTGTTTTTCCTTCCCCAAAATGTGATAGTTTCTAAGTCATAATGTTAAATAGAAGCAATCCTGAAAGGCTCCAGTGATCCATTAGAAATGTTTCATTTAGAAATGAAGCTAAATTTAAATGAGAATGGTAAGTACAGCAGAACAAACCCAAAGTGTTTTCTTATGAGTTGAATCAAGTGCTCCCTTCAATGTGAAATAAGGGTTTTGCTTTTGTTTGGGTTTTTTTAAACAAACAAACAAAATACCACTGGTCACTGAAACAGTAAGATTTTTTTTTCCCCCAAATGCTGCTTGAAATTGGTTTCTGCAAATGAGTTTAGGGAGGTAACTTGGCTGATAACAAGTGCATGTTTGGATGTTTCCCAGAATATAAGGTTAAGGCTGTATCCAGACTCTCAGGAGACAGGAGCCAGGGTGACAACTATTTTTTTCCCCAACCATACAGGTTCATGTCAGCTTCCCAGTACATCCCTCCCCAGCTTGGAAGTCACACAGCCACTGGAGGATGGACCAGCTTCTTTTGCTTGGGAAAGGTAAGATGTCCTTGGGAGTCTCAGTATGATGTGCAGAAACACGGAGGGAATTGGCAGCCATCCTACCCACTGCTGGTTTGAAAACGATACTAAAGGCAGGAGAGGAAGAAAAATAATCTCCCCCCCTCCCACCTTTAAGAAAGGCCAATACACTGAGCCTGCCAGGAAGATCTCCAGTGGCTCTGTAAAACCAAGCATTCATTGGTATTCAAGAGAAAGATTGTTGTTTGGAACTGCCTCTGCTTCTCACAAACCAGAAACAATTGGAAGAAAACAACAAGAGTTTGATTTGCTCTGAAATGAAATGGACTTTGGACAGTGACTGGTTCCAAAATTGTCTAGTACTACCCAAGCAGTAACAGCTGAGCGAGTGAGCTGTTCACGGAGTGCTGAAGAGGGTTTTCTCCCCCACAGAAATATCACTTTGGCACTAGTAAAGACTCTGTGAGCAAGTAGGGTCTAATAGCAATTCCAAACCCAGTTATATCCTACTGTCAGGCTTGGGAGGCTTCCTGACGGCAAGGCTTTTGGGCCCTGCAGCTTCAAGCCAGGCAGTGGAGATGCTGGGCATCCCATGGGAAGTGCTTTGGGAAACAGTTGAAATTGAGAGAAATGAATTACTCAGAGCCTGGCAAGCAAGCCAGAGACCTGAGGGGGTTTCAATAATAGAGGAACCAATTCTACTCTATTTACAATATTATATCCCCTCACTATGGGCTTTATAAAGTGCTGGGCCCTGAAGAATTGACCTTTTCCTCTGAACGTATTTTTGGGGATAGAACTGCAAGAAGCTCCTTGCAGGAGACTGAGTGTAAATTAAACAGAATAAGTACTGATGTGCTTTTGGCTCCGAGAAGACTGGGAAGGGTCGTGGCAATAACTCCAATTTGTGCAGCGGGCAGGAGGGAGAGGGCTTAGCACGAGAAGCAAACCACACACCTATCTCCTCCAGCCTCCCCATCCACTGCTGCTGGCACTGAGGCTTGTGAGCATCACAGAGCTGTCACAGGTCTTTGAACAGGGAAATAGATCAACCCAATCTCTGAAAGGACAAAGCTCAGCTGATCTTAACATCCCTTTCTTGCACACACTGGGCGGTTGTAAGACATAGTCACATTACAATGATCTACAGGATCTTTTGCTGGAGCCTTGCCACATCCTGGCTGGGTTCCCAGAGGAGCTTGCATGCCCTGCAGAGACAAAGGCTTCAACACTTCATGGCCGCGTTTCCTTGTTCCTGTTAGATCCCACATTCCTCCTCCCCAAATGCATTCGTTGCCGTGCTGTGTGTAGACATCCCCTTTTGGAGTTGCACCTTGTGCTGCCAAAGCAGTGCTCCACAGCACGTGCAAAGGCAAGCAGTGGGGGTTTTACTTTCACAACAATAATTACTCCACAAGGCACTTGTCAGTTATTGTGCTCCATGGTAATCAAAACCTCCACTTTGAAAATACGGGGCGTATTCCCGTCTGTTTCTGCTCTGCTCTGTGTGGGAAGATCGTTCATTCATGGCCCTGTCTTGCAGCCAAGTCATGACAGATGGGTGGGCTGGAGTGAAATTCAGGACATGGTGACTCATCAAGTTGCTCCACAGCTCAGGGGTTTCACTCTCTCAGCATCCAAAATTTTGCTCTGGCTGCTGCTCCCTTTGCAACATCCCATCTCCCTGAGAGGTGTGGATGTGTTCCTTGCAGATTTTGGGTGAGGCATCCAACTGCATCATGCCCCTATGGCACTTTATGAGCAGGGCTGGGGGCTGCAGGGGAGCCCTTCTTCTCACTGCAACAGTAAGGAATGGGAAGGCACAACTGATGATTCATCCCCATTAAGGGAACACAAGCAATCCTACCTGTGTAACTCCACAGTCAGCTTCATTAACTCCCAGCTTCCTCTGCCTCTGGATCAATCATAGGATAAAGCTGCATGTCAGCACTTAGCTATAGCCTGGCCTCAACCCCAGCCAGCTCCCACACACATGGTGTGATAGAGCTGTTCGAGCTCAGCCACTCAAGCCCTGGAGATTCCTCTCCGAGCTTGGGGAAGGTCTGAGGAGTCCACAGGGTGCAGCACAGGGCACTGTGAGGGTCTATGTGCAATGTTTGCATAGGCACTGCCATAGCTTCCAAGTGGCAGGTCCTGGGATCTGCTGCCAGAGCCAGAAGGAAACTGCACCATAGTGGCAGGCAGTGACACAGACCCAAAGGTCTGCACGTAGCCACTTCAGCACAGGCTGAGATCACCCTCCATCCCCAGGACCGTGCATGACTCTGGCCCAGCACATATACCACTGCCTGCTCCAGAACGCTGCAGCCCTGGAGATGTTCCTATGAGCTGAGCATTCCCAACAACACCATATCAAATTAATCCAATCTTTTCAGCCTCTGACCTTGGGGCTGTGAGTTTTAAAAACTCCAGCTTTCCTGAAACCTATAGCTGCTGCTAGAACCTGTCTCAGTGCCCACTGAATATTTGCTACCAGAAGGGTGACAGAAGACATTTCCTGATCAGCTACACCCTCGAACACTTCGGCTGAGAGGTGCATGTAAAAGGTGAAGTTCATTTCCTTCTATGCTGCAAAATCGCTCTGCAGGGCATGTCACCTGGACTGGGTGCATCAACAGCTGCGTCGTGCACATGCCTGGTAAAGTGACACTGCACATGACCCAGGTGACAAGTTTCAGCCAGAGAAGGGCTCCGGAGAAGCCTGCTGGGGCAGGGGAGCACCAGGAGCAGAGAACAGCAGGATGCAGGAAGCAGAGGTGAGGGAGCACACAGCAGCCCACTGCACCATGACCAAGGGATGCAATGCTCCTGCCTCTCCAGGATGGAACCACGGGCAGGGACAGGAGGCTGTCCCTGAGAAGAGGCCACAGCCATCTGAACACTGTGCCAGGAGAGAGCCATTGAGTGCAGCAGCAACATTGCAGCCACAAGAGCTACTGCATAATACTGGGATTGTCTGGCTACAGGTGCCTGAAACTAATTAGGTATCTCAGCACAACGATCATTTTAATTAAGTAAAGCCAACTGCCTCTGCTGGATGTGTTAATTGTCCAAAATTCCCAGGCAAGTTTCCATTGCATCTCCCCCACCCTGTTCATTTCCTCTGCTTTGTAAACAGCTTGAACAAAAATCCATTTTTTCTCCCCAGGTACAACATGACAAAACCAGGCCTCAGAAACAGGCAGAAAGCTCCCGAGGCAGCAGGAATGGGGCATGAACTGCAGATCAGGGGCTGTGCAGAGTGCATGCAGGGCTTTGGTCCAGGCTGGATCCACCCACCAGAGGATAGGATCACAAGGGCAATCTTTAACAAACACCATCAGCTGCAGAGGATTTCCAGCTATAAAGGGACTGTCAGAAGCCTTCATCAGACCAGTCTTCATGTGACAGTGAGAAGCAGCAGGAGTAAGAGGTAAGAGACACAGATCAAGAGCACAATTCCTTTATATAGTTCCTACTTTACAATTGATTGGAAAAAAGAAAATATTGCCAAAGCAACAGCTTTAGGGACTGGAGTTAGTCCAATTTCATTAGGGGTTAAGCCTTTCTAACATATGTGATACATCTTATCTAATGTATGTACTTCCACTGCATGCAGAGGCCCTCTCTGGTACTAGATAGCAGACTCTAAGGAACCTCAGGAGCTGCATTTCATTTGGGGGGCTAGCAGAATCTTCTGGCTGTCCCATATAACCTTTCTGAAGGAATATCTCCACCTATAGGCTCATCCCACTGGAGCTCCAAGAGGCTTCATCCCTTGGTTGCCCCCTTCCACAGAGAGGGGCTGCCCCAGCAGGCTGCTTAACCCATGGGCACTCACCATTTTGCAATGTCATTGGAAGAAGCAAAATATTATTTTCTCCCCTTACAACATCCCAGAGCTCATATGGGGACCTTACAGCAGCTTCCAATTCTTCCTGAGAGCCTGTGCCACATCCCAAGCCCTTCTTCCACCACTAAAACCCTCCTGTGAGCCTGAGCTGCTTTTTGTCTCCCAGCAGCCCTGTCCCATGTCACTTCCCACCACCTAGGCTGGCATTGCCTCCCAGTGCTGTCCAGGTGTGCTCTGCAGTCATGGTCCAGCCTCCAGAGTGTGACAGGCTCATGGCAGGGAGGATAGCCTGCATGGGATCTGACCACCCTGAACTGCCTGGCCAAGCAGCTGCTGGGCTCCTGCCCCTGCTGCTCTGCAGGCATTTTCCCAGGCAGGAGACATTTTTCCACCTAAAGGGTTGTGCCAAATGGCTCCTCCAGCAGATCCCAATCTTTCTCTGCAAGAGCAGCAGCAGCTCTGGGAACTCAAATCTGTCAACTTCTGGAGGAACAAAGGGTCCACAACTAACAGTTTCTTCAAGAAATAAAAAACAATATATGGAAAGACCACATGCTTAAAAGGAAATCATTGGGGCTGCTTAATTTGTGAATCCAACCCTACTTAACTTTTTTTAATTACTCCCATAAAGCCAGCAGTTTCAAGCACATATGCAGTATTGTGAGCAGATTCAAATCTAATTAGCTGTGTTCATGTTAATTAGATTCATTGGGTATTTGATGTTCAGTTCTTCCTTCAAGTTTTATCTTGGAGAATGTGTTCATAATTAACCCAAATTTAGTGTGCAGTTAAGGCCAGTTCTGTAGGAAAGGCTTTGCTCTTGCTTTCCCCATGGACAGTCCCTGGCATTTGTTGCCTAGGTTCCATATGGGATGGAGGGAACTGGTGCTGGAGGGAATGTGGCAGAGCAACGACTCTTGTAATCCTTAGTGAGATGGGGTCTGGAAGTGCAGAGAGACATGAAATGCATGGAGAAACCCTCAGCCTAAATGAGGAGCCAGCACAGCCCAATAGCAATAACCCCAGGGGAGATGGTAGTGCCTCTGGGTGATGCCTGGGAGCTGATCACCAGGACAGACCCCATTTTGCCCCTGCCCACGGCTGGTTGGGGCTGGGGCACTCTGGCAGCCTTGGAAGGGTTTGTGGTTTCCAAACATCACCTCTGGCTCATGGGTCTGCTTGGTCCTGTTCTGTGAGCACAAATAGTACGGTGAAGGCTGAGTGCCAATAAAAAGTGCAAGGCTTCCTTGGATAACTGGGTTTTTCTGGCAACCTGTTTCACACAGGCTTCCTAAAAAGCATATCACAACTAGTTCTCACCAGTTACACCTGGCTGAACCACACAGACAGGCAGAGGTGCTGTGCTGGGGACATGACATCTCCAGGAGTTCATAGAACGATGTTGCTTTTTGGAAGGATGTAGTTCCTATAAAGCCTGGTTGGTTTTATTTTAAACAAGTTCTTTTCCCCCTTACCTTTGTTTCATTAGCTAAATATTTGCTCTTACAGCTCACAGGTAATAAGAGTAATGTGTATTTCTTTCTTATCTGAGAGGAGGTTTGGTAGGTACAGAGGTTTCTACGGTGTGTGTGACTGTGACCCCTGAGAAGCAGCAACATTTCCCAAGAGCTGTCTGGGAGAGAGGATGGAGGGGTGGTAGGGGATGGAGAGACCCCACTGGTGGCCAAGGAAGGCAGCAGCAAAGCTCCCTGTGTTGTGGTCCCAGTCAGGGGTTCCCATGCACCACTGCCGAACACGGGGGGAACCTTTGACCAAATGTCTTGGAAGAGAATTTGGAAAGTTGGATTTGCTTCCCCCACTCCTCAAAAAAGAGAAAAAAATGGTGAAGCATTTGGCAACACTCATCCATAAGTAATATTTGTTAATTGGAAGCAAGAGAATTCTTGGTTTCATTTGAAGAAAACTGTAAAGAGTAGTGACAAACCAGTCACACAGGAAAGCCTCTCTCATTTGAGAGTCAAGAAAATGGTTCCTTGTGAAATGGCAAATGACATTGTTAATTTATTTGGTATTTACAAGCTACAAAAAAGCCTGACGAAGTGCCCTGTTTTGTTGACAATGACACAAAATAACTGTGACAGGTCATTCCTACTCTTCAAAATTGTCAGAGGAGAAAAAGAGCAGAGATTTGTTGACTTGCCCAGCTCTGCACCCAGAGAAACCAGGGTGGTGCTGATGCAGAGTCTGGCCCTTACAGTCATTGTTGGGTGAGGGCAAAGCACCTCTCTGAAAGGCAATTTTTAAGAACAACATTATACAGAATAAAGCAAAAAGCAATGATTTTTTTTTTAAAAAACAGGAAAAAGCCATGTGACTTTCTCTGAAAGGACAGCCCCTTTATTTTTCTGTAATGTCTACAGTGATATCTTCTGGAGTTCAAGATATTTGGCTGCTGACAGATTTGGGCTGTCAAAGGGAATTCCTGCCAGCTGGCAGTGTGCAGGCAGCCTCGGCTCAAACAGAGATGAACTGCACTGCAGGCAGCACCGGGAGATGGAAGGGCGGGCAAGGAAGGAACTGGAGTCGCTGATATTCTGCTTAAAGAATCATGGAATTGTAGAATAGCCTGAGTTGGAAGGGACCCTCAAGGATCATCGAGCCCAACTCTTGGCCCTGTCTTGTGGGCCGAATCATCCCGTTCCCCAGCCCTTCACCCATCCAGCCACTGAGCCCTGCCTTGCTGCTTCCTTCACCCTGATGGCATCTGCTAAGTCCAATACAGCTTCTTCTGTGAAGTTCAAACAAACTATGAGTTTGACCTTTAGAGGCAAAAAATAAAAAAGGATAGAAAGTCCTTGGTCTATTGAGAGAAGATGTGTTCACAGATAAAACCACATAAAACCACAGATGTGGTAGAGTTGGGCACTTTTTGGCACAGTAATTTCATTCAAAACTGCCACTTCAACAAAGTCTTCTAGAGGAAGATGTGAATTTGGGTATAATCTCCCTTCATAAGAAAGAAGAAACACATCCTGCAAAACTCCCTGTCTTGCCATTTGTTCATTTTAGAGCAGAGTATTTTCCTCCTTAGTGGCTGTTCCAGTTTTTTCTGCCTTTTCAGAAAACCCTTCAGTAGCTAAAGCCACCCTTGCAGTTTTCTATTCCCGTGTGTTGCTCAGCTCCCTAATAAAAAATTACAGCAGAACAAGGATCTAGCTGTAGAAATCAATATGAAGTTCATCTTTGCAGCTGAGTTCCCTGGCACGCTGGATGCAGAGGGAGAGCTCAGAAAGCACAACCTCTGCAATACCATCCCACTTCTAATTCCCCCAGGGACAATGGAAACCTGCCCCTGGAAACAGCCTCACCTGGGACTGTTCTGCCTGACATCATACAGTAGCTATTTTGCTGCAGATTATTTTGCCACAAATCACCTGGCAGAGGGGCAGGACACCATGGAGGTGGGCTGGGGGGGTTCAGGATCCTGGCAGAGAGCCTGAGCACCCCATGGACTGCTCAGATGCTGTGCCATCCAGCACACCTGCTTCAGAGGTTTTGTGTTTTATCCCCTTTCTGATGGATCATTTGGTGATTTTTCTTTGCTCTGGAACAAGATGCAGGAAGCTTGACAAATGGGGAGGAGAAAAATTTCTTGTGCCAGAATAATTCAATTTTATTGTATTCTTCACTGAACACTGCACTGCCTCGAAGTTGCTGGGGGGTGAAAATGATTTGACAGAGAGTATAACATGTGAAAAGCGTCAGAAAGCTCACTGGAGGTGGCTGTGCTTTGGTCCTTCCCTGCTCTCAGCCCCAACTGCACCATCAGGGTGGGAAATGCAAAGTAAAAGGGCTCTGGGTAGTGTGATATTGGTGTTCACGCCCCAAAATATTGATCTGTGTGTGGGACCCAAAAGGGAGTCCCACACGTCCCTGATGAGCATGCATTTCCTTGGCAAACTCCCAGCTGGTCCTTACTCTACAGTTTTGGTCCTAGCCATCATCCCTGTGGGTAATGGTATTTTCTTCTTCAAAATTCTGCTTGAACTTCTGGTGAATGTATAAGTTTCCAGTCTGCCCAGTTTAGGACCTGAGATGCAGGACAGCACTGCTCCCCTGTGGCATGTGGGGTGACTTGTTAAGCCCCTTGCATTAAGAAAGAAACAGAATGGCAAACCCCACTAGCTTTTTTTTTTTTTTTTTCTCCAGTTTATCACTGTGGGTTCCAATTGCCACTCCAGGCACCCAGAGAAAGTTAAAAATTGCTTGGAAAGAAAAGTCAGCCCACCATTCTCTTATGTGATTGTTTTCAGCCCTTTGGACCTAAAAATCAATGCTAAAAAGTGGTAGGTGACAGTGTGTGAGATAAGCCATCCTCAGCCTGAGATGATGCAGTGGATGTGGCACTCAGGGACATGGTTTAGTGGGGGAATTGGCAGTGCTGGGTTAACAGTTGGACTCAATGGTTTTAGAAAAGGCTTTTCCAACCTACTTGATTCCATAATTCTATGATGCTGTTTCTCCCCAATGCTGGGGAGGCAGTGGACCACATCTGAAGCTGCAGGTACCCGCCTTCCAGGGCTGTCTGGAATGCACAGCTCTGCTCCACGAGGCTTCTCATTTTGGGAGGGATTCAGCATCTCTCACTGCTGTGACTTTTGAAAAGAGGCATCAGTGTTCTCTCACTGCAGGGGATGTGTTTCTTTGAAGGTCTCTTGATGCTGCTTCACTTTTAAAAGCCTTGTAGGCTTATGCCTCTGGAAAGGAGGAGGAGCAGCAGGGATAAATTAGATCCATGAAAATTTGAAGTATCTCAGTGAGTGCTGTTAGCAGGACTTGCACAAAGGCCAGGAAGCACAAGACAGGAGGGGATGCGCACAAGAGCTCTCCTTCTGTTTTCTGTAGCAAAATATGGCCCTGTCCCATGGAGCATTTGTGTGTGTGTGAGGGCTTGTGCATACCCACAGGACTGCTCCTGAGAGCTGCTCAATGCCTGGCATTGCTCCCTGCCCATGGAGTGGGACACCCTGGAGGCCTCCCTGCATCAGTGTCAGCATCCATGGGTGATGACTGCTGATGGCAATTTCTAGCCTGGGCGATTTTTCTACCTCTTGACTTATGTTTCATTGATGCTAGGCGGCACTAATTTTTTTAAAACAGAAATGTCGTGCAATGCTTGAATCGAGTGTCTTGAAAAACCTGGAAGGCTAAATATAGTTAATTTGCACAGTAGCCTTCACCTGCCAAGCCAATGTTAGTTAGCAGAAGAGCCACAGCTTTGCTGGGTGGGGGAGCCTGGAGGCTGAATGTTAGCTCCTCTGTGTATAAAGGCACTTGAGGAGGAAGGAGCAGGTAGAGGAGCCTGGGGGAATGCTGTCAGGAGATGGGCAGTATGGACAGTCCCAGTGTGGATGGTGGGTACCACAGAGGTCAGGTAGTTTTAGAAGGATGTGGGCTGCCTGGCTGGCTGACCTGGGGGAGAAAGAACCATCAGCCTTACTGGTGTGGGCTGAGGAAGGTGTGAGGATGCTCAGCTGATGAGATGATGTCCTTCCCTGGCTGTCACAGCTGGATTCTGTCTTGCCTCAGGTCACTCTCAGCATCTCTCCCTTCTCCACTAATAGGATTTGAGAGCTTAGCTACCTTTGTGCAATAATGACAGCTCGCCCCAGTCTTTCAAGCATGGCTGCTTGGCTGCCTAAAAGCCTGGAAAACTACTAATGAAAACTAATTCCTGGCCAGAGCGGTGGCACCCAGCACATCTTGGGAGACTGATTTGACCACACACCTGGCCACCACTTCTGCACATGCTGCCCACAGGGGCTGCCAGCCCCACAGCACGTGGGGTCCTTTGGGGACACAACTGCTCACCCATGCCCATGCCATCCATCCTCCTCCACAAGACTCTCTGGCACACAATTTCAGAGAGCTGAAGAAGGGCAGGGGCACTGACCGTGGCTGCAGAGCCCTACCTAGCAAGGGGGGAAGCTCTAGCAGCAAGGAGGGCTTTTAATCTCACAGAAAAGGCTTAACAAAAGTCAGAGTTTGGAGTATTTCTGGCTGGAAATGAGGAAGATGTGAGCGTGCAAAAGACTTTGGCTTTCCTACACCCAGGGCTTGGCATCAATCCTGATCTCCTCACAGATGCCCAGGGAAAGGCTCATGTTTTATTTAGCCCTCTTGGCCTACTGAAGCAGTATTTTGTCACCTCTCCCTCCTTCCCACCCAGCTATTTCCTTTCCCTCTTCTTTGACACAACCTGATGCTTCCCTGCCCTCAGTATCCAGTCTCTCTGCCACAGGAAAACACCCCAGCTCTACCCTGAAAGTGCTGCCTTGTCTAGAGAATGATTCTTTTTTTCACTTTTTTTGCAAAAAAAAAAAAAAAAAAAAAGTCAATTATTATCCTAATGGATGTGACATGTTCTCCCCATACTGACACATAACATATGGCGCAAGATTACATCCCTGTAAATGATTCATGCAGTCCATCACCCCTGTGATTATCTGCTCCTTTCCAGAGCTGTGTCTTCTCATGAAGCTAAAATTCACACACCCCCTTCCCATGCCCTCTCCATTAGTCCAGCTGCTGTGATATTTTCAGCCTCTGGAAGACACTAGGCTTCTTTGCCCATCATACAAGTCATCTTCAGCCTGGCCATTTGTGCAATGCAGTCAGGCCACAGGGCATGGAGAGCTGGCTTCACTCCTTCCCTCTTCACAGTACCCTTTGGCCAGGCCAGGGCTTCCCTGCCACCACCTTTATGATGAGGCTACAAGGGCTGGGGATGCACATCCTACGGGTGGGATGGTTGGAGCAGTTTACCCACAAGAAGAATTTATTACTCCTATAATGGAAAATTCCTTCAAGGAAAAGGTATTCATTGAGATGCAAATTCACTATCCTTTCCAGGGAAAATAAACCCATTTTCCCTTGCACAAAGCTCCAGTAACCTATTTGTAACAGCCCCGCTCGACAGCGATATCTGCAGCTCCCCAGGAAAATTAGTGCACATTAGCACGGAGCAGTGTATGGGAACAGGGAGCAACATCCTGGCCTTGCTTATCCCTGGGACATTCAAGACCAAATTAACACAATTTAACTTTCCTGATTCGCACATTTTGCTGGGGAACTTTAAATGGGTTTTTAATATAGAAGCCTGGTCTGCAGCATGTGAATCAAGAGCCTCTTGGGGCATTTACCAACCAGCCGGCCTTAATAGAAAAACCATACCACAGTGACACGCAGAGCCTTGCATTAGGGGAGGCAAGGTAACTATGCTGTATGCAGCTCACTTATAGCCAACAGCTAATTATCTGATGAATTCCATGGGAATGGAACTGATACCAAATTATTTAAGATCCTACAGACAAAAAGCTCTGCTTAAGAAAACATTGCTCAGCTAGCAAGGTAAGTCCTCAAATGCTGGGAAAGGTCAGATTTGTGGTTCCTGCACAACTTTAATTTTGCTCCATGTGCACTGGAATGAGTGAAAAGCCCCAGGAGAAAGAAGTAAATGATCATTTAACTAAACATTGCATCGTAATGTAGATGGGGGCACAACGAAGGTCAAACCAACTACCATAAAACTACCCCTGCCTAATTTCTGATGCTTGAGCTTTCAGCCTTTTAACAGAGTTTGGCAAGATTTCCCAATCTTTTTTTTCCCTGTAAGTTTTTCAATGACTAAAAAAACCCCAAGGGAGAGGAGCTATGCTGTGCAGAGCCTTGCTGTGCCTATGCCACACCAAGACGGCTGACCTGCTGGGCAAGGAGCAAGCCCTGCAGCTCCAGCCCTTGATTGACTTGACAGCTTCACCTGGGGTTTTGGATTAATAAACTTCAGCTGATGCATCTCCCTCATCAGTCAGAAGTTCCTGTTATCCAAACAGCTTTGTGCCTGGATCATTTGTCTCTTTCCAAAGCACATTGTAAGGCCACAAGTTGTCTCCCAAGGAGTTCCTAGGCAATTTGTTTTGCCAGGGCAGAAACTTGCCTGCCCACTGTCCTGCCAGGGCATCTGGAGACACTGTGGCATGTGCAGCCTCCCTTTCCCTTGCCTTCCTCCTGCCTGGGACCTCTCCTCCTCACTGAGCAGAGAAATCAGCAGTGTCCCAGCTTCTGAAAAGCTCAGCAGGTGCCCATATGCTCTTTGCAAAGAGCCTTAGATCTACCTCAACTGTACCCCTATTAGCTCTCAGTCTGAAATCCTCCCAGAAATCAAACAGCAACCCTCCAGGCATTTGAAGTTAAATATAACCCAACTTTGCAGGTGCCTAGGTTTCTGTGGGGAGCTCTTTTCTCACCTGCACAGACTCCAGCCATGCATTCCCTATACGGTCATTTGGTCTCCAACTATACATTGCACAGTCAGGCTGTATCTTGTCTCAGCCCTGATGGGTTTGAGTATGAGTGAGTATTTCAGCATATCACTAGCCTCCAACAAGAGCTTCAAGCTAAAGCAGCCTGTTCAGACAGCCTGATTTGAAAATATTTATCTCCAGTAAATATTTTTTAATGCCCTTAACATCAGTTAAAAATTAACTGGGAAGTATTTCCCCCAGCAGAGAAGCAGGAACAGTAATTAGCAATAAACCCTCCAAATCCACTAACAGCCAGAATGGGAAAATAGACAGCAATCAATTTGAAAAATGGCAAATTGATCTGGAAGCAGAAGTGATGAGTGGAACAAATCCCTGGTCCAAGGGAGCAAGAAAACAGCAAAGGGGATTTTCCAAGTTCTGAAGAAAGCTGACTGAGGGGGTGCTGAAGGCTGTAACTCAGAGCTATTCTGATGTGAAAAAGGCAGAGATGGACAGTGAGTACTCCTGGTTTTCCTAAGGAGTGCAGCCAGACAGTTGGTCAACCATGCCCTGGCAGGAACAGCCTTGCCCTCCATCCCACCCTGAGCTCCCAGCCCCCCATCCCACTGCCTCTGTGACCATGCCTGCACAGCCAGCAGCCTGCCAGCTCCTCTACACCAGCTCTATATAATTGCTCTTGCAGCTATAAATAATCTTTCCCTCCTTCTTTGCTCTTCTCACAACGTTCCCTGGGATGCAGAGGCACGGCTTCCCTGTGACTCAGCCCTAGGCGCTGCTTGGCCCCTGTTGCTGGGACTCTGCCTGTCCCTGGAGTTCTGACATGTCTCTGGGAGGTGGTTGAGCAGTGAGGACAGGCTGGGGACAATGGAGAGGTGTCTTTGTCTTGTCTCTACAGCTGTGCAGAGCCATGTACTGGCCACATGCTGCATCCCACACAGATGGATTTAGAGCAGGGAGAAGGAGTTTTGTTTGCAAAGGTGGAAAAAGGAGGAAGGGAAGGGAAGGGAGGACAAATGAGCATTTTCTTTTCTCTCCTACTGATAGAAGCAAGGAGAGCTTGCAGTGATCTGTCCCCATGTTCTGCTTGTCTAGAAGGAAAGCACTAAGAAGCTGCTGTGTTTTCACCAAATCCTCCCCTTGTCATGAGAAGGCACCACTGGACTCCAGTGGCTGGCATCCCTGTGTGAGCTGTGCCTGCCTTACCCTGGCACCAGCAGCAGCAGGAGGCACCATGCCAGGGATGTCCAGGGGGACGAGTGTGGAGTTCCTCTGCCAGGCTGCAGTGAGCCAGGAATGGCACAACCCCATTCTTGCCCTCATTTCCCCAAGACATGACAGGTCTCAGCATCTGAGGGGACATTTCTCAGCCATGGATGCAGGAGCAAGGTGTATCTCACTAGCATGAGCTTGGCCAGCACCTCACCCCTGCCCTGGCTTGGGACAGGTTTGGATATGGGTTTACTCCATGGAGCCCCTGGGGACAGGCAGCTAACAGGCATGAAGAAACCTCATTGTTCTGCAGAGAAACACTTTTTCAGCAGCAGCTGTGAGATTCACAGTAATTTTCCCCCCTTCCATTTAAGGAGATACCAATAAAAAACAAGCACAAAACCACATTGTGGCCCCATTTTTCAGTGTAGAGCAAAGCAGAAATTACAGCATTTTCTAAGAAAGTCATGATCCAAATGCCCAGGGTTTGAAAAAGAATCTTCCCTCTGAAAACAACCGCTTTCATCAGCTAGAGGTAAACTCCACAGACAATTTCCTGGCTCTTTGAAAGCATCAGGTCTCCACTGGGTACCCAAGTGGGCTTGGTGTCTCCCTGCTAGAGGACAGTATTCAGTGTGCCCTCTCGCTGCCCACCCACCAGAGCCAAAGATGGCTGGTAATTGGGAGCTAATTGAATCCATTGCAATTACCTTTTCCCCAGTTCTGTTTCCCCCGTGAAAGGCTATGCTGTTTGGGGCTGAGAGCAGCATCTGAAATTATCAGTGCTAATTCCCTATGGTTCTGTTTATTAGGCCAGAGGACTTCCCCAGAGTAATCAAACCCAGCCAGAAGCATTAAACCCACAAAACAAACACTGGTATTTGCAGCACAAAGACCTTCCTGTCTCATTAAGATCAATTAAGCTGTCTTGAGCAAACTTTCTCCTTACTTTCTGCTAAGCCTGGACCATTAAACCCATCCTCCACCTACACAAGTTCAACAGCAAATCTGAAGGTGCAAAATACCCACGCATCATTGCTTTGCTTCCAGGCAGGCTCGCTTCAAAGGCAGTCTGCAAGGATAAAGGCATCAAGGTAGGGTGGGTATACAGGACATCTCTCTCAGAGCCCTTTTTGCCCCAGGAAGGATTCACACACAAATGGCACCTCCTCTCCATTGCTCTGGAGACCATCCCAGCTCACTGAACCCTGGCACAGGCTGCAGAGTCCTCTCTGGGTTGCTGTGGTGGGCTGACAGGCAGCTACTAGCCCCCCTGCTCAGCTTGGGTTGATGTCTTGGTGTATTTATTGGAGGCCACAACAAAGTCTTCCAGGCCAAAAGTCCCAGCTGGTGTAGAACGGCATGGCTCATCTGCAGTGCTGATTTACACGGAGCATCTGCTGCAAGGGGAAAGGAGGAATACATTAAAGCACTGTAAATTCAGGTGGTGGAGCAGCCCTGGCAGCTCTGGCTCCCCAGCAGCCAGGGCTAGCTGTCCCTGGCAGCGTGAAGAGTCCTGAGGGAGGACAGCCCCGAGAAATGGAGAGCAGGAAGGAGAAGAGGTATTGTCTGTGAGTGGGCTGTTTGCAGGGCTGCATCCTGACCCACGTAGGCTGCACACATGGACACAGATGCTGCAGCAGAGTGTGGGTTTTATCTGAGGGAGCTGTGGTCCCAGACCCAGGGGACTATGCACATCCCTGCTCTCTGGGTTGTAAGGACCACATGCAAATTCCCAGCCTGGCATCAGCAACCAGTGGCTTGTTGTAAGCACACAAAGGAGGGACTTCCACTGCAAACCCTTTGATCTGTGGCCTCCAACCCCACCTCCCTGCTGTATAACAAGCCTGCTTTCTCCCAGGCATGGCTGAGCATCACATGGAGTGGAGCAGACGTGACTGCTGAGAGCCAGCAAGAGGAGGAAAGACATAATTAAACTCCTGACTCTGGCTACAAACACTGCATAATGAAATTAGCCCCTTGGTCCCAGGCTGTGAACTTCCTGCAGAGCAGGCAGGTGCAGTAGCAGCCCTCTGAAGGTTCCCACAGCAGCTCACCTTCAGGGGTGTTCATTGGCCCTACTCAAGGCTGGGCATCCACTGAGTTCTCCACAAAATCACTCCCCAAAACTGCACAAAGCTTGCAGGTGTTCCCCTCAGAAAGGGAGCTGTCCACAAGCGATCAGGAACAACAAGCTTGTGTGCTCTCAAGTGTCCTATTCCCATTAAACTTAAACATAGTTGTATTTCTGTAGGGATTTCTGAATTGCCCCCAATCCAACTGGAAAAGGAGATTCTCATTCCCAAAATGCAGCCTGGCACAGGATACAGTACACTCCAGGCAGCTCCTGACTCCTGCTGCTCGGAATCCCCAGCATGGGAGAGAACAAATTTGCAACTGCTTGTGAGCCAAGGAAATCACTCCAAGATGATATTGCAGGGGAAAGATGATGCTAATTCAATGGAGATGGTGTCTGTGCATTGCTTGGGGGTGGAAAAAGAGGAGGGAGGGGACCTGCCCCCGCCAGATCTGAGAACCACAGGAGAAGCTGATAGGATTTCTGCTAGAAGGCAAATAACATCAACCAGCCTCTGGAGATTGTTTGTTTTCTCAGAAATTTTAACATGCAAGAACTGGCAAATAAACAGCAATTTTAGAGAAACCACAGAGCCTCTTTTTTCCTGCAGGTTTTTTTTTTTTTTTTTTTTTTGAATCCAGAAGAGGCAGCCATGCAGATCTTGCCTGATTACTGTGACAGGTGCTGCAAGGATACCTGCAAGGAGAGGACTTGGATTCATGCAGATGCAGAAAAAAATTATATGCTCATGTGGCCTGCTTAAGGGTTTATGCTTAAAAAGTGGAATTTAGGGGTTAGGTCTGCCCAGGCACAGCTGGAAGGTGGTGTAGGATATTCCTCCTCTAGTGTGCTTGTCCCAGCTCTCTGCTCCATCCCTTTGCCAGCACAGCCACGTGGGTGAGAGGCAGCATCTCTGCCCCAAAGACTGGTTTCACAGGTACTTGATGGTACTAATCCAACACAGCAAAACTGCCACACAGAAAGAACATGGAGCTGATGCTGTCATGCACATATACACTTGCATCTTCTCCTTCCACTGGCAAAACTGCTAAGTGCTTTGATCCCAAATGGAAGGTGTTAGCTGAATCCCACCTTGAAAGTTCTGTGCAGTCTGGAGGACTTCTACCTGCAAGGACACAGAGAGGAAGTGGAAGCTTTGCAATGTGAAGTATGAAGTAGTGGATAGACAGAAGAGCTCTGGTGAAGTTCTCATGCTGTTTTGAAGAACAGCTTCAGCACTAAGCCCAGGATAAATCCATGGGGACCCATGCTGGAGTGCCAGAAGTGTGAGGGGCTCCTGAAGATGGGCAAAGCCATTGGCTGAGAAATTGAGTGTTTGCAACTAATTATTTTCAGTAACTGACCAGCTTTATGGATGGTTGAATAATATTCGTCAAATAAATTATTCATGATTCCTTTCCACTGATCAGCAAATCAATTAGCCACAAACCTCTCTCCAATTATTCATCCAGCTTGAGCAGGATAAATGGGGAGATTTATGACACAGACAACCAACTAATGTATATTTCTAAACAGGGACCCTTAAGATCCATAAACCTTATTCTGAACAGGCTCAAATGACCCAGCACTGTGAGTCACAGTTAAACTCTCCAAGCTCATGCCTTGTTTGCTGCCTGCTCTTTAAAGTCTCCTGTAACCCACCATGTCTGGGAGGGCAGAAAGTGCTGATCTGTGGGCACGGGGCACAGAGAGGCACAGTCTTGGGAGACTCAGCAGGGCTCACAAGTGATCTGGAAAATGATCACAGACTCCTCCATGAATAAACTGGAAGATATGGCCAAGGCAAACATGCGACCTGATGCAGAAGTAACCACGCAAGCAGCCTGAGGTGTGCATGAGGTCAAGTGTGATGACATACAAGTCTTTCCAGCTATAAACTCCACAGATATGGGCCTGTTGGGAAGTTGCTTTTATGCAAATTAACCTCTACTGTTATAATTCACCAAAAAACCACACTCACACACCAAAATTAAGGAGTGTTGACAGTATTAAGCTGCACAGTAAATGTAAGTAAGAGTTATTAGACTAACAGTCAAATTAGCATAAGAGCTGGCTTTGCCTCTCTGAAGTAACATTAGAGGTTGTGTAAGTGAAGCATAATTCAGAGTAAGTGTGATAAGTGACCAGAACTGCACAGAGATATCTCCAAATTGCCTTGCTTTGCAAGACTTCCCATTCCAACCATACTCCAACTCAGAAGTGAGGCCTCTCTGCCATACTTGGCATGGACACAGGTCTCTCATGGCAATCTACAGTACTGCTGGTTAATATGGTTGGAAATGAGAGTTGTGGCTGGCCGGCACAGATAAAGCATGTCCAGATGTAGGAGGGCAGCTGCTGTACATGCCAGGCACAGCTTCTTTTCCTGCAGTGATGTAGGAACAGGCACAGGAACAGCAAGGCACTCCAGGGAAAGAGCATCACTTGCAGCTTTGATTGATCTGGTTAGTGGATTAAGCTCATATTCATCTAAATACACTTGCTGCCTTAATCTGCTTTCATTTCACTGCCTGGGAGGGCTCCCATCTCACATAGTCCCATCCATCACTCCGTAGGGTTCATACATTTGGAGCAGCTTTGGCTACAGGCAAAAAGCTGAGAAGACACCCACCTTCTGCGTGGTGACCTGGTGCAGAGCAGCCTCCAGGCTTTACCTCCAGAAACGCTTGGTTTCTCTGGGTTCACTAATTCTCCTGCAGTTTGCATCCCAGTGCGGACGAATCATAACCACATCAGGGACCTAAGTCAGTCAGCCATGACAGGGGCAACTGCAGCTTGAGAGGAGTGAGGGACTCTGGACCAGCCCATTTTACATTCCACAATGGTCCCCTGTCCCTGTCACAAAGGGACAGTGCTTTCCTTTGCAAAGTGTGAAGGTGCATGGTTCCCTCTTTGCAAAGTGCTGTGAGCCTGTGGGTGGGAGGGTGCAAACAGGGCTTGCAGTCTGGTATCCATCTGCCCTACACCTTTTAGTGCTGCACATCCATGGTGATGAGGACAGCTAACCATGGAGCAACTTCTCCTGGATCACTGTGTCTGCATCCCAGGAAAAACCTCAAACTGAGACAGGATATCTAAGAACACAGGACTGACCGTGCTTCAGTTGCCACTCTCAAAAGTCAAGGTCTGTGGAGTCAAAAGGTTTACAGTGGCATCAGTTTCCCTCCCTGCCACCCACAAACAAAGCTCAGCGTTGGCAGGGTGCCTTCAGTACTGTTCGGGTTGGAGCTCCCACAGCAGTGAAGCATCACACCTGTGGCTGGGCGGGGCAGGGCTGGGAGAGGTAGGAAGGCAGAGCAGTAGCAGGAGGGGGATTGCAAAATGGATATGAGATAGGGCAAGGGCCTGGGCTCCCCGTGGGATGGTGCAGGACCTCTGCCATTGGGGAGACAGGCTATAGGGTGTGGGGAAAGACTGGGCAGCCCCCTTCCCTTTTCCCCATGTAGCTGCTGAGCTGCACCGAGGAGCGTCCGGGGCTCTGGGGATGACCACAGCTCCCCAGAGTGGTGACAGCAGTCGTGGGCGCCGGCAGAGGGATCAACTCCAGAGGTAGGGGCTGAGGACTCCGTGGCTCGGGAACTGACCGCAGTCCCCGGGGACGGAGGCGGCGTGAAGGAGGCAGGGGGTCTGGGATGGAGATGGAGGCAGGGGGTCTGCGCTCCGGTGTCTCTCTTCGGTCGCAGAGATGGGTACATCTCTCCCGAGGTCTGGGACCAATCCCAAATCCCAGCGATACAGGGACGGGATCCCGGAGGACGGATTGCCGCCAGGTGCCAAGAACGGGGGTGGAGGACCCCTGCCGCCAGGATGGCGGTGGAGGAAACCTCGACCCCCGGTGACGGGGGGGTCCCGGGGGACGGCGCTGCGCGCAGGTCCCGCGGTCGGACCGGCGTTCCCCGGAGGGCACTGGGGTCCGCTGCCCGCGGCGTCCGGAGCCTCCCCGAGCGGCGCGGGGCGGAGGGGCGGTGGGCACGGCCCCGCTCTCCGCGCCGCCCTGCGCCNCCCGCCCGCCCGACTCCGCACCCGGCACCGCACCCGGCTGCGCGCCCGACACAGGGATTTACGCCGCGGACTGCACCGCCGGAGCTGTCCATCAGGTAAGGCACCGCCGGCAGCACCCGGGGGATCCCGCCGACCCCGCTGCGCGGCGCGCAGCATCCCCCCTCATCCTCCGCGTTGTCGGGCGCCGGACGCGGCACAAGTTTCCCCCGCTGCGGTCCTACCGCGCAGCGGCTCCCCCCTACAGCCCCCTCCGTCGCTCCGTCATCGGGTGCTGGAGGGATGGGGCTGCCCCGGGCTGCGCCCCTTCGCCGGCAGCTCGTCCTGCCCTCCGCGCCCCGCTTGGCCCCGCAGCCGCCGAGCCCCGCGATGGGGCGGCGGCGTGTCCTGGGGTCCCGCTCGGGACCGGCCGCAGTGGCGAGGCGCTGGGGGGCTGCTGCTGCCAGGGGCGAGGGGAGAGCAGAGCCGGCTGCTCGGGCTGGTGCGGCAGAAACCTCTCTTGCTCTTGGACCAAAGTTGGCTGCGGGGAACCTCCGCGCAGGGTGGGAGTCCCGGCAGGAACCCGTGGGACGGGTGAGCCCCGAAGGGTATGCCCAGCGCCTACTGCTGCGCAGGGTGCGGGTGCCTCGCCCCGCAGGGTCCGTCTCGCTCCTGGGGATGCTCTCCGCTAGGCCCTGGCCAGAGGATGGGAGCTCCGTATTGGAGCTCTGTTCTCCGCAGGGAACACGAACTCCCTCCAACCTCCTGGCAGCAGAGCTGAGTGCTGGGAGGCTCGGGATATTCCCGTCTGTGCCTTGGAAACATGTCCCCTTTGCACCTGACCTCAGGAATCAAGTGTGGGAGAGGTGAAACAGCCAGTGGGAGAGGTAGCACAGCCAGGGGCGTGAGGAGGAGATCGGGTCTCCGTGGGGATGCTGAAGATGTTTCCCTCTCTTACCCCGTTAGCAGAGGCACTGCTCACCTGCAGACCTGAGATGCATTGGAGGGCATGGGTGCTTCTATTGGTCCTGCCTCGCCGGTGGTGTTGAGTGTGACTTTTACTGGGGGGGAGGGGGGGTGGCTTTCCTGTGCGTGGAAGATCCCTGTTTGCAGCCTTTGCCTTCTTTTTCCTGTATGGTGGCAGACTGTCACCATCGTGCATATGGGTTGTACAGCTGAGCTGTGACTTCCCATGGGCGTGGGATATTGATCTGTGGCTCTGCCCTGCGGAAGGTGCGCTCAGCTCGGTGCATCACCTGGGGAGCCTGATCCTGTGCTTCTAATCTGGGGGGAGGTCGGATCTGGAGTCCTTGCTCCAGACATACTTCTCATTGGGCATCTGGCCATTGGCATGAAGGTTTAGATGACCCGTGGCAGTTTATGCACAGAGTCTGCATGCCTCTAATTTTGAGCCACCTTCACATGGACTCACAGGAATGCTCAGTCCTGATACCAATCCTCTCTACATCTTCCAGGCTTACTGAGCCCTGCGAGTCCTGGGTAGCTCCTTAATCTGCCAGTGCTGATGCTGTGCTGGGATGTATTCAGGCTGTGGGATGGCCATCCTGTGGCCACATATCACAGATAGCACTTGGGTACTCCCTTGGGTGCCTGTTGTGTCCAGCGGGTGCTCAGGGTTTATCTGTGAGAATGGATGTGAGTGCAAGAGTCTGATCACTGTGTGCAAAATCCTCCTTCAGAAATCCCCTTCTCCCGAGCGTTGCTGACATAAGATGAAATAAGCACAGATCCTGCAATTTTAGGACTCTCTACGGGTTTTGCCGCAACCGACAGTAGATCGGGCTGAATATAAACTGGGTTTTTATCTGTTTCACCGAGTTTTTATCTGCTTCCCAATGCAAAGCTATTGCTGTCAGAATGAAAACAGATGTTTGGCTGCCTGTTTAAGCCAGTTTTACAGAAAAACACCTCTGGTTAGGACACCAGCGGTACCAGGGTCTCCAGCCCTGTCCAGTTTACCTCAGTGACTTCAAAGGCTGCTTGAGCATCACTGTTCCTAAACTCCTCAGGTTACTATCAGAGAGGTATTCCCCTGCTCCCTTTAGAAAATATTAGAAGATAGAAAAAGCTGTGCAAATGGTGGAGGAACAGTAATCTGAGGAAGTGAGGAGCTGAGAAGTGCTTCCTCAAAGCGGTGAGCTGAGGAAGTGAGCGTGGCTTGGCACAGTGTCTCAATTGGAGCTGTAATTTGGACCTGAGTCCCCAGTGCTGCTTCCCCGTGTCCCCATATAGCTCTGGGTGCCTTGCTGTGCACTGCAGGCACTCCAAGGAGCTCTTCAAAGGAAACCCAGTGGAGGATCTGGGCCCTTGCTGTGGAGATGCAGAAGTGGGGTGGATACCCATCCCCAGGAGCGCTGTGTACGCACACTGAGCTGGGAGACAGCCCTGCTTATTCTGTTATTTAGCACATGGATGCAGAGAGAGCGAGTAATTTCCTGTGTCTGTTTTTCTGCTTTAACAAGCTGCTGGATTGCTATTTTGCTATGGGCTACCTAAAAGCACAGCCCATACACTGTGTTGGAGCTCATCGTCTCACCAGTTTTCTTGTAGCTACTGCGACTGTAATCCTGCCCAGGGGTGGTGGCAGAAGGGTGTTGCTGTAGGCTTGGAGTCTCTTGCTTTGTGCATAGGGGTACAGAGGAAGCTGGCACTGGCCCCAAAGGTCACAGCAGGTCTCTGCTGAATCCCAACTCCCGGGGTGCTCCCTTTGCCTGTGCCGTTTGCTGCTGTTGCCCTGACAAGCAGCTTTTTGTGTAAATGAGGATTTCTTCAAAACTCCTGGGAGGAGCAGCTGGCAACAAATAGCTCAGAGTGACAAAAAACCTCAGGGTGCCTGTGTGTGTGTGTGAACTCCAGTCTAAACTGGAGAAGGAAAACATCCAAAGTTACAGAACTAATGCAAATGGAGTTGGCTTTCATCTCTCCCTGCAGCATCCTTTGTGGAAGGCATTTGCATTTCCCCAAAGTCAGTTCGATACCTATCCTTCAAGCAAATCCAGAGCTGCAGAGCAAAGGAAAGCCTGTTTACGGGGTGTGGGGTGGCTCTCCAAATCTGAAGAGAGCTGAACTCAAAATATTTGAGAATTAAAGGTCTTATTTTTAGGTAGCAACACTGAACACAGCAGAGGATGGCACACACAGACTGCGGTGTGCCTCACTATTGCGTGTAGGGTCAGGGGATCATTTCTGAGCTCTTCCTGTGGGAGGGTGACTGAAGAGGAAGGGACAGACAGGGCACTCATAACTTCCTCTGACCTTCCCCTGGCACAACTCAGGAATGCCACTCGGATGTACATGTTCCTGCAAGCTGATGCTGGAGCTGTCCGAGCCACCCTTTTTAGATGTGTGGGAAGACTCCTGAGGCTCCCACCTAAGATCCACCAGCACTGGGGTCCCTAGGTGTCCATAGTGGTGTATGGGTTCTCCCAGGGCTGGGCGCTGCAAGAGCTCCAGGGTGGACTGCTCCCGTTCTGGAGGAAGCTTCCAGCCCAGCAGAGACACAAACAAAACAGGATTTCATGAGCACTCTAGCAATAGCTATTAGCTATGCTAAAAGGATTAACAGCTCGGCAGGACTCATCAAGTGTTTAAAACATAACTCAAGCATCAAAGGCAGCTCTTATAGGCTCACATTTTCACATCAAGTAACTGTGAAAATTTCTATCCAACTTAATTAAAACATGCAGTAGGCTCTTTAAAAACAAAAAAAAATCAGAAACAAAGGCCTTTTTTCCTTGAGTACCAAGCCATTTTGAAGAGAGGAGTTTATAGTAAAGAATGCAGACTTCTTTCTTAAAGAATCACCTTTGTGAAAGTCTCCTGTCTCCAGATCACTGTGTCAGATTAATCTCAAGCTTTCCAAAAAGGAAATGAATTTGGTTTTGTTTTTAGTTTTGTTGTTTTGTTTTTTCCTTGGCTAGGGACCACAGAAGAAAGATGAAAAAGTGAGAAGAGCTTTGTAGAGAAAGTTAGATAAGAGGGTGGGGGAGTGTCAAAACCAGACCTATAATAGGAAATAAGCCACTGAAGTGCTGGTTAAAGTACCTTTCATCTTGAAGGCTCCAAGTGCTGTGCAGTGCATGAATACACACAAGAGCTGGAAAATAATCAACAACAACTAGCATCACCACCTTTGCTGGTAGTCACCCCAGGAGGGTCACCAGCTCACCTGCCATCAGTCCCTGACTGCCTCTTTGCTTTGTCTGGATTCAGTTTTGGGCTCCTCACTCCGGGAAGGACATTGAGATGCTGAAGTGTGAAGCTGGTGAATGGTCTGAAGCATACGAGGAGCAGGCGAGGGAGCATGGGGTGTTTAGCCTGGAGAAAAGGAGACTCAGAGAGACCTTGTTTCTCTCTACAACCACCTGAAAGGAGGTTCTAGCAAGGTGGAGGCTGGCCTGTTCTTCCATGTAACAAGTGACAGAACAAGAGGAAATGATCTCAAGTTTTGCCAGGGGAGGTTTGGGTTGGAGATCAGGTAAAATTTCTTCACTGAAAGGGTTGTCAAGCATTGGAACATATTGTCCAGGGAAGTGGTTGAGTCACTTCCCTGGAGGGATTTGAAGATGTGTAGGTGGGGCACAGAGGGACATGGTTTAGGCATGGATTTGGCAGTGTTCAGTTAGTGGCTGGACTCTAGGATCTTAGCAGTGTTCCAATCCAAACAATTCCATGATTGTATGATTCCATGGCTGAGATGTGATGTTGGTAATCAGCCCCTTCCCAAGCCCCTTCCCTTATGTGCTTGATCCCAGGCAGCAACACCATCATCTGCCATAGGAGTTCTGGTTTAATTCTCCTTCTCTGTGATGTGCCCAGTCTCAGTGATATTGGGTCGTGCCCAGGCTTAAGCATATATTCTCCCCAGCCAACCACTCTCACCTGCCTCTCTCTGCCTCAGAAGCCTCAGTTATTTCAAGTGCCCTGGGGAGATGTAAAATAGGTAGAAAGACTCCCTCTGTGCAAGGTATAAATTAGGTGGTGCCACTGGAACTATAGGTGCATTATGTGCAGTATTTAAACTTAGTAAATGCTTTTTTGACATCTATAGAGGTCTCGAATGTTATAGGATTTCCTCCCATTATGTTAATTTTCTTGGTTTTTATTAATTATTAGCATATCCAAAAAAAGAGTTAAATAACTCCTTTCTTTCCTCTTATTTATGTATCAGTTTAGTTTCTTCCTCTTCATGCTGTCCTGCCTTGTCAGAGATTGCCTGGAAGAGCAGTGCTGGGAAACACCACCAGGAGCAGAGGTGCTCCTATTGCATCTTCCCAAGAGGATTTGCAGCACTCCTTCCTTCTTTCCTTCCCTCCTGGCCATTTTCTTGAGGCAGATTGAGCAAACAGCCTCCTGTCCCGAGGAACTCTCTGAGTTGCCCCTGGGGACCAGCTGTGCTCTAGTGCTGGGCACAGCAAGCTGCTGTCGTGCAGGGCTGGTGGCACTGGAAGGTGTGTGGGTACAGACTTTATACCTGTGCACTCAGTGCATGGTTGGGACGTGAAATACAGGAATTAGGCGGTAGACAGGGTTTTTCCATCAAGTGTTTATAGCACCATCCTCACTTTGTGTCTAGACAGAGCTATAAATGAGAGAGAGGGCTATTACCTAGGAATAAAACTACTGAAACCAGCCCTGGAGAGCTCGTCACTGTATTTCCAAGGAACTGGGTGATTCCTTATGATTAATGTAAAAATATCAAAGGCTATAAACTCACCACAGTTGGGTACTGAGTCAGGGAACATACAATGTACCTGCCACTTGCAGCTTAGACTAAGCATGGCCTCTCACCAGCCCTTGGCCATCCCAAGGGCTGCTGCTTGCTTACAGATCAGGGGTTCAGCTCTGCTGACTCCACCAACTGCAGTGGCATCATAAAACAGCCCAGTGATCACCAAGGTCCAATTTCTTACTGCAGTGTGGGCTGGTGGTGGTGTGAAGAAGAGGTTGTGAGTGGAGCCTGGGCTGTGTAGCTCACCGGGAAACTGCTTTTACACCTGGTAACTTCAGGCAGGGGCAACAGGGGCTCTGGTGTGTGCATGGCAGTGCTTGTGTGGGTGGGAAATGCCTGGGATCAGATCCCAAAACACCCAGTCCCCATCCCAGTCCCAGAAATAGTGGTGGGAGAAGTTATAATGCAGGGATCTCAGTTTTTTGGATGCAAAATCTGTTCTCTGATCTCTGCTTCTGCCATGTCCAGCACAGCAGGGTCTCAGTCCCTGCCTAAGGCTTTACAATAATATTACAGCATCAGAAAAAGTAATAAAGAAGAGAATGGACTCCCTGGAAAAATACCATGAAGGAAACCACTGTCACTGTCTTGACAGTGTCCACAGTGAAGGCACAAAGACTTATTTTTGTCAGCAAAGAGGAACCTTCCTACACTAGTCTGAATGATGGAGTAAAGTGGAAGGGGATGTCTCTTCTAATCGCTTCATTGAAGGGCTGTCATTAGAGGATGGAAAAGGGGAGGGAAAGAGTCACACCAATGGTTAAGACCTTTTAGGACCTGCTAACCCATGGCTGAACTGCCTTCTGAGGGAGGAAGGATGGGAAGGAGCAGCATGGGAGGTGGTTGTGTAGGAGGCAGGAGTTGGATAATTTGGGTCAGCACCTTTGTGTCTGCAGGAGATGCTCCCCAAGTTAGGTTTCCTCTCCCAGGTTAGGCTCTGCCCTCCCAATTAGGTTTCGTCTGCAGATTGTGTGCTATGTCCAGGCTGTGTCCCCCCCTGCAGAGTTTTCTTGTGTTCCACGTTCAGGATTAGTAAGCATTTGGGTAACATGGTGCCCTAAGTACCTAAGATCTATTAAAAATTGCTCTCATTTAACTCCATAAAGATTGTCATTGGGAATACAGCAACTCTTCTTGGATGTGAGTAAATATGGCCTTGAATGAAGTTTCTGATAATGGGAGATAAGTTATCAACAGCTCTTTAACCTAATATTACTTCCATACAAGATAACACTGTGCTTTTTCAGGGGGTTTATAACTAGATGCAGAATCCATCACTGCATACACAGACACCTGACAAAGTGCAGCCTTAATTTTTCCCCTGGAGCTTTATTACAGCTGAAGGAAGATGTACCAGGGAAATGTGCTTGGTGGATCAGGCCTGGCTGCAGCAGTGGCCAAAGGAGATGCTGTTGAGCTTGTTGTGCAGTGATCAGAGAGACAAGGGTGCTTTCCTACGGGTCTAGCTCCTCCAGATCAAAGGGACTAGGATGGCATCATTATAATATGAACAGATCTTTTGCTACTGCTAATCAGGCTTGAATCCCTGTGCTGGGCAATGCCTGTATTGCACATCTGAGCACAGTGACCACAGAGCAAAGAGTGAAGGAAGGCAGGTAGGTTATATCTGGCAGGCAGGTTATACATGACATTAATACAGATATTTGGAAGGTGTCAAAACACAAAGTGTGCATCAGTTGCGGGTCACAGGATCACCATGAAAGGGAATGCAGGTGATGCTATACAAGATTTTACCCCACACAAACTGGGTCTGTTTCAGCCTGATGTTAGACCTATAGTTGCAAAGGGGTTTTAGAAGTAAGAGGTTGGCAAAGGCCAGAAGCACTTAGGGATATTGGAAAGGCTCTACTAGGCTTCCCCACAGAAGGACTTCTTCGCAGGCATCTCCCAAAGCATGGAGCTGAGGCAGAGATGCCTCCAGCCACCTCCCCACCGCCACAACGTAGGACTGCACCGGCTATTTTAATTACTTTCCTCTCACTTGATCCTGGCCATGCTGCAGACTTCCAGCGTTCAGTTCCACAAGTCAGAGGCGACTGCAGAGGGAAGGGCCGGGGTGGGATGTGGAGGGGGTGGACCATTGCCTGAATCTCTTCTGCCTGCAGGACCCACAGGGCTTCTCAGTGCTTTCCCTGATCATCAGGCAGACACGAGGTCACCAGTGTTAATACCCGGCTGGGACATGCCTTGATGTCTCTGAAGACACTGATCAGCTTGACTGAGCCCTCAGCGGAGGCTCCTGGCAGGGCTGGGCTGGCTTTTGGTGCTACTGGCTCCCAGCCCCTGTTTTATCCAGCAGACCACACTGCTGCTCAGCAAAGCTGGCTGCAGATGCCAGGACAGCAGCTGCAGTCCTATTGATCCCTGTGGGGGATGATAAGTCCAAATGAAGACCCTTGGGAAATCAGCACAGAATACAAAAATCTGGCTGCAAAACCGAGGCTCAGACTGTGACAGCTCTGCAGACAAACCCATGTGAGAGCCCAGCTGTGCAGAGCATCCACAGAGAGCCTGCTTTGAACATGGGTTTGATGCTCAGGCTACATAAGGAAAACTTCATCCATTCCCGTGAGCCAATCACACCTTTCCCTTCCCCCAGAGGAAGCATCTGGAAGTGGATCCAGGTCCCCGCACCCACGGAGGAGAGAAATCCTCAGCTTCCCTGGCACCAAGTGGTTCTTCCTTGGGTTGTGAGGCTGAAGAGAGCAAACAGATGAGCACCTTGGAAACATCCAAACTTTTAATTGTCTCAGGGCTGTAAGGGTCAGAGAAACCCTCTGGTCCCCTAAATGAAAGAAGTCTCTCCATGTCCCACCACTGCAATGACTGTAGATGGGGACATGTGCGTTTTCAGACCATGCAGCACTCCTGGTGTTCACATCCTGCCTGTTGGAATAGCTGGGAGCAGGAGCTGTGTGTGCCAGAGGCACTCTTGCTGTGCTTACTCTCCAGCATATTACAGGCTCCAGGTAGTTGTTTTTGGGCCAGCCCCATTAAATGGTTTGTAGTGTTACCTGTTTAGGTAAGCGCATCTCTGGAGTCTTGCTAGTAACTCCAGTCAAGAAGAAAGCTGTGTTATTTATCCTTGTATGTGGCTGCTTTTTCCCACCTCAGGCATTCCAACTGAACTTTTCCCCCCATGCTGTTTGCAAACCAGGCAATGTGTGAGCGTGCCCTCACCCTTCCCACACACCAGACCCAGCAAGGCAGCAAACAAATGGCAGGTCCCTGGTTGTCCTTAGCAATTAGCAAATAGCTCCAGCTGCCACTGCTACTGCCCTGGGATGGCTTTTCTTTTCCCTGTGGGTTCATTTCTGCAACAGCAGCAGAGCCAGGCAATGCAGGTTTGATCTTTTATAGTCACCTCCTGCCCTTGCCCATCATTTACATGGTGGCATTAGAAGTGTAGTCTGATAGCAACTTTTTTACTAAAGATCCTGAGTTCTTATGTTATTAAAGTTAGGACAGCCTGGGTTGACCCTTGTGGACTTGTGTGCCTGCATTTAAAAGGACAATAAATTCCTGTAGATGTGCAGGCTGTCCTTGTTCTAAGGCTGGACAAGTTCTATGTCTCCTGCTCCCTGCTGCAGACTGTAAGCTTGTGATTCTTTTCTAGAGCTGGATTTTAAGCTCCCACTGAAGTTTGCCTCTGTGAGCAAGATCCTGGAGGGCAACAGCTTTCTTGGTTTTGTGCATTTCCAGGAGAACCTGCTGTGTCATGGTTCTGTTGGCCAACACTTGCCCTTGCCCTGTGCCATCTTCATGCCAGCACTTCTGCTCCTCAGTCTGCTAGTACTGCTCACCAGTGGTGATATCAAAGTTCATGCTGCTGCTACATGTTCTTTTCCTGGGCAGCTTCCACATAATTAGTTTTCCTGTGGAGCTATTGGCTCTTATTTTAAAGCTTTCTTTTAATCCCTTTGCAAAATGTCTGGCTTCTGGTTTACTCTTGTTTGAATTTCCCAGATGCATCTTAAATTACGTGGAGCATGACTGCTGCTTTTCAGGATGCAGCACAGCAGCAAGCACCTCGGGCTCCCTGGAAAAGGGAGCTTCTTCCTTCCACTCCTCCCCATCTCCCTGCAGTTCCAGGGATATAATCACTGACTTGTTCAGCTCTCATTTCCCTGACAGAAACCAATCTCATGTTTTCGTTGGTTTCTCCTTTGATTTCTTGGCTTTTCCGATCCTCCCAGTTTTTCTGCAGCTGCACAACTCGTCCAAACCAATAACCAGGACAGTTTTTCACCTCACGTAGTCTTGTGTGCCCTTAGATGTTGGGCAGTTGCTTGTGCCTCCCTCCCTCAGGATGGAGGTCATGGTGGGACTTAATTGCCTTGTAATTAACTTTGTCCTCCCGTGTAAGCAGGCTTTGGCAATGAATCCTTGCAGTTCTACACAGATATTGCTGCAAATTCATGTGAATTTCATGAGAGTAGTGTTGCTTTGAGCTCCTTCTTTGCACCCAAGTCTAGCAGGGGGAGTACAGGAAATTTATAGCTGCAAAAGAACTTTGCAAAGTTGCATTGTGCTTGATTTTTATGGCAAAGGCAAAATAGAAAAAACACAGGGAAAAGGGAAGAAAGAGGAGAGAAAAAATGCAGCAGACAAAAAGAAGAAAATGCTGAAGGAGAGGGGAGAACTGGCACCTGTAATGTGGATTTGGAGGAATTTATAAACCTGAAGCCAAGTAATCACAGAGCATGGGTAGTTTAGGTGACTATTGGGACTCATTGCTCTTCATTAACCTTCCAGCCACCTGGGTTCAGGTGTCAGCTCAACATCAAAACGCAGCTGATCAAAACTTTCTCTGTTTGAAAAATTGCAGGGAAATTGGGTTTTCAAGTGAGTGAATGGGATTTTATGAGGCCTCTGCTTTCCTCAATATTGTTAAATCATTCCATATCAAACATCTGAAAATGGATATTTGGGCCTGAAATTCAGTTCTGGGCTCCAGGTGAAAAGAGCTGTAAAAATGCTCTTGTGTTTATTTGTAAGTGAGGAGCCTGTGTTTTTCCCCATGTGCCATGGGGACTTTCTTCCCCCTGCCTCCCCAGAGAGCTGGGGCAGAATCCAGGTGCTGCCTTGCCCAGAGAGCAACATAGAAAGCAACTTCAGTAATTCCCACAGTGAATAACCTTGTTTTTCATCTGTCTCTGCTGGGGATGTTCTCCCCTGGGTTGGAAGAAGGAGGAGTGTGCAGGGAGATGATAAGAAAGGTGCCATCAAATTGGGAAAGCCATCTGGCTCAAGTAGCTCTAGAATGAGGTTTGTCCATCACAGCCATGTATTTGTTTGGGAGAGAAAGTGGAAGTGGGCATGGAGAGTGAAAAGAGGCTTTCCCGGAGCAGATACAATGTATCAGGGGCTGAGAGAGAAATGCCATGCAAGCCCTGGGTCTTCCGGTTTTTTTTGGTTTTTTTTCCCTGTGTTGCCCATCTGAAATAGAGGAATTACTGGTGGACGGAGGTGTCAGATGAAAACTGTCAAGTGAGGCATTAGTTATGGTGGATGCTGGGTGAGGAAGATGTGGTGGAAGCCCAGATGAGCAGCCCAGCTGCAGGCAGAGGGACTGAGTTTGGATTCACAGTGGGTACTGATGCCACCAAAGCACCGCTGATCAAGGTCTTTTGGTTCCACAGTGGCCTCCTGCAAAATTCATGGCCACTGTACAGCGCAGCGTGACTGACCACACTTTTGCATTACCTTGACAGCAGAGCAACCTGGTCAAATCAAATCATAGTCAAAGTATATGTAATCAGGCATGCAGTGTTCTTGTAGCATCCCCAAAACTCAGTGGGACCCTGTACCTGAGTGTCTGCCCTATACATGCAGCAGGGGAATTCTAAAACTTGCAGGGTGGTGCAGTATGGTGTGCTGCTGCTCGACACTGGATGGGGCAAACTCTGCCCATCTCCTGCACTGGGGTGTTCTTCAGGGGTGGTTGTAAAGGTTGTAAGGTAATGCTAAATCCTACCAGTAGCTTCAACTGGTCTTCTTCATCGTGTTACTGGGCTTAAAAATAGTGTTTGTAAGTTGTCACTGGGCAGGAATTCATCATCAGCTGCCTGTCAAGCTTAATTGGGTTGTCCTGTAAAATACCTTGCATATAAGTAAATCAAAAAGAGTGGGGCTCATAAAAGGGCCAGCGTGTGGCACATTGATGTTATTTATAGGCTTCTCTGTGGTGCTCATCACCATGGCAGCTGTGAAGGTCGATGCTGACAGTTGTAAGGGAATGCCACGTATGTTTTTAAAAAGCCACGTGTATGAAATGAAGTGGTGCTTACATGTTCCCATGGAACTGAGAGGCAAGGATGAGGTGCCCTGCAGGGGGTCCCCAGCCCCAGGATAGTGGAATGGTTAGTGGAATGGGTGGGGAAGGGGACATAGCAGGTGATAGGAGGTCTCTGGGCTGAGGGCTTCTGGGGTTGTAGAGCCCACAGCGTTGGTGCCCTGGGTGCTGCATCCTGATCTCCTTGGGAATAATCCAAAGGGACCAAAAGTACCCACGTGGAGGAGGATGGAAATTCCTTCATCCAGTTTCTCCTCTTGGGGATGAAGCTCTGATCACCAGCTTGTTTCTCATACCTTTCTCTTTAATTGTACTGAAGCCAGTGGTGATTGCTCCACTAGTATCCAACAGAAGCTTACTTTCTACAGCTGGCTTTTTTACAATATTCTTTCTTCTTAAAAAGCAAACAAAAGCAGCATCTTCTCATGTCAGTTCTGTAACTGGCACATAAAAAGCTTGCTCCAGCCACATTCAAGCAGAGCTGATTTGAGCCCCTGCGTCTCAGCCTCCACCTGGAGAGCAGCCTCTTGCAGAACTCTTATCAGTCCCAGCAGCAGTGCTGTCTCCAGCAGTGGTGCTCCAGAGTGACTCTCAGAGAGATGTATAGCACACCCTCAACATGGTTCTTTCATTACAAAACTACCTGGTCTCTTAGCTGGGCCAATGATCCCTATTTCTTCAAATAATCGGGTCAGGCTCTTTCAGTGAATATATTGTTTTCTACTCACTTGGATCAGGGTGTCATAGCTCAGCCTTGACCCTAGAAACCCAGGACTTTAAGCAAGTCCTCATGGATCTCTCCCTCTGAGAAAAGATTTCTGTAAACCCACATCTTCCTTCTCCTCAGCTATCTGTGACTTTGCCATCTTTTGTCAGGAGATTTTTCTCTAAGGACAGGAGAAATTCTTTTCAAGAGGGGCTGTTTCTCAGGAGGGTCCATGGCACATGTGATGTCTTTCCTGTCATCCCTGCTCCTTTGCAACAGAAACCAAACTATGCCTGTTTCCCCCTCCTATGCAGTTAAGCAGGTGCTTCTTCCCATCCTGTTCATGTCTCTTCTCCTTGCTCTCCACGGGCAGCCTTAGTTCCCTGGCTGCTGTTAGTGACGAAACTCGTTTCCATAAAATAAATGCTGTATCCCCATGACATCGACCTCTGAGCTCCAACTGTTCCCAGCCCCACACCTGAGCTGCAGTGAGGACACGTTCTTCACTGTGTCAGGAAAACCCCAGGGGGCATAAAAGTCATTATTAAGCTCTCTGTTTCCTCCTGTTGATGGTAATAGTATTTCTGCTCCTTCAGGAGCATGGGGGCTCTCATGTACACGTTTGTAAACATTCAATTTATGCTTTCTTCATAACAGTAAAGTGCCTTTGCCAAAGGCATTTGGTTAAAGAGTTGAAGTAAATAAACCCATTGGGTTTTCTTTTTTAAAAATTATTAGTTATTTTGTTATTTTTTTATTTAATTTTTTTTTTCTTGGGAAAGTCAGGGTCTGTCCTGTAGCTTATACAACCACTCCACTAACATTTACTGCTCTGGCATCCACTGTTAGTCCCATGGACATACTGGAACCTACTTGTAGAAATAAGCTCATGCGGGTAATGCATGTCAGGCAGTTTGTGCAATGCTTTCTCTTGCGCCTTACAACTCCATTCAAGAGCTCTTCTTGCAGAGCAAATACATGGGGTCTCTTTTTGCTCTAAGACTTATTACAGTTATTAAGCTTTCTGCAGTGGCAAAAAGATTGCAAGGCAATTCAGTTTCCTAGCTAGGTCATGAATCCATGTATATGTTATGAATGGAAACGATATGCATGTGCCCTGGGCTTTGCCCAATCATATCAAGCAGTAACACAAGTCAGGGTGAAAATAAATCTTAATACCAACATGCCCTACATGAAGCAAATACTTATTTTACATAAAACTTAATTTTAGCATGTCAAGACTGTAGTTGATCCACTTTGTCTCGCCATGACTTAGCATAATGACATACATATAGATATGAATATATATATTTGTGAACATGCTCTTTTCCCCCTATTTTTTTACTGAATGTAAGTGCCCCAAGAGCCAGGAGTTGTTCTCTCAGCAGGGAATCTCTCTGCACACTCTCAATCCTCTCCCTTGCCCGGGCCCAGGGAAGGCAGCACGGACACCCAGCCCTGTCACGTTAACATGTTGGTGTGATTTCTCTGAGCAGCAGCCGCTGGGAAATACCAAAGCATGGCTTTAATGCTGACTTCCAGCCTCACTGTGATCAACTGGGTAAAACGAAAAGCTAACAGGCGTCAGGCCCAGGGGATGCTGGCAGGGGATGCTGCTTGCAGCCCGGCCTCCCTTGCTGGCCACAGCTGGCCCTGCTGTAGTGGTCTCAGTGCTGGCAAAGCAGCACTATGGAAATACACCACAGCATGGGATTCAAGTGTGCATGCCCTTTGTCTGGGGAGAGAGTGTGGGAAATGCCAGAGGTTGTGAGGGAATGTCCTGAGGGAGTCAGAATATGCTCTAGTGCTTTGGAAAAAGTAGCAGAGGGCTTTGCTTTTCAGCAAAAAAAATAGAAGTACTTCTCAGCCTTACAGTTTCCTGCGTCCTCTCTGTGTGGTGTCAGAGGTCGTTTATGCAGCTGTATTAACTTTCACTTCACCTTTCCATGCTGCTGCCTTCCCTTACACACTTCTTCCTGTGAACAGCCCAGATCCCGTGAACAGGGATGGTTTTATAGGAAGGGTTTGGATGTCCAGCAGTGGAATGACGTCATGAGAAGCCCATCTCATTCCTCCCCAGTCACACAATGATTCACACAGTGGTCTGTGCCAGCCAGCTCCAAGGGGGCCTGGGAGCACCCCACAGACCACAGCCATGCTGGGGCTCACACTGCCTCTCCCTGTGATGCTTCTGCCTACCCAGGTCCTTCTGGGCTGGGGTTTGGGGCTGGTGACTCCTGTGATTGCACTAAGAATCTTCTGGTCCTTGCTGCCTGGGAAGGCACCAGGCTCTCGTGGGGCTGCAGGAGGATTTTGGCTCACGCTCGGAGCCAGCGTGAAATGTCTAGCTCTGGTGGCTGGATGTAAGGCTCTGCTTGGGAGCCAAGCCAGGCTTACAGGCTTGGAAGCCAAAAGCAAAGCTCTTGGATCCAAAAGGGATCCAAAAACGTGGTTTTGGATCCCTTTCTAGTGCGTTGGTGTGATGGGGAAGCCATTCACAAGTGTGTCATGAGAAGCCCAAATGCTTGGGGGCAGCTACTTGTGTGAGGCCATAGTGCTGTGGAGCAGCTCCAGAGAAGGAAAGAAGGGACTGTGCTGGGGTACTACCCTCCTAGTGAGGGGGAAAGGGCTGCCAGAACCACGCTGAAAGGAGAAGAGAGTACTACTGCCCTGGGAAGGTGCAGTCCTACCCCACTGCTGGGGGAGCAGAGCAGGTATAGGAGATGAAATGACCTCCTGCTCTCTACTTATTAAAAGAAAATGCTGTTTCCTGGCAGCACTACAGATCTGACACCTTGATCCATCGAAACGTTCTCAAAATATAAATCAGGAGGAAACAATCAAAGCCCCTGGTGCAGGGAAATTTTCTCCTCCCCCTGCTTCCCTTTCCTGGGGTAGGAGAGCCCCAGAACCTCCCGTTATTGGATGTGGACAGAGTGGATTATGAATGTGGCCTCCCACCGCAACGCCAGTTTGTGGGGAGGTTTGACTGGGTGATGCATCACTGAGCCCATCACTTCTGGCTCAGCCCGAGCAGTTCTGGAAGGAGAAACTGATTGTGATTTAAAGATGTCAGAATCAGGAAATCCATCATGTCGCTTGCTAATCTGCCGCTGTGATTGATTACCCTCCCCATTAACTGCCTGTTACAGATATACACCTTATTTCTAACCTAAATTAGTCCCTGGGCACGGCAGCATTGCATGGGGGGAGTGTGCAGGGGCTGAGTGGCAGCAGGGGAGCACAGGCTGATGGAAACCCACTGCCACATCAGTGTGGCTGCTGCCAGTACCCCTGGGCCAGGAGCAAGGGGGACAGGAGTCCATGTGCTGGATAACCCCCAGCAGCTGGAAGTAGGACCCCCACCAAAGGGCTCAGGGACATTGTTGCAAGCCTGATGGGGTCTGCAGGAGAAGGAAAAGGGATGGTGTCCTGCCCCAGCCCCTCATGGGAGCATCCTCAGGACCCAGTCACAGAGCAAGCAGCACATCATGTACCAGTCCCTTCCCACGCAGAAGAATATTCCAGCAAACACGCAGGAAGAGTCTTGCTCTGTCTCTGAGCTAAACTCTGCAGTAAATTAAGCCTGATCTGCATGGAATTTCCTCCACATGTACATTGTGGGATGAATCTGGAAACAGGTTTTATCCAAATTCTCCTGTCTTTTGTCTTTAATTTAAAAAGTTAGAATCTCCTGTAATTGCCTCTGTGCTTGTGGAGAATTGGGTAATACTAAGAAAGCCTCCAGTGGCTCATTGAATGCCTTATAAATGTTCTGACTGTAAGCAAAGTTCTCTGTCTTACATTATAAAGATATTTGGGTCCAATTCTGTGCTAGGGTGATAATTTTATGAGGGATTTTCATATCTTTTGGATGCAATGTGGAACGGATCATTACCTTTTTTTACACTTAATTGCTTTTATCATCCAGAAATATTCAGTGTTTAATGATAATAAAGAGCTTCTGTTAAGGAGGCCACACACCACAGACATTACTGCCTCTTGGTGCTCCAGTGCACAGCTCCTTGGTTTGGCATTTCATGGGCCACCTATGGCCCTGGGCAGGAGGGGGTGTTCAGGCCAGGGGAGCAGTAAAAAAAAACCCCACAAAACGGGAATGGTCTTGGTTTCTCTATCATCCATGTTTCCTGCCTTGCCCGTACCTTTCCTGTGGCAGCCAGCAGGGTGCTTGCACAGCAGCTGGATGAGGTGACCACGCTCCCTGGTGCAGGCACCAGGCTCAAAGAGAGGACCAGGGATGGTTTGCCTTGCTCCAGCCCACGGCAGGCACGGAGCTTCTCTGGAATCTGCTGGATTGCCTCGAACAAAGGCAGTTTGCTGCTCTTCAGGCAGCCGGATTGCCTGCTGGGCTGGGCTGGTACCTCTCTGCCAACTTTGCTCCTCAGAGACAGGGACACAAATCCAGGTCCAGATGTTTGCTTACTTGTGTTGGCCATAGCTTTCCAAGAATGCATTTTAAAATGGCCTTCTACAGCTTCTAATTAAAAGTATTTGAATAATTTATTAATTGTTTATTAACTCTTTATAGATGCTTTCAAGCCCGTCACAGACATCAGTGGAGTCCTACTTGTTCTTATAAGCTCATCAGTAGCTATTGTAATTGATGGCTATAAGCAATCTGCTGACCTGTTGGGCCCTGTAACAATTGATTAACTATTCATTAAAACATCTAGAAATTATTTATGAACCTTTTATAAACTATTTATAAGTAAGTAGGGACAGATTTATTCATTACTGTGTATGGGCTTGCAGTGCAGGGATGGAAGGAGCTCTGAACTGAGATTCCAGCAGCTCAACTCCAGGCAACAGGAAACGTGCCTAATGTCACAAGAAACCCTTCTTTGCTCCACCCATTTTCCCAAATTACACTGGCTTCCTGCAGGCCCAGGGGGTCAATTTCCCTGATAAATATGGGTCGTTCTCCCAAGGATCAGAAATAACACAGAATGGAGAATTTTCTGCTATTTTGCGGAGTCAGGTAGTTTAGCTAAGTAGGGACTGGCGAGAATCCAGTAGCAGCTTTTTAATACACTGCTGGGCTAAACTTAGAGGAGAGGATGAGCAGGCTTGTGTGATGCTTTGCTTCTAGTGGCATAGGATTAAATTACCATCCCATTTTCTTTCATATTAGTATGCATGGATATAGAGAGCCAAAGGCAGCAGCTGCCAGCAAAACCCCATCAGCTGCTGGGTTCTCTCCGGCAGTGAGCTGGTTCCTGGGTAAACTGGGGATGCGATGCAAGGATCAGGTTCAGGGCTCATGGATGAACATGACTCCACTATGGATTGTTTAGTTTGGCTTTTCTTTTTTTGTTCTTTTTTTTTTTTTTTTTTTTTTTTTTTTTTTTTTTTTGTTTTGGGGTTTTTTGTTTTGTTTTTTTCCCCAACTAGATAACAAAAGAAAAAAAACCCAAAAAACTGTTTTCTACTACTTTAAATGCAGCAGGGGTAGGGAAGGTGGAGTGGCCTTGTTCAGCTTTGACTCCATAGATCATTTCCATGTTCCTGCTATGTGGTGCTTGTACCAAACCCAGAGACTTCCAGGGACTGCCCAAAATGAGTAATACTGTTTTTGACTGCAAAGTCCCAAAACACTCACTGCTGCTATGGGTTATCTCCAGCCCACAGAAACACGTATTGCTTGACACTGAGGAGCCTGCTTGTCACTGGAGCTCACCAACACCAAACAGAAGTTGCAGATATAAGCTCCCCATGTGTTGACAGAAGAAATGACACCTGTAATGGGATCTTAGCATCTACTATCACTTCTAACAGTCCATCCATAATCTTGCTTGCAACAGATGCTGTCTAGCAAGACACAGGGATAAGTGATGACTTCCTAGGAGCTTGTGTTTGGTATAGCATTCTATCAGCTAGCAGAGAGGGGACAGATGTGCCCTTTGTTTATTGTACAAGGTTCCTTCTTTCCTTTCTCCTTATCTGCATTGTTTTCTTACTGAAGATGCTCAGCTGGCTGCTGTAGGTCAAACCATGTATGAACTGGAGAGCTGGTTTGTTGCTAGGAAGAGGAGGGGATCCCAGTACTAGCAGAAATCTGACAGTGGCAGATTTGTATGGTGACAAATGGTTGGTTGTGTTTCAAGACCTTGTTTAAGTTTACAGAAGGGGTATGTTTATACACATGTAATTCCTTCAGTGGAAAGCTATATATAGTTATTATTTAGCTATAAACTGGAGTAATTCAGGATTTGCACTGTGTGTACTCTAATCAGTTTAAAGCTGAACTGAGATCAAATTAGTGTAAGCCTGAATCTAGCTGTGCTCTCCCCATCCTGCCATAGTCCAGGCCCCGAGGCTTACAGGGCATCCTGCAGGCTGTGGCTCACACAAACATCATGCAGAATGCCTCTTGTGTTCCAGCTCAGAGGAGAGAAAAGCCAGCTCTCCACAGTCTCTCCTACAAGTACACTTGAGCTATTTTGGAGTACAGCACAAAGAAATCAGCTTTCCACGGGAAGGGAACACAAAGATGCACCTAAGCCACAGGTGGCTCAGTATTCATGTAAGAACACTCAAATCAGCGTGGTCCTCATCCTGCCAGGACTAGGGGAGATTTGGAGGGCCAGAGGACCCACCACCTGAAGCAGGAGGCAGGACTAAGCACCATGGAGGGATTGAACCCTGCCAGCTCACAGTGCAAGCTGGAGCTGCCCCTCTGGGGGCAGAGAGCAAGTCCTGCCCAGACAAGCTCACGCTGTTTGTGCAGGAGGACTGCAAGGTTTAGCTACGTGGTTAGAAACACCCAGCTGTCACTACAGGCAAGATGGACAGCCACCAGCCCATCGCACAGGAATAGGGTGTGACACACAATGGAGGCTGGGAGGAGAGGTTTGGAAAGAAGGGAGTCCAGGGAAGGGCTCTAGGGCTCCCAAGGCAGAAAGAAACCCCAAAAAATTGAGCTGAAGCAAAATGCTGGGGGAAACAGCCCAAAGATTGTCTTACAGAAGCAGGGATACAACCCTGCTGGCCAAGATCTCCTCTGAGTAATGCCCCATTCCTGGGCCAGTACTTGTCAGGGAGAGCAGCAGAGTGGGACAGAGCTAATGGCACTAATGGATGTCCCCTGGGAAGGAAGCACAAGTGCTGTGGTGTCAGCCAGACGCAGCTTGGGAGCCCAGTCCCTCCTTTGGCAGGAGCCCACAGTTGAGTAAGCAGAAAACAGCCAAGTACTGAACAGCTTGAGCTGTGCTCTCATCAGGAGTGGGTCAGGGCTCTGTAGGACACACCACAAGGAGAAAGAAAGGTTCCACCATCCCCATGTCCTACCCCAATACACTGGTGGTGGGTGCTGCTTGTCTGGGAAGATGGTCAGCTCCATCCCAAAGGCAGAACTCTCCTTAGCAGAGCATCCAGGCCCCGGCCATGATGGAGAAGCCACAAATGGGGACCCCCATCACCCCCAGACAGGTGCACCCTCACTGTGCACAGTAGAAGCAAACCCAACCCAGCTTGCATTCTGCACTCAGTTGGATCACCAAGGCCTGAAATAACAGAAATCACATTGAAGTCAGTCCCCAGCTTGCTAGAGATGCTCCATGTCTGGAAAGAACAAGAAACTGCTGGTACTTCCCCTGGAAGAGTTCAGCTGTGGTGGGTTTTATGTCAGAAAGCCATTCTCCAGCTGCACAGCTCTGGTCCTTAGCACTGCTTGTTTCCACGCTGGGAGCTCTTGGCACCTGCATTTGTGGTGAGCTGAGTCTTTGACTGGGCGCTGCACCCTGCCTCAAAACCTGCTCCACTGGGTTGAGAGGGGGCAGTGGAGGCACTGGGTGAGGACCATGGGTTGTGAGGATCCCCTCTCTCAGTTGCACACTCCTGCTGCATCCCTCAGACAACAGATATTACGTTTTTCTGTGCCGTATTTGGCCTCTGTGCTCATAACCAGCTCCTCTGGGCTGCTTGTGCCCAGACAGCAGTGGCTGTGTGGGACATGGGGCCATCCCTGCAGGCAGGAGCTGAGCGTGGTGGTGGCTGCATGGTGTAGGCTTCATGTGGCACTGTGGCACATATTGGCTCCCAAATTACACAGGAATTAACCACCCAGAGTGGGGCCATCCTTACTTCATGCAAATATGTAAATACAGGGAAGCACTGCTGTAACACACGGGGCCAGAGAGCAGTCAAGCACCCCTGGAGTTGTGGTGGTGAAAGATCCCCTGGGTCCTCCATGCTGGGAGATGGGCTTCCAGGAATCCTAATGAGAAATGATTGCCTAACAAGACAAATCAGGCCATGGGGGATCCCCTGGGACAGCACTCATAATCCCGGTCTCCCCCAGTTTCCCCCAGCATCTCTGAATTTCACCACTTCCTTAGTAGGGTTTTATCACGGTACAGGAGTGATGCCTGTTGCCCTGCAAACACCAATTTTCCCGTGTCTCTTCCAGTTGAAAATTCAGCGACAAACACCTGCCAGGAAGACATTTACTGTGTTTCATGTTATTTCCCTGAAAATCTGGGGAATGTCTGCTGCATTCCACACTTTATTCCCAGTGCCCCAGGGATGAGCTTCCCTCTCACCAAGGGGAGAAGGTGTGTGATGACTTCGTGGCCACTAGTGGATAGAAGGAAATTTTATTACTCTTGCCTTTGTCTGACATCAGTTGGGAATGAGATCTGAATCCTAATCCTCTTCCCTTGAAAATATGTTTTCTAGCAAATCACATTCATTGTTCCTGAAAAGTCCAAACCATTTGAGCTTTAAAGTCAATCCAAAGTTATCAGCAGAGGGAAGGGGAGGTGAAGGGTAAAATTACCCCAGAGAGGAAGGATGCAGTTCTGAAGCTGAACAAAACATCCTAGGTTGGCTCCTAACCATTCTTTATAGTTTTTTTTATTTTGCTTTTAAAACCCCTGTAGAGCTGGTTAATGTAGCAGCCAGGATGGGCTGATGTGGCTGTTCCCAAGTCCTGTGATAAGCCATGGCATTAGCTGTGGTGTGTTTGCTTGGCTGGGATCAGCAGCAAGAGAGCTTTCCATACACATTTTGATTTAAAATGGGGGGAAAAAAGAAAGAAAAAAAGAAAAATTAGTCCCTTCTGAACACAGCTAGAAAGGAATTACTTTAAAAGTTGACAGTTCAGGGCAAGTTTCTCTTCTTAAAAGATGTTTCTAAATTAGCCATTTTGGGTCAGTCTCTATCTATCATCCTCTGAATATCCCCTGTCCCTCCCATTTTATGGAGGGGAGAAAAACAGTTAGCAGTTCCTCACTCTTAAATAGCATCTTTCAGCAGCTGGCTAAGCTGCAAAACGGATTAGCTTTGCCTTACAGCTCTGTACACAGCAATTTCAGGCTTGCACAGAAGTTGCATAGCCTTTCCAAGCAAAACGTTCCCTTATGGGAATACCAGGAGACAGAAACGAGACTCTGGGGCAGCAGCATGCTGGGGAGCGGGGAGCAGAGAACACCAGGCAGTGGGACATCTGCTGTCACAGACAAAGCTAGCCCTGAACATGTGCAGAGTACACTCTCCTGTCATCAGGAATGAGGAGGGAAGGAGTCAGTCCAAAGCCTGGAGGGGACCCTGATGCTGGCAGCTTGGATCCAGGGCAAGCATCTCCTCCATCTCTGGGCACCTGCAACTGTGGGCACAGGAGTGTTGGGATGTTGGAGGGACTGGTGGCAGGTCCTGGCCTTGGCCAGCTGGGGTCAGCGCTGGCACTCTCAGATGGGAATCACTTAAGCCCTAGCAATGGATTAGGGCAAAGCAAGTGCTGCCGCCAGGGGAGCTGCCTCTGAGAACTTCAACCTGCCTTCTTCCCTTGTGCAAGCACCAGGTCTTAAGCTTGCCAGCCTCCCTTTCTGCAGGGGACTTCACCCCATCACATCCTCCTGGCAGGGGCTAAATTGCTCTTTTTATGATATTTTAGCTCCCGTCGCCTCCTCTGGCTGTGCTGTCCCATGCACAGTGGGACAGTGTCCCATGCACAGCGTGGCTAGGAGCGGGAGCAGCGGAAGGCCTGGGGCTGCACTGGCCATGAGAAAGCCTTGGAGAGGCTTGGGAGGCAGCCTTTGCCCTCCACCGCCAGGCAGGGAGTCCGTGTGTCACCGTGCGGGGCGATACCCTCAGCCCGGGGTCCCTAAAGTGCCGATGTGGCGGCAGCGACCGCGGGCTCAGCCAGTCATTTCATGGCCAAAGCACGTTCATTGTGCACCCTCTCCCTACCTCCCTTCCTCCCTCCCTCCCTCCACAGAGATACCGAATAGCAAGAGCCTGCCTTTGAGGTTGGAAGTCAGGTTTAGAATTTTAATGATATCCTGTATCCCACAGCCTTTCATTTGGGGAGAAACTGCTCTAAATGACCCATTTTTCTTCATATAATGATAATCATTACCAAGAGGAAAATGAGCACTGAAGCTGGGCACAAATGCCGTCACATAGTAGATGGGGTGGCTGATTCTGACTGGCAAAATGCTACACGGAGAAATAAACCTTTTTTACTTAGAAGGAATGTAAAGATGTCTTTAAACATGCATGTAAATTTGTAACAAATAAGTCACCGTGGCTTGAAACAGGAAGCAAGAGAGAGCAGCCATAAATATTTTATCTCTTTGGCATTGAGCTCCAGCAAAGCAAATTGTCACATCCTCCTGGGGCAGAGGATGCTGCCTTGCGCTGTTGGATGGGGAAGCTGCAGCATCTCCCAGTTTCTGTGCTGCCTCTATACCAAGCCCTACCAAGCACTCTCCTCACCTGGGACCAGGCAGTGAGGAGCACGGGTGAGTCCCCAGGCTGGGGACAGGCTCCTGCTCCTGTCTGCTCACCCTCCCCTTCTCACACTTCTCCATGGGTCAGCACGATGCACAGGTCCTTCCAAGCATGAATATTCTACAGGGATCAATGATTCCTATATTTTTCTTTTTTTTCTTTCTTTCTTTCTTTTTTTTTTTTTTTTTAAGGGTTATTTTTTTTCTCTTCCTCAAGAGGGAAACAATTTAATTAGCAAGGAAATCCTGACAAACCAACAGCTCTTACAAGGTAACAGCTTAACCCCAACGAGCACCACGGACTTCTGCACCTCCTGGTGCTGCCTAACCAACAGCTCAGACCCCTGCAGGGACACCCTGAAGGTGTTTTAGCTGCACCACTGGTGGTCTGAGCTGCACAAGGCGCATGGAAGTGTCCCTGGTTGGCTGGCGCCCCATGACATATGCAGAGAAGAGGCTACCAGCGATCTTGCCTGAGATACACAGGTTGTTACTTCAGATCCTGGGTTCATGCTCATCTCAGCCACCCTGACTCCTTCCCAGCCTGAGCTGGCTGGTGCCTATGCAAGGAACTGTGGGCAGTTCCCAACACCTCTCTGGTCTGGCTTCCAGACACCTTGGAGCATCACTGTGTCAGTGCCTGGGAGGCATGTGGAGGACCTCTGCAGTGGCTGCACTGTGGAAACCCAAATCCATCCTGCTGGGAGCTCTTCAGTGTTTCCTTAGCAGCATGTGACACAGCATGGGTGATCCCCCTTGTGAAGATGATGGGGCTGGAAGCCTTCATCAACCACACTCCCCAAAGCTCAGATCAGGGCATTTGCAGCCGTGGCTCTCTGACCCTCCAAACACTGCTGAACCATGACCCTGCAGCCGCTGAGGTCAGCGACCAGAAAACACACCATGGAGCAGAGCCTCCATCTGTGCTTCCAGGTGCCAGAGCAAATTTGGGGAGCTAGACTTGGTCACAACTCTGTATGACCTTGGAAGCCATTTCTCTTTAGAGCAGGAATCAAAGCCCAGCTGCTTGCTGAAGGTGGCATCAGGCTGGACACAATGCAGATTGCTGATACTGCGTGAAGGTGTGAACAGAAGGGGCTGTGGGGAATCATTTTCGAGATGAAACTCGAGGCACCTCATTTAGTGCCAAGATTTCAGTCTAGAAGTCATCAACTACCTCTGACCATGATGTTCAAGTATCTAAATAATTCAGTTAGATGTGACCCAAGGAAAATCTATAAACATGGAGTTGATTGTGAGTCCTGATCCCACCTAATTGCCCACTTCTGGAGGAGCCTGCAGCAGTCCCTTGGCCTGGCTCGAATGCCAAAGGATGGAGCTGGTTAGGTCTGTGAGTGACATAAGAAGCCTGGTCTCTGGGTGCTGGAATTGAATTAGACACCAGCAAGAGAGATTTTATTGGATTTATTAGATGACTGGTAGAGAGAAGGCTAGAAACCAGAGGAAGAGAAATGGCTCCCCAGTGACCTCCAGGCTGGCATTATTTTTCTTGCACTATGTCAGATGGGAGCAATGATTGTCTGCCAGGTGATGCTGGAGCAGCAGATCCTCCCACCCCAGAGGATGAGGGATGCACAGGATGGGGAGGGTAACCCAGAGCTTGGTGCCAGAGAGCCTATTCCAGAAGGATCTGGCAGTGGCATGGACTTAAATGATGGAGCACAAACGTAGAACAGAGTCCACTGAAGCCGATCTCCAGCCTGTGGTATCACCAGCCCTCAACTATGACTTGTGATTTAAAACCGGTTAATAGCTGTCTGATGGGGGGTGTACTATCAGGAGTTCTCATCTTGCAAAGGTTTCGTGACATTGAGCTATTGTCACCAATAATTAACGTTGCACCAGCCTTGCCAAAATAAATTCACCAAGTGCATGGCAAAGCAAAGGTCCCTTGATTTTGCAAATTACCCAGCACTTTTTTCTTGGATGCTGTCCCTGCTTTACAAAGGTTTGAGGTGAGCTTTGTTGTACTTGAACTGAGAAAAATATTGTGACTTTCTTGGTGAAGCTTTACTGGGATACACCTGTGCCCTGCTGCCTGCTCACACGTCACTTCTCTGGGAATCAGAAGTAGCCAAGCTGACTTCTCATCTTGTGGGGAGCAGGCTCAGCTGTCAGTGCAACAGGATGAGCAGCTCCACACCTCTCTCAGGGGAGCCCATCACCCCATGCAGGCCAGGGCAGATGGCTGCATAGACCCAGGGGAGCAGCAGCATGCCAGGTGTCACTAAAAGATGACACTTTTTGTCTCAGGAAGGTCTCTGAGGAATAGTAGATAGGGGAATAAACCTGTGGGAACCAGCCAGGCTTTGCCAGCAGTACCACCTTAAGGTGGCTTGGGAAACAGACAGCAACAAAATCACCCCAGGGGTTATCTGGTTTCCCCCATGTCTGCTGCCAGTTCACACAGAGGCTGAACCCTGGCGATGCTGGAGGGGTGGAGTCCCCCTCTCTGTGTTGGGAGTCCCTGGCGAGGTTTGGCAGCAGCGCTGCCCACAGCTCTGTCCATGGCTGGGCACATTGTGGCCTCACCAGGCTCAGCAGGAACCAGCAGACACAATGTCCTTTTATCAAAGCCACTGGGCTCTGCTTCTCCATTCCACCACAGCAGCCAGCAGCTGTCTCCTGTTAATTAAGAGCAGAACAATCGCTCTTAATCAAAGGCCAGACTGATGGCAGCAGAGCAGCCTGCCCAGCTCATCCCACCTCTACTAATGCTGTGCTCAGGGCAGAGAGGGAATAACAGGAGCACAGTTGTTTCTCTGCCATTGCTGCCCAGCTGCAATGTGCCACCACAGCCTGGCAGCAGGGACAAGCTTCCATTTTGTTTTGATTAGCTGACTCTCTCTCCCACCTGGCTCTCAGGTACTTGGTGCATTGAGTGGGGATGTTGGGAGCAGCACTCCCAGAAAAGTTTATGCCTCTCTGCCAGCACCCAGAGGAGTGAGAACAAGGACGAGCAAGAGCAAGGGTGGGGATTTCCAGCAAGCAGTGAAGGTAAGCATCTATGTGAGGACTGTGCCCTGGCTCCATGGTTTCCTTTCCCCCAGTACTGACAGTGTGAGGTTATTTAAGGACATGGCAGTGAGTCACATGCAGAAGTACATCCTCAGGCTACTGACATCAGATCCAAGTTTTATGCTCCTAGCCTGGCTTGCTTGTGGTGTTTGCATTCATGCCTATTGATAGCACAGGAAAAGTCCAACCTGTGGTCTTTTTGTGCAGGTGAAACTTGGTGAGCACTTGGGTGAGGCCTTTCTATCCAGGGAGGTACCAGCAGAGGTCAAAGCTGGTTGTGTGTTGCTGTGTTTTAGTGACATGACTTATGCAAATGTAAGTTGCAGGTGAACTGTCAGCCCTGCCATACCTGGGGGAAGAAGACTTGCTTGGAGGAGGTGCCTTTGTTCCCAGCACAAGGATGGCACAGCTCCTTCAGATGAAAGCTAAATAGTTTCCTAGGCAGGGGACAAGACCTGCTTGGGGGGTTTGGCACTGTGACAAGTGACCTGGCTAAGGGACCAGCAAGACTGTTGGTTATACCTACTGTCAGCACACTGTAGGGTGGGCTGAGGGGATGCTGAAGGAAATACCTAAAATCCAACAGCATCTCAAAAAAGTGGAGAAAAAGCCTGGAAAACGAACAAAAACATTTGTATAGTTGAATCAAAATCCCCTGGCAGGGGCAAGTCCTGTCACCAGTAGGAGAGTCAGCACTGGGGCTGGGAGTGCAGCGGCGTAGGGAAAATGCTGCAGGACTTTGGGAGAGGAGCAGCAGGCTCAGGAGGACCCCCGGGATAGCAGAGAGGGAAATGCCTCAGGACTGGTGGTGAACCCTCTGCTAAAGGGAGAGCAGAGGGTGCAAGGAGCCTGCAGTTGGGAGAGGAGGATGGGGACACCTCCACAATCAGGACTGCGCTCCGCAGTCACTGAGCCATATGTGCATCTCCTACCCTGGCAAATGTACATGCAGACAGACGTTTGCCAAAAGTGCCCTTTTTGGCAACAAAGCAACAAACCATGGGGGATTTTGACCCTTTTATATCTGGGGTTTGGCCCAGATCAGAGCAAAATCTTGAAAATGTGTCTGACTTGGAAATGCCAGGAAATTCCTCTGCAGTAACATTTTGCTCAAAAAATGGTAAATTGTTTTGGTAGAGTCAAAACACAGTATTATAATTTCACATTTTACATACAAGTCAAAATGAATCATTTACCTTCTTTATTTTTAAACACCTGAAACATTTGGAAAGCTTTGCACTTTTTTGTTGAATTTTTTTTGTTTTGTTGGGGTTTTTTTGACATATATGTCAAACATTATCAGACTCAGTGTGTTTGTGAATGGGGAGATATTCCTGGCAGTTGCAGCTGCCTGTATTGGTGGGAGAGCCCTGACCAGAATGGCTGTAGGGGACAGGACTGAGAACAAAAAGTCTGGCCATCCATCCACTCATCCTGTGCAGGGCTCTGCTTTGGGCAAGCAGCAGTTCCCTGCCCCATCACCAAAATGAGATGATTGAGAGGGTCATCGTATTTTTTTACTACTCAGATAATAGTTCTCATACCTTCTGCTTGGGTTTGTTTTTGGGAAAGGGAGGTGAAGTGAACCCCAAAACAGACTTGAGGGGGTTTGTAGCATGAGAGCACAGCTGATGCACTCACTGGTATAAGCAAGAGCTGGTTTTGTCTGACATTGCATTGTTTATTTTGGGCAGGTTCTGGGAACAGTGTGCAGCTCTTCCCCCTTTTCTCAGTGTGCCTACACAGTAAATTATCTGTAATCATTAGCAAGTGGGCTGTTTCCTCCTTCAGACACAATTAGTGGGCAGGGTCCGGAAAAATCTTCCTCAATTTCATTTCCTTCACAGGATGCACTTGAGATCCCAGTGCTGCCTTGGAAGCAGGGTGCAGCCGCTGCCCAGCAGCAGCCTTCCTCAGGGTATGAGCATCCTCCTGCTGTCGGTCTCCAGGGACTACCTGGGGGGGCAGGTGAAATCTCAGCCTGCAGGTCAGTGAAGCTGAACCAAACACCCACCAGCTGTCCGTGAGGGGAGGCAAGAACATGCAATGGCACGGGAACAACATGATTTATAGTTTTTTCTCAGTCAGGGGAGAATTTGCCCAGCCTATAAGCCGCATCCTTACGTGGTGTACAGAGCTCATAAGTGATTCAGGGGTCACAAATCATGTAAGTGTTGAACAGGCTCCCTTGCCCTGACCTCTGCCAAGAGCAGGTTGCTGAAATTCAGCTGCTCCCTGAAGCACAGCCGCTGCCAGAGAGCAATGCCACTGCCTTGGTGGGTCTGCCACAGCTGCCCTTTAGTCCCTGGCAAAGATGGTTCTGCCCATCACTTCCTCCTGCTTCACAATGTGGCCAGGGCATGGCAGGGTGGGTAGTGCTGGCCAGCAAAAGGGCATGGTGGAGTAGCCGCTCTCCAGGCTCAAAGACTAAGTGAGGGGGAACTTCAGATTTATACTGATGAAAAGCTGGAATAAATCAAAGCAATTAAAGTGCAAATGAAGATTTAAGAAATGCAGCATCCTAACTACCTGGGAAGCACGTTGTGTATACTTCTGTCTCCCCTTTTTTTTTTTTTTTCAATAGACAGAATTCAAATTACATAAATAATTTGCCAGGTAGAGCCAGTGTTTGGGAAGTGCCTGCTGGCATTAAGGAGACTGTTTTGCCAATGGCTCCACAAGACCTCCAGGCTTGTCTATGGCCACTTGCTCCCCAGGCAGGGGAGGTGGGGTTTGTACAGGTGCACATGGATGCCAGCATCTCCCTGCACCTGCTCTTGGGTGCAGTGCCTGGTGCTGTGCCAGGTGATGCTGGGCAGGAGCAGTGAGAAGAGGCAGGAGAGGCTGCAGGAGGGCACTGTGATGGGTGGCTGTAGGTTGCAGACAGTGGTAAGGGCAGAGCTAGTGGTAATCACACCACAACAAGCCACTGGCGTTGAAGGGAAAAGCACAGTTTAATTTTCTTCCAAACTGCCTGGGCTGATGGTGAAGCAAGGCTGTGACCACACATGCTTGGGTAACCACAGGTGCTTTATAGCATCTGTGAGGGCTGGGAAAAATAGGTGCAAGACCAAGAAGTAACTCCTTAGCCAGAGCTGAGGCACCAGAGTAATAGGGCAGAGACTAGCCTGCACTGATACTGCTCACTTTCCCTCAGTACCAGAGGAAGCAGGGCAGAGATGAGAGTGCAAACCCTGCCTTTCACTGGCATTTGGACCCATCTGCAGGACCCCTGAGTTTCTCCAGGAAATCACAGCTTTGCCATTCCCACTGAAACCTCTCCTGTCCTGCAGGGAGGCTGGGAAAGGCAGGCTGGGCTGGGAAATGGCGTATCCTGAAGCACATCCCAGAGATGGAAGGGGGACATGGTGCTGCCTATCCCCATGCCATGCTGATGGTCTTTGCTGATGGTCTTTACTGCTGGGGCTGGATGCTGCCCTTGGACTGTGCCTTGTCAGCTGGTCCCAAGCTGCTGTGCATGTTATCGAGGGCATTTGCTCACTCCAGTGCAATGGAACTGTTTGCATAGGGTAGAATTAGAAGAGAATATGCAATTAGGGATTCAATTTTGTCCTGACAAGGAGACCCATAGGTGCCAGGACTGAAGCATTGCTGCAGTACTTGCTTATGGAAATCCTGGCACCAAGCAGATCCCTTCCCATAGAAAACTGTCAGCCTGGCTCACTGGCACTGGCAATGCTCCAAGCTCATTATGTTCAGGTGAGCTGCCTTTTATTTACAAGGATTCCTGCAGGAAGGAAATTTTGAGAATACTTGTCTAAACAAATATTTGCCTCAGATGTGCTCTTGTGGCTCTCTAATATGCTCTATGTCTTGCTTATCCAGCACAGTTCTCAAGCAGTTTCTGATGCAGTCATTTAAAAGTTACGAATCAGGATTTCCTGAAGTAATGGCTGTTTAAAAACTCCCTGCTTTTCTGTAATAGTCCTCTGAGAGTTTTACGTGCCCTCTCCCTGGTAGGATGGTCACACATCAAGCAAACGTGCAAGCTCTGCTGCACAGATGGGCAAAGACCTCCATATTTCCTGATAGCACTGGGGCTGCAAGAGGTAGGAAAAACACCAGCTTTTGCACAGCTGGGAAATATGGAGAAGAGGCTGCACTGCAGCAAGTACTTGGGAACTATTTGCAAAAGGTAAGAGAGGTCCTCATCCTGGGTGATATATGATTTAACCCAAGAGGAAGCAGTGCTCGAGCCCTGTGATTCAGCTCAACCCTGCAATCCCCTTTCTCTGCTCTGAAAGGTCACTTGCAACAAATGGACATGTTTATCAAACCCATCCCAAGCTACTGGGAATCATTCAGGAGCAGACTCGAGGGAAGAACCTGCCATTTGAGTTGTTTTTTTTTTTTTTTTTTCCTGAAAACGATCTGCTCAGGTGGTTAAAGACTTGCTGGTTGCTGCTTTAAGCACTTGAAGTAGCACCGTTCAGTGCCCCGGGTTTTCACTGAGAGGGAGGAAGGGATTTTCTGTCTGCTTTCATGGAGGTGTGAGGAGACCTTGGGCTGGGAGCTGTGCCTTCCCCTCATCTTCCCAGACCACACAAGTACCTCAAGGGGCAGAGGGGCAGGATTTACAAGCAAGCTGCTTCCTAACCTTACTGTGCTGTGATGCAACCCACTGCCCTTTAAATAACCACTGTCTTTTGAAGGCATAAATACTTGCAGGGTGAAAAGAAAAGAACCGCCATCCCCTCTTGAAAGACCTAATTTATCTGGAATTATCCATCCTTGGCTATAAATCCCCTGTAAAACTTGGCATGAGTTTTAAAGCAGTTACAGCAATGACTGTATATTTTTATCCAAAACCTCAAAAAAGAACAAATTGAAGCCCCAAATGGCAGCTTTGAGACGTTGCAGAGAATTGCACTGGTGGGAGTGCCTTACCTGGGAAGCACCATGTAGCAGTACTCATGAATTCCCACATCTTTTTGGCTTCCTTCTGAGCAATTCCTGCTTGAGAAATTATTTTAACACACCAGTTTTCCTTGCTGGGCATGAGTAGGGCAGCAGCAGAGCACCCTGAGGATCCTGGCTGGGGCAGCAGCTTTAAGTCCCCTGCAGATGTTTGCTGAGCACTGCATTCTCTCCTGTCATATCCTTTGGAAATAAGGGCACAGGTACACACATCCCTGCTGTCCACCTACTCAGACACACAGTAAGGCTGGCTCTGATTCATCTGGCTTCCCACTTTCTCTTCTTTGTTCTTTTTGTCTCCCTGAAGCAGGAGAGAATCCAGCTTTTATTTAAATGAAGCTACATAAACATAAGCAGCTGCAAAGTAGGGCAGGTTTTTGGTGGCTTACATCTCCTTGGGCTTGCTTTCTTCCCTTCTATCTCCACCTCTGTCTAAAAGATGAGAGTGCTCAGGTTTGCAAGTGTCCTTGGTAAGCTCGTGGTGGAGAGCAGAAGCAGTGCCACTGAGTACCTCTGGCAGTTCCCAGGCTCTCCATGGGTCCTGGTTACCCTCCCGTAAGAAGGGATGCTCCCATACTCCAAGGAATGTGCAGGGTTCAGGGTGGCACCTTCGCCTCCAAATTCAGGTCTAGGCTCAGCCTGGCCCCAGCAGGCTGGGCAGGGAGTGCTTGCAGAGCCAGCAGCCTGGCAGCCATTCCCAAGGGGTGTGGTGTGAAGGGCTGGCAAGGTTCAGGTTGCATGAGAGATGATGATCTGGTGGAGGACATGACCGCAGCGGCCAGGCTCCACAGGATGAGGTGGGGTGATCTATAGGGGACTTTGTGGGGTCACGCACTTCCCTACCCAGGAACTGCTATGCACACAGGACGAGCTGTCCCATGGTGTGTGATGGGCATCTCTGGCTGGGATTGTGATCTATCTCCATTTAAGCAGTTTGATAGCACTCTTGAGTGCACTGGAACCTGTTCACTTCTGGGACTGTGTTCCCTGCACAGAAAAGATTAACAAGTTAATTAGGCAATGCAGCATGGCGAGAAGGAGCTGTGGCCATGAGCAGCTGAGCTGGCACCTCATGCCACCTCAGGGACAGTTTTGCCTCGTCCCCCATGTGCCAGCCCTAACTCAGAGAGGGATGTGCCCCACACCCTGTGAGCTGCTCAGTAACTGGCAAAATGCCATGGCCATAATTTTGCAGAACTGTCCCCAGGCTGGGACCTCCACAGAGCATGTGGGTCTCTCTCCTTACTGCAGCCGAGACACTGCTGGGCTGGGATATCTGGATCTGGGGATGCCGTGAACCTGCCTGTCTCCACTGGGGTTGTAGTTTTTTGTCTCTGCTGTAGAGACAGCAGGAGCACCCAGGGCATGAGCTTGCCAAGGAGTTTTGAACAGAGAGTGCCTGTGCAAGGGCAGCATGCTGGGTTTCTGCAGAGGGACACCCAGTGCAGTGTTTGTACTCAATAAAAAGCTTTTCTCCACTGTCACACGCAGAACATGTTGGTGAGTGTCTCGGCAGTGGGATGGTACCTGGTGAGAGCCTGCCTCATGCCACAGTGTGCTGGGAGCTGGGGGGAATGTCATCCTCACCATCTCATGCTCGGCACACAGAGGGACCCTAATACTAGTTCTCTGCTATCTTTTCCAGGGATGGAGGGATGTGTGTACAACTCAGAGCAGCAGGATCCCAGCACAGCCCTCTGGGGATAGGTGTGAAGGTGGTTCCCCATGAAGACACCGTGGGACGCCCCCAGGCCCTAGAGGAACGCGGGGTCTTGCTGGGAAGAGAGAAGGCTCCTCTCTACCTGCTCCCCAGTCACCTGCCGTGTTTCCAGGGATCTCTACCAGGATTTGAGGCTTGGAGCCTGGAAGTGCCATAGGATTGCTGGAGAGCCTAAGAGCAATGGGGGATCCACCGCAGAGGAGGGGCATTCCTTCAGGAGGGCCTGCACTTCCGTGAGCCCTGGCTGCTGGTGGCGGAGGGTGCCTGGGGCTGGGCTGCTCAGCCAGCCCTGGGCTGGGGGCAGAGCCGCGGTGCTTGCAGAGCACAGCCAGTGAAGGGCGAAGAGCTGGGGTAGGGTCTGCAGGGACGGCCCAGAACCCTGGGAGGGCAGGGTTGCCAGCTGAGCCACTGGTTCTCCAGGCACCTCTCCCTGGGGTGGGAGTGGGGGACGCAGCGACCCTTGGTCCCTGGGCCCACCGCGGATGTCCCTCCGTGCACCGCCGGCAGGACCGCTCCCCTAGTGCTGGCGCGGAGGGGCGGAGGGACGCTCGTCTCACCATGGTGCTGCCGCCACCTGACAAGCGCCACGTCTGTCTGACCACCATCGTCATCATGACCAGCATGGCCTTCATGGATGCCTACCTGGTGGAGCAGAACCAGGGGCCCCGCAAGATCGGTGTCTGCATTATCGTGCTGGTGGGGGACATCTGCTTCCTCATTGTGCTGCGCTATGTGGCTGTGTGGGTGGGCGCCGAGGTGAAGACAGCCAAGAGGGGCTACGCCATGATCCTGTGGTTCCTCTACATCTTCGTGCTGGAGATCAAGCTGTATTTCATCTTTCAGAATTACAAAGCAGATAAGAAGAACCTGGAGACGGTGGCCAGGAAAGCCCTGACCCTACTGCTCTCCATCTGTGTGCCAGGGCTCTACCTGGTGCTGGTGGCCTTGGACAGCATGGAGTACATACGGACCTTCCGGAAGAAAGAGGACTTGCGGGGCCGCCTCTTCTGGGTGGCCCTCGACCTGCTGGATATCTTGGACATACAGGCCAATCTGTGGGAGCCACACAGGACTGGCCTGCCCATCTGGGCAGAGGGGCTCATGTTCTTCTACTGCTACATACTCCTCCTGATCCTGCCTTGCGTGTCCCTCAGTGAGATCAGCATGCAAGGGGAGCACATTGCCCCACAAAAAATGATGCTCTACCCTGTCCTCAGCCTGGTCACCATTAACATTGTCACCATCTTTATCCGGGCCATCAATATGATCTTGTTCCAGGACAGCAGGGTCTCCACTATCTTTATTGGCAAGAACATCATCGCGATCGCCACCAAGGCATGCACCTTCCTGGAGTACAAGCGGCAGGTGAAGGAGTTCCCCCAGAATGCCATCGCCCTGGAGCTCCAGCAGAACTCCCTTTCGCACAACCAGACCATCCACAGCACACAGGGCATCCCTCACGAGCCATCGCCCACCAGCGAGATCCTCGACACATGAGGGATCTGTCCAGCCAAGCATTGGTTCCGATAGCCCCGTGCTGAGCAGAGGAGGGATGCTGCTTACTTGCTGCCTGGTGAGAGCGCGACAGACAAATCCTGGCAAGGAGGGCTCTTCTAGGCAGAAAAACACCAACCACGTTTTAATTGAGCTGTGGAGTGTCCTCTAGATGTTTTCATCTCAGGTATAACCCTAGGAGTCCTCCAGACAAACCAAATGTACCTGAAGGACCTGAACCAGCTAACCCTCTTTCTCCCTCCTGCCACCATTTCCCCTCCCAAGCAAAGACTGCTAAGGTTGCAAATGTCCCTTTTTACTCCCCGAGCACCTCACCTTTACTCCAAGCCTAGATCGAAGATTTTGTTACTGGAGACCTTTTTATGCAGGGGGAACAGGGGCATTGGGGTTTGGGTTGGGGGGCGGTGGTGGGATATTTCAAGCAGTAAACCCTGTGATCGTAGCTGTCTCTCATCTCCAATGGTTGTGTTTACAGTTTCCTATTTATATCGGCTCTGGGGGCTCCCAGGCTGCACTGGGGGCCAGTGTCCTTGTGGTGGGCAAGAGCAGGAAGCCCTGTGGTGGGGAGCAGGGCTGGAGACCGGCACAGCTCCCCTGCCCTGGGACGAGCAGGGCTGTGCCTCCACCAGCGCACTGCGCCGACTCAGCTGGGAGCAATATTTGACAAGCTGAAGCTAATCTAATGCTGATGGTTTATGTATTTCATTCACTCCAAACAACTCAGCACAATATTTCTATTTTTAGAAGGGTCCCTTTCTCTCTCCCTGCCATCGTGAGCCTCCCTGCCTGCAGCAGCCGGTGCAGACGCCCCGGGCCCCTGGCGCTGCTGCCGGCAGGAATGGGTGCCCAGGAGAGCTTAGTAATAAAGAAGGTGATGATGCATTTCACTCCAGCATCGAGTGTTTATAAAGAGGCTGCTTTCCACAGCTACTATATTTTTAAAACAAATATTTCGGAAAAAAAAAAGAAAATCCCAAAAAAGAGCCGGGAAGGATGTGCTGCCCCAAGCAGGTGTCTGGGATTAGGGATGGGTGGAGCTGGGATCTCCTCTGCCTGTGTGGGTGGTGACGGGGGGCTCAGCCAGCCACAAGCAGGGGGTGGGAGTTGAGGGCCAGGTGGACAATAAAAGCCCTATGAGAGCAATGGCTTCTGGTGGTCTTTTTTTCTGCCAGTGTGGGGAGGGAGAGGGCAGCTCCCCTACAGCCCAAATCACTTGTCTCCTCTTGCATCCACCTCCCCTGGACCACCAAGTGCTGTCACAAGGTGCTGTGCCTTGCACTCTGGGAGTGGTGGGCACGGGAAGGGAAATGCTGCCCTGGGGCTGGGCACTTCTCAGCTGCCTGAGGGGAGGCACAAGAAGGTAAGCAGAAAACCTGCATCTCAAACATACTGAAATGGGATATTTTTGATTTTTCTAAACCAAACATTTAATTTTGAGGAGATGGAATAAAATGCCTGGTACTGTTTACATTTCTCTTCCATATTTTCTCTTGGCTCTGCTCATTGAATTTGACCTAAATCCACAAATCATTTTAGTTTCTATCTTTTCAGACCATCATGATCTGTCCAAAGCCTTTCAACTAGCCCTTATCCAGACTTGCAAATTAAGGACCAGACTATCACATTCCTGTTTGGCCACCCTGTCACCCAGGGATGACTCTACTGGTAATAAATTCACTGAGAAATAAAATGATATCTTTGCCAATAAAAGCGAGTTTGCAATAGATTTAGCCAACTGGAAAAGTTTCTTCCCCTTTTCCCTCAGAGAGCATGAGAGGAAGAGGGCAAGTGATTTAAAAGGTATTAGCAGAAATTAATTAAATTGCTAAATTATTCTGGAATACCTATGGAATTATATATTACATCTCTACTGGTGCCATTAAAATACATGCGATTAGCATCAGTGCAATTAACTCCCTAGTATCTAATAGCATTCTGCTGCTCTTTTATGTAATTAATTTATGAGCATTTGTTTTATAGCTCTTCCCCAGAATGGAGCAGAGGAAAACCTTCAGGGAAACCTGTGGCATGGTGCTGTGCACCTAGGATCAGGCTGCACCCTGATGAAGCAGTATTTTATCCTGGGGATAAAATCAGTTATCTGGAGGGTTACTGTGAGAGGTTGCTGTGTGTATTTTTGTTGTCTCACCCTGATAGCTAGCTCTGCATCCGTGCCTTATGTTGGAATACATTAATATTCCCTTGAGTCTGATCTGTTGCTAAGATTGCTTGGGGGGATGTCTGACTGTGGCCCTGGACAGAGCCTGCATGGAAAGGGAATAGTGCTTTATCCTCCTTGTGCTGTAACGTCCAAGAAGGCTTAGGAGTCCCTACAAGATTTTCCCTGAATTTGCAAGACCCTGCTTTCCACTACTGACAAGAGGTTGTTGACAGAGGAAAGAGGTCTCTGGGGAAAGGCTGCATTAGAAGCAGGAGCAGAGGTCCTGAAGGCGATGCTCACCTGGGATGTGGTGAACAGCATCATTCCTATAAAGGCACCTGAGCTCAGAAGTTTTCAAAGACCCCTCTGTGGTGAGGGAAGGGAAAGGAGACTTTTCTCATCTGCTCTTCAGCATCCCCAGGGGCTCTGTGCATCATGTTCTTACTCAGCAACACAACCCTTCCTTTTCAAAGCCATCTTGGAAAGAAGCATTACAAGCTGGCCCCTCTGCAGCAGCTGCTGGAAGAAGGCTGGGAGGAAGGGGAGAGGAGAGCTAGCTGTGAAAGGCAGAGTGGCAAGTGTATGAGCAGAGGGGAGAGCCAGAGCAGCCAGAAAAGACCACAGAGACATGGAGACAGCATAGCAGTGGCATCAGTGCAACTGTTGTCTGCCTGGTGCTTGCTGAGTGTGATGCCTCCTCCCTGAAATCCTGTCAGCAGAGACAAGACCCTTGGAAGCTGTGGGACCAGCAGGAGAGATGGCACAGTGGCTGGGCAGGGTGACTGGCTCCCAGCCTGGCTGGTTGTTATTGGGAGGTGATATTTTGCCGTGGGAAATGAGAACTAAAGGAAACAATTAAAACTAAATAGGCTGGAACCAAGCAATTTTTCAGCTTTCTGCTGAGAAGGTGTGTTGGCAAAAGAGCTCTTTTGTGAAAGTGAAATCCTCCTGGCAAGCTATGGAATCCCACCTGCTGAAGCAAAAGCAGCACAGTAATAATGCAGAAGGGATGCAAATTGGCAGCCCTCCAGTGGAAAATCCAAGGGGGCAGCATCCCTCGCTGTCATTTGAAGACAGCCCATGGGCACAAGGGATCCTGTGTCCTTGGTGGAGGAGGCCAGCAGTACTTTGGGGGCCCAGATGGTGCTGTCCTACCCATTACCAACCCACTGGGTAGTGCCGAGGCTACGCCTCCTTCCAAACCAAGTGACAACCCCTGGAGGAGCCAGGTCCTTCCCACAGCTTGCAGGGAATGCCAGAGTGATGGCATCCTTTGGAGGTGCAAAACCAGAAGCTCCCTGAGCCTTGCTGTCAGACTGGTTCTGAAGGTCAGCAACTTGCCTCGGTCATTCACAGCCACAGGTACCTGTGATTGTTCCCTGAGTATCAGCAATGGGCTGGACTGTACCCATTCACATCCTGAGCATTAAGGAACTGCAAACCAGGAGCTCACAAGTAAGTGTAGCAAAGCAAGTCATGCAGGTTGGTGTGACATATCAAGCTCAGACAAATTCATGTGGGTCCTGTCCCCCTGTCAAACATTTGGAAAAAGAGGCAGCAATGGGCTTGGATTGCTACTCAGTGTCTGTGAGAAGAGCCTGGACCCAACTCTTGTGTCCCAACAACGTTGTGCTACCTGCAGTACCTCTTTGATGCCTCTGGCTGAATCACCAGATATTTTTCTCTCCTGGGAGCTTGCCTACAGCAGCCCAAGCCCTTTGCTGCTCCTTTGACCTGTGTGCTGGCCTGCTCCACAGCCAAAGGTGCTGAGTGGGGCTTGAGCTGTAGCTGTTCCTTCCCAGGGTTCTGGCAGCTCTCCCATGCCCTGCTTGTCCTCTGATAGTCTCCTTTTGGCAGGTGAAAATATCTGATGATGTAGCCTCTGTGCAAGCCTGGAGGAGGGTGGCAGGCACTGAGCTGAAAGCACCCTGAAGTCCAGCAGCCAGATTCTCCATGTGAGCATGGCACTGGTGACATTGGAGTGCTCAAAAGTGCCTGGGAAGATTTTGGAGAAGAAATACACCCACCAGGGCAATGCAGCGCATGGATGGCTCTGCAAGGCTCTGTGCAGTGCAGGACTTGCAACCAACTTGCCAAGAGCAGGGTGCCTTGGGACAGGCTGCTCTCCCAGACCAGCATCTGCTCAGGTTGCCTAAAGTTTAACTACTGCTCCCACCCTGGAACTTCCCAGATCCCAGGGTCCATCAAAGCCCTGGGGCACAGCTGTTCATGGGTGCCCAGGGAGCAGTGAGACCTTGTCCCAAACACTCTGCAGCTTCATGGGTACCTGAGGGCATCATCTCCTGAAACAGCTCCAGGAAAGTGTGGGTCAGAGAGGCTGCCTTGGCTATGGGAAGCCACAGCACGGCTCAGGGAGATGCTGTCCCATGGGCTTTGCCTCCTGACCCACACTGCTCTACTTCCCTCCTCAAGCACACTGTGTTTGTGTGCACAGCCCAGCTGCAGCCAGCACTGCGCTGAAGGGATTGAGGCTGCCAGGTTGTGTTTCACTGGCAGAGTGAAGTTTCACTGCCAGTGTGTTTCACTCTTCACAGAGTAAAGAGGCTCTCCGTTCCTGCGTGTGAAATCCCTATGCTCTCTCCATGGGATGCTGCGTGGGATACTGGTGCCACCCAGTACAGCTCCATTCACTGTCACCTCAAACCATATATAAATAAGACTTTTGTTCAGTCTGTGTTAATTTGTTGAGCAGAGACTGAACATTCATACCAATAACTGCTTTCCTCCAGCATGCCCCAGATTTGCTGCACTGTTTTAGCTCAGACCAATGCTGCAACAGAAAACACAAGGCAGATGTCAAGAGCACCCTGACAGCAATTCCCATCCTCCTAAATTCCTCCTGCTAAGGCTCTGTGGCAAAAGTTAAAGCTTATCAATTTCATCCCAACTTTGAATGTCCTGGATTTTTCAGATGTGTCTGGTTTTTAGGTCTGGCATCCTTGAAGGATAATATCCATTTAAGTTACTGATTTGGGCTTGCTCATTTAACTTCACCTTAATAAAGATTTTATGTGGTTTTGACATGTTCAGTGTCTCAACTGTATTGACACGGCAACCTGAAGAAGCTTTATGACCATAATGGCTCAAGAAGCATTAAAAAGACCCTGGCAAGGTATACTGATTGCCCCCTTTTATAGCTGCTCCAAGACAGAGACCAGTCATAGGGAAGAGCGAGTACTGTAGTTTGTTTTTATGTGAGCTTCCCTGATGTTACAGCAAAAGACATTTACAAGCAAATCTCTGCAAGTTCTTCATCAGGATATGAAGAAGCAGCAATCCTGTTGTTGGGATGCTGTCAGGATGGCAATTTTGAAGGAAAAGTGCTGCAGATAGTGGAAAAGTCATCTGCAAGAAAGAGATGTCAAAGTGGAAATAAGTAAGTGATGAAGGTGCACAGATCAGTGGTGTATCCCAGGGGAAAAGCCCACGTGCCTCACTGGGGACTTGCTGTAACATGGGAAACTGTAAATCATCTGGCAACTTCTGTCCTTACAGCTGTGGGTTTCCTTATTGACTCTTCCCAGCTAATGCAGCCCGATGACTGTGAAAACACAAATGCATTATGGGCATGGTACACTAAGTGCAACAGAGATAAAAATTAGTAGAATGACCCATTGGCAGGGTAGCAATGTGCCTGAGATGGGAGAGGAGCATAATTATTACTTCATGGCCAATATGGCATACAGAGATGCATCCCAGAGGCCCTTGTGCAGCCACTTGCCAAATTGTTAATGGGGAAGACTTTTTTAAAATACAGTTTATTAATTGCAACCCATTTCCTCCAACCCAAGCAAGGGAGCCTTGTGTTCAAAGCCATGCACTGAGGAAGAAAACCAGCTGCAAAAACCCAGCAGCATCTGTACCTGTGCTGCTACGTGGTGTTCTGCTGGGTGATGCCAGTGAGGGCTCTGGCCTCTGCACTAGCTCAGGGCACAGCTGCAGGAACCAGCATTGGGCTTCTGTTTGACTTTTGGGTAGGGCAGAGGGAGGAAGCAAGAAGCTTCCTTGTGTCCCAAGAAGCAAGTCAACAAGACACATGCAATGAGGTGCCTGGTGCAGAGGTCCAAGGAAGGTCCTTTCTCCTCCACCCTTGGAGCATAATGTGGCAGAAGAGATACTGCACTGAACCAACGTTTTGTGCTGTAAGGTCAGCAGACACAAGGGTTCAGCACCTTGAGCATGCCAGACACATTGTCCTGAACCCCAGGTGGGCCATGCCAGCGAGACATCTAATAACCCAAGATCTCAGCTCCCAGGCCTCTGCACATGAAGCCTACTCTGTGCTGCAGAATAAATACCTCAAGCAGAAAAAGGCACTGTTTCCCTTTTCTGCATTAGTGCCAGGGAGAACTTAGTATTCAAAAACTGTTTTCAGATGTTTCACTTCACAGCTGGTGAATGAACTCAGAGAACTCAATAAACCTCTTTGTAAGACATTATCTCTCATTAATCTCTTCAGTGAAGCTGGCACCTGAAATTGAGTAAATCTTTACCTGCACATAGTAGGAGACAGGGGAATGGGCCATCATCAGTAAGCGTGCTATACTGGGAGAGTCCCAAACACCAAATAAAGAGGAAATCCTCATAATATTTTCCTCCTGATCTCCTTCTGACAAGAGAATATCAGCATTTGGAGGAGATGGATCCTCGGTGGAAGGGCTTTTAGCAAGAGAAAGGGCATCACAAGGACCTCCAGCAATCTGCAGGAGCTTTAGGGGAACCTCTTGTTCATCAGACATCTCAGGAAGTGTCCAGAAACTATAAGTGCTGCTGCCTGCTCAGGAGCAAACTGCTCCATAAGGACTGCCAGCTTGCAGATCCCTGCCTCATCCTATCTAGCTGCTTTGGAGAGCACGTGGTTTCTGTCTTATCCTTCTCTGCATCAATAAGCCGGGCTGGCTGTGCTGGAGCACACTGTGCACCTCCAGAACACATAATCACACTCCTACGAGCCTCACAGCTACCAAACCCATCTCCCCAAGGCAGGACAGCTCTGGAAAATGCTTCGTTTGGAAAGAAAAAAAGATGATCTAGCAAGTTTTGAACAGCTTGCTGTAGAAATAGCATCCAGAGTTTTCTCCCTTGCAGGGGATTTTGAAGTTTATTTCAGCATCCTTTGTTTTGGTGCAACAGATGGCAGGGAGACATGGTGGCCCAGAATATTAATACTCCCTCCAGCATCCATGTCCTTAGAGCAACTGATATCTCCATGCTCTTGCTGAGCATTGTGCAGCCTCATCTTCTCTCTCAGGGCTGTGCTCTTCCCGTGTCCACTAGGAGTTAAAATGTGTGGCTCCATCTGCAGTAGCCCTCTTAGGATGGCTGGGAAGCAGGGATGTGCTTATGGCAGAGGTACCACGGGCCTTGCCCAAATGAGAAACTAAGGAAAAAACAAAAATGCAGCGAAGCAAATCTGTTCTGTGTCCATAACCACCACACTGCTCTAGAAGTGGTATTCACTCTGTATTGTGAGAGTTGTCTTTTATTGGTGCCTTATGTCCCATAACCAATCTCCAATGGAGGAGCAATTAAGCATTTCCTTAGACAAAATGTACGTCTTCAAGCAATAACTGGGTAAAGTATCTTCCACCATGATGTTAAAATACGATTTTGTACTATGGAAATAAGTGTGTCATAAAAATCTCTCTGATCCCATGGAGTGGCTGTCCTCTCCTCACTCCCAGCAAGTCACAGCATGGAGCCCAGCTCCCTGCATGTTGGAGCTGGGAAGCATTGCATGACTTGACTTTCCCAGCTTGCTGGTAACCAGAGCCAAGCTCATCCTGCTGTGGTCCTTCAGAGATCTCCACCTGACAGGCTGTGGTAAAGGACTGTGAACCTTTCAGAAAGGATAAAATTATACAGCTCAAAAGTTTAATAATATGAGTCCCTGCAATCATGCAGATAAATTTAATGGTGACCACTTAGAGACCTGCTGGCTGAACTGTAGTATTTGACAAGGCTGCTGAGTAATATACCAGTCTTTCTCAGATGCAGGGAGGCCTATAAAAGCCAACATGATGGAGATCAGCATTTCAGCCTTCTCCAGCTCTGTGTAGGGAGGAGCTGGCATGATGCTGCCATGAGTCTTACACCTCCCAAGTATAACACTGTCAACAGGCCAGGTGTTTTCTTCTGGGAAGGCAATGCCATCAATCTGGTTGTACCCTGCAGCATGTGCCATCCCTGCTTCAGGCTGCTGGGAATTCTGAGCATTGCTTCCCTGGCTGGCTCTGCCTGGCACGCTCCTCTCTCTTCTGCCTCATACCTCTGTCAGACATTTTCCAAGGTCTCTGCCTGCCGGAGTTCTTCCTTTATTTTTCTTAAAAATAGAAAATTGCATCTGTACTATTAAGGGCAAAGAACACATGTGGTGTGTGGTTCAGGATTTAAAAGGTGGTGTATGCTTGTAGCAGCTCTGCCTCTGCCATCCTAACACATGCTTCTTGATTTTTTAAATTTATTTTTTTTGTATTAATAAGAGCAGCACCAGGTTCAAGCATGTGGACTTGCAAGAGAAGGGATATGCTTTGATGACTACCACTGCTCTTCTTCCGTAGGTTCACATGGGTTGCTGGAAAGGTTGTCAATGCCCACAGTCACCTATTATCTGGAGCCTTGTGGAGACAGAAACAGTGCCAGGAATGCCCTGCCTGCAGCAGGTCTCCTTGATTCCAAACCCAGCCTTTCCAAGGGCTATACCCTGGGCATTTGCTTTTGTCGGGATCAAGCTTACAACAGGTTTCTGCTTCTTTCTCTTTGGCCCAGACATCCCACTGAACACCACTCAATAGCCCATATCAGATTTCCAGTCTGTCCCTGGAAGAAATCCTGCCCTTGTCCTGCTGAAGTCTTGCCACAGTGACCATTTATTCCCTCCTTTGCTGGGCTGAGCAGCTTGCCATACCCATCTTCTTCAGCCACAACCTTTGCAGTCATGTTCCCAGAAGCACAACAGCCCCAGGAGGAGTAGGATTCATCCAGCACAATTCTCAGGAGCATAGGAGCAAGTTTGGCATTTAATCTGCTGTAGCACCAAATAGGGTTTAGCAAAGGATCTACCTGTAATTGTCAGTGCCTAAAGGACTATTAAATATGTCCTTTAACTGGTCTTTGAAGGACTTGTACTATTTTAATAAGCATCTCAGGAAAGAAAAGCTCTCTGCAAAGCATTAGTTGAGATCCAAAAGCAATTTCACCAGTATACAAAATCAAGTTTGATTGACATGGCTAATACCCATAAACTGTGCTGATTGACACTAATCAGCCTGCCATACTTGAATTGCTTCTGATCATGTCCTACATCACTCTGATTAAAAATATTAGTCCAATGCAAAAAAAAAATAAAAAAAATCAATGCAGCAGGGGGTGGTTTGAGATCTCAGCTGGGGCCTGGGACTTCACTCTCACTGCCTTCATTCACAAAGCACAGATGCATCTTTACAGAGGGACATCGTGACACAGGGGTGGGCAGGCAGGGAAGAAGCCTTTCAGACTGTTAGAACAAACCCCTTCTGCTCAAAGCAGGTTTTCTTTAGAGCAACCCAAATCCCAGAAGAAGAGGAGAGCCAGGTGAGGACAAGCTGGCAGCCCAAGCTGTAGTGTTACGGGGCAGCAGGAGCAGGGCTGCAGACAGGACTGAGCTGTGGAGCTGATGGCATGCAAGCCAGGCTGCCCCTTGTCTCCTGGGTCACTCACAGCCATGCTTCACCATAACCCCTGCTTTGAGATTGGACCGGGGTCTCTTGCCACAGAAAGACAGGAACACACTTGACAGAGAAGCCTATTTCTCACTGATTCCCACTTGATCCTTGCAGAGCCCAGCCCAGAAGGTGCACATGCTGCGTGCCATCTTCTGATCATTACTGAAGCTGACAAGCTGGGGATCGGCTGATGAGGCACAGAGGTTAATGGCTGCTAATTGCAGAGCATGAGGGAGGTGGGACTGGGACCAGCTTACCTGAGCTGAGCTCCACAGCCAGCTTTCTGAGCTGGAACCAGTGACTGGACAGACCTGACTGAGATAAGATCCAGCCCAGGGCAGTGCAGGTATACCTGGAGCCTGCAACCTTCTGCTAAGCTTGGAACACTACGTGTGGCTAGGACCAAGTCATCTTGCTCTCTGTCTCTTCTTCCTCTGCATATGATTACATTTGCAAGTACATCCCACACTGCTGCCTCTCTGCTGCCTGCACACAGACAGGATGATGGGGTAGGCTGCAGCCCCTGCTCTCCTCTCCTGCTGCTCCCCACCTTGCCACCTGCTTTTTTGGGAGTGTGGCAGCTGCAAGACCCAGGGAATGCCCTCCCTGTCCTACTACTCTCACTCCCCTCAGGTAACTTTCAGGAAGTTATTCTCTGAAGTCTTTCACATCCCTCAGTGGCACATGGCAGTGGGATGACTTCCTGTGGGCTGCACAGCTGGAAACAGTGGGTTTGGTCCTGGGGACAGCCCAGCGTGAGGCAAGCACTGCTCCATCCTACACCCACATACAGGCCATGTGGATGAGCTGGAGAAGCCTCCCTTTTCTCTCTGCTTTCCTTCTCTGTCATTCTTGGTTTCAACCAGCCCAGGTGCAGCAAGGGGGTCAGTGACCAGCGGAGCAGCAGGGTGAAGGAAAGCAGTGGGCCAGGAGATGGACAGCAGTGCTGAAGAGCAGCCTTAGCCAGGAAAGGGGATGAAAAATTCACAATGAATGAGTCTCTGAGAAGCAGGACTCATCAGTTCTTTGCAAAGCCAAGGACATCTGGGGGGTTCGTCACCTCTTCCCTGCCCTCCTTTTCATGCCTAGAAGCCAGAACTGAGGAGTTATGTGAAAAACAGTTCCCATGGCAGCCAGCAGCAGCTCCCAGACCATTAAAAGCCAGGATACGATCACACTCTATTAGTTTGATAATATCATTTATAGTTGACTTAGAACTGCGTCCCATCTAATTAAAAGGGAGCTGCTTGTGAAAAGTGCAAGAGCAGAAAAAGGCAGAGAGGATCATTGCCCTGAGCCCCGTGCCTGTGCAGCTGTCTTGTTGGTGAATGACTTTTTATTTCCCATTTCACATTGGAGCTAATTTCATCTATCACCAGACCCAATGTGACTCATGCCCCCAGCAACAGAGTGATGCAATAAGCACCAAGGGGGAGGGGAAAGCATGGTTCTCTACAGCCAGTGTCATCTGGAGCTTCTCTCTTTTCCTTAATTACACTCTTCTGTCTCCTGGGTTTTTCAGAGGCTTGTGTTTCTGCAAAGTCAGGGAAAAACAGGCAGTGGAAACACAGAATCTAGCCCAAATTCTCCTTCTCTTCCTCACTGCAAGCAGGCAAGCAGAGGGAAGCAGGGATGGCACAGGGCTGGCTCAACAGCACTGGGTAAAAGGGTCCAGCTGGGGGCATAGGAGAGGGCATGGATTCCTCAGAGATATACGACTTCTTGGCAAACTATCAATTTTTGTGGAAAACAGAATGCTGCATTTTCTCTTACAGCCATAATGTCAAAATTCCTCAGAATGCCTCCAGATCAGGAGAGGAAAGGGAGAGTTTCTGTAACACAAAGAAACAAGAGCTGACTCTGTCCTATTTTCCACCTGTGAGCAGTGTTCTTGGCTGCTGGAGCAGTCTGGATCCGGTGTTTGCTCGCTGAACTATGATGAACAGAGACTGGATCAGCCTGCGGGCTGGTAAATAGTCCCCCACTCCCCTGGCCACAGTTGGTCTCCTCTGCTGAAGCTGGTAAGGAGCTAAACATATCTGGGAGCTCTCAGGAGCCCACCTTAGCTGGGAAGATAGATGAAGGTCTCCTGTATTTCACAGCAAGGCTCTGCACAGCTTTATCAGTGTGAGCAATCCAGCTGATCTACTATGAAAGTCATCCTGGGCAGGAGCATTGTTTCTTTCACAGGCAGCTAATTGCCAGAGCTGGAGAGGTGCTGGTAAACATTTAGAGGATATAGGTCATGCTGATGAAGGAAATGCAGAGATACAGGTCCACAGCATCTCACAGCCTGATGGAGCTTTGCCTTCCTCATGAGGGGATGTAATGGTTTGACCCCTGCTCGGGTCCCACTGCCTGTCACTGGTGCTGGTGGGGTGTTTGTAAGACTGGGGGAATCACAAGGGCAGCCAAGGGCGTGCAGACTCCTGAGCTATTCAAAGCTCTTCCAATATCTGTCCTCTGTCCCTGGGCAAAGGCACTGGAAGAACTTCCAGACTGAAGGATCTGGAGCTGCTGCAGCTGGTTGAGCTCTCCAGGGAACTCTTGATGCTGCAGCACCAGCAAGGAGCTTCTGTCCATGCTCCCACCTGCCAGCCAACCAGAAAACCCCTCTGGCCCTGCAACAGGCAGCAGTGTTCACAGCACAAACTGCTTTTCCAGCCTGCCGCTGAGGGTTTGCAAAGGGTCTGGAAAGATCGGGGAATCAGAGCTGTTGCTTTCCTTAAAAGACTTGTTAGCTGGATCACTCACCAAGGAGAAAGCTGGGCAGAATGCTGAGGGCAGAGGGGCAGCTTGCACAGGGCTCAAGTGCACACAGGAGATGGATGTTAATGCTGCAGGGAGACAGCAAAAGCCCTCATCTAGTATCCACCCTGTGCAGGAACACACAAAGGCCAGTCCCTGCAGATTAGGCTCAATCTCTTCCTTGCTCACCCTCAGGCTGCCTCCCAGGGATGAGGGATTTTCTCTGAGCCTGGCTTTCCCCAGCTAAGTTATAGAATGCAGCATCGTGCTGTTTGTCCTTCAAGGTGATCATCAGCATCTCATTGCATCATTGCCCAGCTGCTCCCGCTGCATCTACCCTTAAAGGTGAGATTTTCTGGGCCATCAGAGCATGCAGGGCTGGCCAGCAGTCCTCATTTGCAGAGTGAAGATCTCCTGGCCTTTCAGAGCGTGATAATAGAGCTGTGAAATTTCATTTACTTTATTCCACAGGCAGCTTCCAGCACACTGGTGTTCTCACAGACTGCCAAGTTGTCCGTTCTCACACCACATTAGCTGTGCTCATCGCGAGCTCTCACCTCTCCTCCTGAACGCCAGCATCTCCCTGATGAATGCAGAGTCTGCTCCTCAAAAGTCCAGGTACAAGCCCAGAGTGCTCAGCCTTCAAGTTTCACAAAGTGCAGTTTTTCTAGGTGCTAAATCTTAATCTCACAGGCCTTACCTCTAACTGAAATTCTTGGCCTGATGAACCAAGATGAGCTGAGATGTTACCAGGGGCCTCTGGCTTGTCCTGCACTGTGGAGCTCAGGGACCAGCTCCCAAGCAGTGCTGTGCAGCCCTTGGCACAGCGACACTGGCATGGAACCCTGCTACCTGGGCTGGTCCTTCTCACCCTGAAACTCATAACCTCGATGTTGCATTGAAATTCTTAATTTAACATCTAATCCCTGTATATGTTGAGATCCAGGGCCATCTTTGCATTTCATTTGAGGCCATCACCAGGCTTCATCTTACAGTTTCCAAATGCAGCTGTTTATTCCGTCTGCAAAACACCCTTTCTGGGCTTTCAGCATCACGCTGCCACTCTCCTGCCCATGAAGCAGAGCCACATTACCTCCCAAGAAAGGTGTCTCTGTCAGACTGACTGGACTGGCTGTCAGTCACAGCTTGGACAGGCTGCAGTTAGTGAGTGGGTTGAACTCTCTAAGCCCTCTGCTTTTGCACGCCACCTCTACTGGGCTTCATCCTGGCTCTTTCAGAGGACGCACCAAGATCCTGAGTCATACCAAAAGGGAAGAGTACAAACCCTGAGAGTTATTTCAGCTCTGTCCCTGCCAGCTGCTTTCCCTGGAGCCTCGTGGCAGTTCTGCCAGTGGGGCATGGATCACAGACAGGGTTTTGCAGCTTGGGGCTGGTCTCTGCTGCTACATTCTCTTGTCAAATACTGACATGAGGGGCACAGTCAATAATTGGTGCTGATGAGCTGTTTAAAATAAAGACTCTTACTCCATGTTAACATACAACACCAAGCCGCAGGAAAATTAAGCAACCTCATGAAGCAGAAGCCAAATTATCTCCGAATGGGTTTTCTTTCCAGAGGTGTCAGTCACTTTTCAAATTATTTTCCCTAGCTGGGTATGATGAGGGAAGACGTCTGGGATAAAGGTGCCTTCTGCTGCTGTCACGCAGAGCGGCTGTGTGACAGCCTCTCCACCTGACAGGCCTGGAGAATCAGATCATTCCTCTGTAAAATCAGCTTTCACAGCGATGTCCCTGGGAGCTGAGGATGGCAGGCTGGGAATGAGTGAGTAGCCACAGCAGGATGAATGACAGCAATGGGCAGCGCAGCTTGCAAAGCTTGTGAGAGTACCCTGGCCAGTGGTCCGTAAGCTTTAATGGAAAATGAATTCCAGTCTGTATGTTTAAATGAAAAATTAATCCCCTCAGACCCTGTATGTTGGTGTTTTTTCCCATGTAGTTACAAGCTTGATTACTAAAAGAAAATGTGTTGACACTACGCAGAGGCACCTGCTATGGTATCACCCATCGGCCTGATTAATACAAGAGGTGTGGATGTGTGCAGTTTATAGTCTGAAAATTGATTCATAAATAGGTCCCAAAGTACCTGGGAATCAAAAATCTTCACCCAGTGGTGGTAAGTCGGTGACACCCTACAGATACTGGTTTTCTCTTGCATAATTTTCTTATTGACATGCTTCAAAGTGAGCAGGAATGTGATTTTAAGTAATAAACAGGCAGGGCTGGGAGCTGCTCTGTGAAGCTCCCCATTTATTCCCCCCTCAAGCTGCTGCCTGTAGCATCCATTGTTCAGCAGGATGCTGCAGGACAGAGAGCAGGTCGGGCTGTGCTGCAGGGCAATCCTCTTTTCCTAAACCCCATCTCCCTCCAGCCTGAAGGGCTCTGATACAGCCTCTGCAGTGCAAATCAAAGCAATCACATCAAAGAAAACAGTGAGGGAGAAAGGAGCCTTCAAAGGCAGGTGGGCATGGGGCCAAAGAGAATCTATTTTTTATCACTTCCTCCTGCCCATCAAACTGGGCTCTCCCTGCCTAAGGCACAAAGCAAGTGAGGGCAACCTTTGCCAGCACCAGATCCGGCAAAGGAGAAGTGCAAGAGATGTTCTTCCAGGGCTGCAGACGTGGGAAGACTTAAGCCCACAAAAACAAGAGTCCTCTGAGTTTCTCTTGCATCAGAGAGAAAAGGCATTGGACAGCTGAGGTGCTCCTACTTGGTTCAGCTGTGCCTGGGAGGCAGGTGATCCTGCCTGTGGTGGGATGTCCAGGGCATCGCCTATCCCTTACAAAGCAGAGGCAGAAGCAAGATTTCTACTCTTCACATCAGGAGGTGTTCTCCCCTGAAAATTACTCCTGATGGGTAGCTTACTTGCTTCTGATGTTCATGTGCTGCCACTGCTCATTGTCCTGCCAGCCTGGCTCTAGTGCCTGTGGTCTGCACCCATCCAGAAGTTATCCATATTTATGGACTGCTTCTGAGATTGGTCACCCTCTGACATAAAATTCCTTCAAAAATCCCACTGAGGACAAAACTCAGATGAGAGACCAAAGGCATCCAGTCACAAGTCAGGATGGTCTTAGGCCGACACCTGCCCCAAGGAGCCTTCACTCTCATCAAAAGAGGTGAATAAAATTATTGTATGTGCAGTATTACTGGAAAAAAAAAACAAAAAAACCAACAAAAAAACCAAACCAAACAAACTAGCTGCTTTCCCTTTTCAGTATTTATGACCCTTTTTGTTTGTGAGTACTCAAAAATATTAGTTTAAGCTCATGTTGGTGGAAAGGAAATGCATTATCTCTCTATGAGAGCAAAAAATAGGGAAGGAATCTTCCTGCCATTTGGAAAAGCTCCTTTTATTATCTGTGCAATAATTGTACAGACTTCCAGCTTGCAGATAATTTGCAGAGGACAAGGTAAGGATAAAATCTCACCTCAAATGAATCTCTTTTGCCAGAAAAACATTTAATTTGGATTTGGGTCAGGGTTTTGAGCTCATGCTAAGTGCCTTTGCAAATTGCACCCCACGCACATGGAACCACCTTCCTGATGAGCACAATAAATGGGCTGTGAATGTCTGTTTGCTGAGGGTTCAAGGGAACTTTCAGTTTTCAACATCAAAACATTTCCTGAAAAGTTTTCAGCTGAACTGTACGAGTTCTTTGTAAAAATTTGGTCTCTTGGAGTGCAAGGCCGTTCTGCTAAGCCCTGTGATTTCTTTCTGAATGTCAACCATGCAAGTCATGCTGGTGCACCCACAGCCCCACACCTGAAAACATTTTTGGGGATGATAATTGGCAATGCATTTAAGGAGAAGGCAACTCAAAAGCTTCAGGTGCTTCAGAAAAATGGAGATCATGCAGTGTGACTATGTCTGCCTTGGGGTAAAGGCAGCTGGAAGCTGGTCTATGTGACAAGTACTTGCTGGGTCAGCCTGGGCAATCCCATGCTCACTGTCCTGCACATGGACAGTGGTGGAGTAGGTGGTCCTCAACAATCTTAGGCTGGCAGAAGGTGCCTTGGATGCAGAGTTGGTGTCTTCTGGTTCAGGGAGAAGCCAATGGAAAAGTCATCCACTGCAGCCAGGAACGACCTGCATTGTTCAGCTGTAGTGCAATAGCAACGTGCAGGGTCACTTCTTCACTGCTCTGTTTCATACACAGATTTTTTTTAAGGAATAAGCAGGCATTCATACAGCATCCTGACACCAGAACAAAGCACCATCCTGACAATAGTGCATGTACCAGGGTGAGCCTGGGCAGGGAAGGGGTCCTGCTGAGGTCAGGTTGTTCCCCATATGTGCTGCTCGCCTTGCATCCTCCGCTGCTCAGCTTCCACCTGCCAAGACCATCCCTGATTTCCCCATGGCCTCCATCAGCCAGTAGCTGTTTCCTTCCCTCTCCTGCTCCCAAATCAGTGTGAAGCGGAAAGCAGCAAGAAAGATTTCCATTTGAACGCTTTGAGGCTGATTACACTGGAAAAGCAACTGGGAATAGGGCAAACATAATCACAGGTAGCAGTGTGAGCATCATTAAATCAGGCTCTGAAAAAGCATCCTCTTCCAAAAAACTTCATTGTTTTTTTTTAATTCCTACTTTTTGCTGAGGTATTTATAGCGCCTTGTTTGGTATTAAAATCCCTGCTTGGTGCAAGCAGATGCTGTCCACGGGGCAGCACCTAGACTTGGCACTTGATTGCTCACAGGTTAATGGCAAGCTGTCACCAGTGCCATCTCACCAGCCCTGACAGACAAGGTTTAGCCATCACCACTCCACAAAGGGAACACTGCCTCAGAGCTTCTCCCTAGTGCTGCTAATTTGTTTATGAGTTCCCAACTACATAAGAGGGAAGGGAAATTCTGGGGAGGCAATGAACTATCAGGAGAACAAACCAAAAATTTTCCTCATCATGGCCAGGAAAAGCCCTTGTATACTGAAGTTGTCAAAAAGATGACCTGAATTATTTAGGAGGAGCTCTGTGATGCCTTCACAGAGTGCAGCAAACCACTGTATCTATAGCTGTATGGGAAGCAGCCACACTGGCATCTGACACCAAAGATCAGGAGAGGGTCCAGACTGGCAGTGTTGTTTTTAGAGCATTAATTATGGATGCTGCTCCAAGCATCCCCTGGCAGATACCCTCTGCTTGAGCTTCGCTGCTCTGTGAGCTACACTACAACATCAGTTTGCTTCAGGGAAAGACAAACCCCATGAGCAGGAGGAGGGATGCAGGGGCAGTATGGATAAGGCTGATAGGCTCAGTAGTTGAATGTATTTATTTCTCAGATGTGAGCAGGCTTGTCCTTTTGCAGGGATGCATGAGCATGGTCAGGCTGCAGGAACACATCTGGTCTGGAGTTTGGGTGCATTCAGTTCACTTGAGTATTTCAGACCATTCTTTTCTGTTCTTTTCTAAATGTATGCTAAGCCCTCAGCAGATAGGATCTCTCCTACTTCAGCATTTTCATGTAAGCTTAATTCTTGGGTTTACTAGAAACTGGTGTTCTCTCAGAGTTGCCATAGTTACTGATGCATGCGTTCCTGATTTCACACGCTAATGACTGTCCCAACCTCTTGTTTGTGGAATACACTATGTAACCCTGAAAGCAACATAAAATGAAATATTAAAGCACTTATGGTTCAGAAAGCAGACATCATGAACCAGCGATTGGAATGAATTGCATTATCAAGCCTGGATTAAAATAATCGCTTAGGCCCTCTAGGGTCTCCCTCTAGACCAACCAAGGGAGCAGGACAGCTCCCCAAACAGATTTTGGGGTGATGCTCCAAGTTCGAGGGGCAGTGTGATGCTATGGAGAGTGTCACCCCCTCCCTGCACACCAAGAATATCCAGGAAGTCGTTCCAGCTTTGCTGCTCCATGAAATGATGGAGAGACCTGGCAGCCTGGCACCAGAGGGACAGGCACAGAAGCTGTGCCCTGGAGCAGCCTATCCTGAAGAGCAGCAACCCTGTGTGAGACACCACCCCCATTTCCAATGCTTTTTTCCTGCAGCAAGGAAAGAGGAAAAGTAGATATCTTCTGGATAGCACTCAGAGTGGCACTGGCCATGGTGAGTGATGCCTAGGCACAGACAAAATGATGGCCATGCAGCAAAGCCCAGGCTCTCGCTTCCCTCTCCCTGTGTGCTTGCCAACTTCCCAGGACTGGGCTGTGGAGTGTGACATTGCCTTGGGACAGAATAAGCCTGCTCCAAAAGACTGTCTCTGCCCCCTTGAGATCCCCAAGAGACACTGTCCAGAGGCTCTCAATGCCCTCCAACTTTTGACAAGGGCACATGAGAGCCCTGAAGGGCCACCTCCACCCCAGGGGCTCTGGGTTCAGAGTTTGAAAAGGAGGGCAGTGAGCTCCCCGGGGAGCATCCCCTGGGCACTGCAGCATGGCTATCAGGTGTCCTATTGGATTCTGTAGCTCTGACTATCACACTGCTTGCCTCCCATCTGGAAGGGTGATGGTGAGATCTTACCACCCCTAGAGCTGCTTTCTGCCCATTCCCACACCATGGTCATCCCCTGGTGTTTCCAGCAGCTCTCATATGCTAGCCCTGCTAGTCCTAAGCCTGATGGCCAATGGCCCTGTCCTTAGAGAGGTCACTGGGCGGCAAGAATGTCCCTGTCAAGGGCAGTCTTGTCACCAGAGGACACAAGGGGTGGGTGAGCAGCCGGTGACAGGCAGGAGCTGCCTTTCCCTGTGCTGGTGCTGATACAACTCATAACACAGTTGACTGGCTTGGGACTAAATTATAATAAATGCATAATTAAATATTTGAATTTCCAGCAATGGGGGAGGGAAGTGCAGCATTGCTTGCCCTGCTGATGCCAAGCTCTACTAGATGCTGCCCTTTCTCCCTGGCACTGAGGGGCCCGTTGCCTTGTCCCACAGCACCCCCATGTCCCCAGCAGCTTCCAGATTCCCCCAGGCATGGCAGCTCATGCTGGGAACTGTGGTGGGCTGACCTTAGCTGTCTGGCAATTAAAATACATTTGGATAGTCAAAATTAAACCAAACACAAATTAAAACCAAGGCCAAGCTGGGGGAGCAGAAGCAGTGTCCTGCCCTTCATACCCATGGTGGGTCTGTTCGCACGGACCACATGGAAAGCTGGGCCAGCACTGCCCACTCCATCTACTGGACAAGCACCCATGTCCCATGGCAGGACAGAGCACACCAGCCCCAGGTCTTGGAATGAAATCTTGACCCAGAGACCAATCATGGCAAATTCAAATAACCCTTCCAAAACCTGGCCTGGCCTCTGGTGCACACATTCTCCCTTGCTCAGGAGCACAGCCATGCTTTGCCCGGGAGCAGTTTCCAGCCTCATTCCCATGGATGCAGGGTTATTTTTAACCCACTCTCAGCTCTGGCAGACACTGGCTTTGGCAGATCTTTGCAGTGTCACAATGCCAGGCTAAGCTGGGATACATCCCGCTGGGAGGGAGCGATAACTGGCAGCGAGGTTCTCTCTGGCTGCAGTGGCACGAGTGCCGTGTCAGGCAGGGCAGTGTCCCTCTGGGAGAGCAGGAGGTCTGAGTCAGACTGTTCTCTCTCACCCCCTCGTCTGCTATGGGAGCGGCAGCACACAGGAAAAGCAGCAGGGGTGTTCCTCCCAAAGCTTTCCTCACCCAGTGACGGGTCAGAGACCAAATGGAGATGATGCTGCACCACAGACACCAGACTTTGGGGCACCAGGGAGAGGCAAGACCCCACATCCTCTGCTGATGGTGGTACTGCCAGAGCACCCAACACCAGCCTTGGGCCAAGGCAGCAGGGAAATCAGGGGTCTTTCTGGTGTGGCTGAGACCCTGGTGGGTGCAGTGAGGTGCAGTGGGGTCCATCCCAGAGCCATTCTCTGATGCCTGTGAGGGGCCCCTGGGAGAATCTGAGGAGACTTCATCTTTTTGTCAAGGAGCTCTCTGTATCTGGGCCACCAGCTCATCATGTTCCATGATGTACCCACCTCAGCCTAGCTGTTATCAGTTCCCAATCCACTCCTCCCTTGGCAGGGTATCCTTGGGTTATTGGTACCGTGAGAGTCACAAAATGAACCCATGGCTAACGACAGTCACTGGGGCACCAGGACCCCCTCCCCTCTACCCTTGAGGGGTTAAGACTGCCAGGTCCCTGCACCTAGGAGATTTCCAGCATGGTTTTGCAAGGCAATACGTCCATCTGACAAATAGGGTTGCAATAGGTTGAGATGAGGAGGAGAGTATAGGATGGGAATGACAGACAGGCAAATAATAGGCAAACAGCCAGGGTGCATTGAGTGCTATTTTCCATAGGAAGTCAGGATAAAAGTCACTTCTGCCAAGCTGTGTTCACATTGCTTTGTGTCCCGAATCCTGCCTCCAAAGTAATTAGCTCTTCAACTGCTTTTACACTGAAGAGTGATTTAAGGAGCTCAATCTGTTCAGCTTATTAAAAAGCTGGGAAAAGAAGAAACCTGACCACAGTCTTTAAGCACCTGTCCATGGAGACGATGTATGATATTAAACAGGCCTTTGCAGAAAATCGTGAAGACACCACAATGCCCAGCACTGAAAACCTAGCAAATTTCAAGGAGAAAATGCAGTAAGTCCTTTGCTTGAAAGAGCAGATCACAGCCTAGGAGATTACCAAGACCTGGTGGGCTGAGCACCACTCAGAGTGGGGTCACCCATAAATTGTCAGTATCCTCTGTACCTGAGCAGGGAAACCCCCTCACCCAGACTTATACAGGTGCTCAAATGAAAAAACTTACACGCATCCCTCCAGCTCAAATCCACATGTGAGTACTTAAGGGCTGCCCTGAGCAGGGGGCAATGGATGGTCAGACCATGGAAGAAAGCAAGCACTGCATGGAGCAGGAAGGAAACCTGTGATTGAAGACACTAGATATAAGGGAACCAAAACTAGAGAAAGAAGCTGAGGAAGAGTACTTTAAAAAAGGCACAGGAGAGTGTGCGCTCCAGGCAGGCTCTCACAGTGTGCTCTGGCACGTGTGTATTCCCTATAAATACACTGAACTAATGGCTATCCTTGTCACTGCTGTGGGCACCAGTGTACACTTTGAGTTCTCCCATCATTGTCACTTCCAACTCTTCAGCTTCCCTCCGAATCGCAGCTTTACCTTATCTCTGTAAGTTCAATAGAGGGAAGAAACTGAGCAAGGAGGAAAGCAATTAATAATGTTAATTTTTTTTTCTTAGGTTGTTGAAAAGACAAAACTGACATAATTTCTCAGCACAGCATTTGCTCAGAAAAGACACATTTCAGAGCAAGGACATGGAAATACACAGTGGTCACATCACCCTCAGGACCAGCAGCGTGGAACTGGCCATGTCTTGCAGCTCCTGGATCCTATCTTTGTAGACATCCAGAGGTCTACAACTCCAAAGGACCCTGAAGGAGACATAAAGCAGCGTATAGAATCATACAGTCATAGAAAGGCTTGGGTTGGAAGGCACCTTAAAGCTCACTCAGTTGCAAACTCCCTGTTGTGGGCAGGGGCACCTTCCACTAGACCAAGTTGCTCAGAGCTCCATCCAGCCTGGCCTTGAACATGTCCTGGGATGGGGCATCCACAGCTTCTCTGGACATACTGTTCCAGTGACTCACCACCCTTACAGTAAAGAATTTATTCCTAACATCTAACTTAAATCCCTCCTCTTTTGAAGGAGATGGGTTCTGTGAGACAGCCCAAGCAGCATCAGGCGTTTGGTTCTCCCACCAGCCAGAGCCACGGGGATTTACAGGTTACAGCAAGTTTGCAGGTCTCTAAACTGGCCTGGCAGGGCTCTGGGATGGTGATGAGCACAGAAAGCATTCAGACACATTTTCTTCTCCATGCCGTGTGAACCTGCACACCTGGCTATCTGCTCGGCCAGCAACTGAGTTCAGAAATTCCTCAGTAATTCTTGGAGGTGTTTACTTTACTGTCTCTGTTATGTATTTGCATACATCCAATTTACACTTCCCATCATCTAGCTGCCTTGGTAATTGGGCAGCTGGTCTCAGAAATGCTGATTTACTGTACTGCTGATGACATAATGTATGTTTGCACTCGCAAGAGAGAGCTGCAAAATCCCTCCCTCCTGAACTGAATTCCACTATTGATTTTTGTTCTATTGGATTAATATTACCATGACCTACTGTTTTAATTAGCACATTTAATACACTGGCAAGATGTACTCGTGCAGCTCTTTCACCACAAACTGCATTTCCTGCATGGGGCGTGTTCATCTCCTGTATGTTGGCCCTCTTGTGAGGGAATAATAATCCCTGACCACCAGCAACAGGAACAAGACTACAGCTGGGAGTGCAAACAGTAAATGTCATCTCAACCTGCTTATGGTTGGGTTGGGTTTTTCTTTGCCAACATCTGCCTGGGATGGGAACAACTTTGCTACTGCCTCCTCAAAACTCATAGAATCATGGAATGGTTTGGGTTGGAAGGGACCTTAAATATCATCTAGTTCCAAAGTCCTACCATGGGCAGGAACATCTTCCACTAAACCAGTTCGCTCAGAGCTCCATCCAGCCTGGCCTTGAACACTTCTAGGGATGTGACATCTTGCCATGCCCATCACCAGATCCAGCATGGGAGTCAAGCAAAGGGTTTCGCAGTGGCTTGTCCAGGCAGCTGCGTGCACCCCTGCTGGGCTCTGTGCATCAACCAGTGCCAGCGCTGGCAGCGGTGGAGATGCCCCAGCTGCCCAGCCCACATTAGCACGGATAACTCAAGGAGGACAATGTGCAGTACAAGTGAAAATAGTAATGAAGTGTTCCCATTGCAGAGTGAGAGCGCTCCAAGCCAGCTTCCCACATGGCCAACTGCCTCATGTGCTTTTTACATTTGGTTACCATCCAACCTGAAATAAGAGCATTCTGAAGGGAAGCATTTGTCACTGCCCAAAAAGACTTTCAAGCAAGGTCAGCCCAGACTACTGCTGCAGCACAGCTTGATGCTGCCTTACTCTGGAGAAGGGCATGAACACACTGTCCCTAAACCTCCATCCACAGCCCCCCTCAGCTTCCAGATGCACAGCAAATGAAATAGCTACAGCACAGACAAAAAGAACAAGAAAGCAATTTTGCTTATAGACATCTTTATTCTTGCAGCCCAGCAAACCTGATTATGTATTTCTTGTAGCTGGTAATTCCTGTATTTGTTTATTTCCTAAAGAAAAGGCTTCTCTTTGAAACCAGAAGTGACAAATGCTGGTGCTACACTCTCACAGTGCTTCAGAGGCTTGCACTTTCCTGTGCAGCCTGGCACAGTGGAGAGCTCATATTTGGGGGACACAGCATCACTTTGCATTGCTGACTGTCTCAGGACATCCAGAACTGCACAACACAGTTGCTTACACGTTTCCTTTAACGTGCATTTTTGGACAGCAGAGAAAAGACACTAGAAGGATAATTTCAAGTGAGAAAATGATGAGGAGAACATCACAAAAGTGAAAGGCAGTGGGAGGAAAACACCCATAAACAGCAAATTGAGACTGCCGGTAGGGCAGCAGGTCTCCACCTCTGTGACGGATGATATTAACTTTTCTACTAGTTCTTGAGTTACTTTTACTTCTGTGAAGCAACAGGAAGAAGCTTGAACCATGCCCTCTACTTGTGCACACCTGCCTCTTCCTTGAGCCCTCTGTTTCCCTCTCCAGGAATCCAGTGGGAGGCAGTGGCAGCTGGGGGCATGCGGGATGGGTCCCATTGCCACACTGATGGGTCCCAATCCCAAACTCCACACAGCCCGTGGGCTCAAACGTTTTAAAATGCCAGCCTCCCCACTTCTGCCATGCTAATTTTCTCTTGTCTCTTAGTAACTGGTTGGTACAGGTTATGTTAATATGGATTTAAATTCTCCAAAGAGCAGAAAATTAAAGGAAATTATGAATCCATTTACATTTCTTCTGATTCATAAACCTACACACTCTACAAAATGAGTTGATTTGAAGTAATTAAGGTTAAGAATGTCCTCATCACCTCTTCAATACTACTACTAAATGCATTGCAGTTCCCCGTCTGCTCTTGCTCTCTTTACCATTTCAAATTACATGTACTCCTTTGTTTTTTTCCAAGATATCACAAATTTATCAGGCAATTAAAAAGTGATATGTAATAATAATAAGAGCAATAGCAATAATGACAGCAATAGGCTGTGTTAGCAGCAGGAGAAGTGGAACACTGAAGGGAGGGAGAGGAACAGCGAATTCTTGCTTAGATACAGCCCTTGCAAAGGAACACGTGCACCTGTTGTCTGTCAAGTTCTGGGAATCAGATTATTTTTAAGCCCTTTCACGTGTGAAAGCAGGGCATGGCAGTGGGGGTCATCTGCAGGTAGGCTCTGCCTGCAGCTTTAAAATGCTCCCTGGTGCAGCAGTCCCCGACTTTAGCAAATATCTCCCCCAGAGAAGTGGTGGATGTCCCATCCTGGAAACATTTAAGATCAGGCTGAGCAAGGCTCTGAGCAACCTGATCTAGCTGAAGGTGGCCCTGCTCATTGCAGGGAGATGGGACTAGATGGCTTTTACAGGTCCCTTCCAACCCAGACCTTTCTAGGATTCTACGATCTACCTTTCCCTAGCAGACATCCATGCTGCACTGTAAGAGTTCCTTCTGCAGAGCTGTGAGGACAGTCACTCCAATCCCTCTAAGGATTTCTCATTAAGGTAATTTTTATACAAGCGGGTTTTATTGTCAGGATGATACATTTAAATCAGCTCAACCACAGCTGACTCATATGTGAATATCCCCTAATGAGGAGCAGAACTCACTTATCATGCTGAAATTTTAATGGGAAATACAGAAGGAACTTCCCCATCGCCTCAGATTGCCATGACATGCTCCCCAGGCCATTTGGATGGTAGGATGCCCCAGCTGGGTGTGAGGCCTCACAGTACAAATGTGTAGCAATTTTCTTTAGGTATTGAAGGTAAAGGAGGGAGAATGGCAGTTCTCATGGGTGCATTTCTCGACAAAGGGATGTATTGCTCCAAGTATGAAGTTGCTTCCATTGCTGCTTTTTATTGGCAATTACAGATTTGTCACTGATTACAGTAATTCTCTTCATTGGGAAATAAACATCAGCTACATGGAGCTCTGTGGTAGCAGTGGTATTTAGCTCCAGCGTATAACTCCTGTCTGTCCAGATTGCTCCAACCATAACGCAGAAGGAAAATGTCATGCATCTCCAGTACTGCTTCCAAAGGTCTCCAGGGAGCAATGAGGTGTCTTTCTCCACCTTGACCTCAGAAAACCATCACAGAAGGGATTTGCAAGCAGGAATTTCCATAGTTTTCTGCTTGGAGTCCAGATGCAGCAGGCAGAAGGGTACCCAATAAGCAGAGCCTGTTGCCACAAGGAGGCAGTGCCTGATGTCAGCTAAAGGGCTCTGCATCATTTCCAATAGAGCAGAAGGGCTCTGCAGGCACGGATGTGTGATGTTAAATAGAAGTGAATTGTGTCTTTCCTTGGCTTGGCTTGTTGAACCTTTCAGTGCTTTAAAGGGGATAGGGTGTTTGATTTTATTGGGGTGACACAGAAGCTCAGTTACCTCCTCTGTGCATTGATCCAGGTTTGCCCACTGCAAGCCAGAGCATTTGTTCCATGGTGGGTGACCCTGTAGCTGGTGGCCAGCTCTCTGTCATCTCCAGGAGGAGATGGATTTGTGTCCTTCTCCTCAGAAACAGGCTGGCAGGCATGCCAATCTGCAGGCACATGGAAGGGCATGGCAGTCACACCTTGAGATACTTCAGGAAGAGCAAGGCCAGGAGATGAAGGGGACTTACTAACCCTCCTCTGCTTGGTGCTGGCAAGAGTGCACTTGAAATAGAGCCAGTTTAGGTCCCTGCCCCCAGTCCAAGAGAGACATAGAAAAAGCAAAGGCAATCAAGATGGTCTGGGCCAGATTCAGTGCTGGTAATAGCCCTGTCCTGAACCAGGGGCAGGACTAGGGACCAAACAGCAAACTGATGATTCTGAGGTTTGACACTCAAAGCCTTCCCTGTAATGGAAGGATTGTGACATCTTTGGTGAGACAAGCACGTCGCTCCTTGTCATGCTGCAGAAACAAGCTGAAGATACTGAACTCCTGTGAACTGCAGACTGAATTTCAGCTCTGCCTAACAGGCTCAGCCACTTTCAAATGGTGACAGAAATGTCCAGGGGCAATGTCAGACCCCAGGAAATATAGAGCAGTTATAGCAACTCCCAACAAGGCAAGCCTGTGGCTTGAGAGACTGGCTGTTCTTTTCTCTTCAAGTCTTCCACTTTGTATAATGCCTTGAGAGCTACTCCTGATATTCCTCCTCTTCCTCCTTGTGGTGTGGATCTTGCAGCTTGGGTCCCACTTGTTGACACAGCTGTAAATCACTCTTGACAAGTTTAACAATGACTCAAGGGCAGCAAAGAATCAACAAAGAATGAATGTTGCTCCTGCCAAAAATGAGTACATGTCCAGGTGCTTCCCCCCTCAGCCACCTGCGCCTGCCTCCGTGGTCTGGGAACATGTGCCGACCGCAGCCAGAAGGGTCACTCACCTCACTTAGAGATAAAATGCCAAATCAAAGCTGACATTTAACTTAGAGTCCCCCTACCGAGTGTGCTGCAACAGACACAAGCTGCTCCAAGTGGGCAGTGCCAATGGAGGCAAGGGGAGCCCCTGGCACAGCTGCAGGTTGGCTCACCTCAGTGGATGTTGTAGGCTGAGAGTGCTGTGGTCCCTAATGAGGAGTTAATTGCCACAGGCAACACAGCTTCTGGTTGAACCTAGCGTGCAAGCTACAGCCCCTGCACAGTCAGAGATCATCCCCTGCATTCCGCTGGCAAATTGGAGCTTTTAACCCGGCACAGTTATGTACATCCTGCAGGAGAGACTGTCTCCCATTTCACACTGCCAGAAAAGCAAGGGACTGGGATTTCCCCTGGCAAAAGGGCTGGAATTGGAACTACAGTTCACTGTGCCAGTAACTAATTCCCCTGTGGGACAGCAGGTCACCTCTCTCCTAAATAAAGCCATGGGTCAGAGTCAAGGGCCCATCCCTGCAGTCCAGCAGCCAGGGTGGCACATGCCCTTCTGCTTTCTGCTCCAGTCCTCACTGGCACATGCAGAGAACACAGTGAGCACCCGAGGGTGGCTCCTGGAGGACCACAACCAGGCAGGCCTCATACATGCCCCTCTGGCAGCACCAAAGCAGGAAGGATGACTGGCTCTTGTAGCCTGTGCCCTGCAGCCACCCATTCTCACTGACCCCAGGGCAGGGGTGTTCAGGCAGTGCACAAGGTTGTGGAGGGCTCCTGTCACCAACATGTCCTGCCTTGATTTGTATCTCAGCCCTTCTACTCTCCAGACCCCAAGGCTTTGGTGCTCTGCGTGTTCCCAGCAAACTGCATCAGCCAGAGTGGCAGGCAGGGGTAGGAGAGCCCTGACGGGCTGTTTGCATTGATAGCAGAAGATATGATGGGAGTGAATATCAAACTGTCATCTCCGTCATCTCGTGGCCAAGGTAACGGTGGGAAGTGGGTTCGCCTTGTTGAATCCCTCTTCAGATGAAAAATAGCTAGCACCAAGCTGCTCTTGTTCACAGATTCCTCCTGTTCGGTTTCTAATATAATGATCCAATTTGCTCAACACAGCTGCAGTTTTTGGGCTCCTTCCAGCTTCCGTGTCTGATAAAGAAATTCTGCCTGCTGCACAGAAATGAGCTGTCCATCCGTACACAGGATCCATCCCCTTCCCCCTGCAATGCTCCTTGAACATGCTGTCCCCCCATGCCCCAGAAACTGGCACACATGGGAATCTTTCCTGTACTTCTAAGGATTTATTGCCTACAACAAGGAGTTTGAAGAGTGCAGACTGTAGAGGGGGTGCCCAAATCGACCGTGTGCAGTCACATCATCCCCTTTCCTAACATGGATATTTCTCAAAGGCACTGGGAGCTCTTCCTTTACCTGGGCTCTACCTTTAACAAAAACAGTTTGCCCCCTGAATTCTTCTGAGTCAAGATTAAGGTGTGTGGCAAAGAAGAAGAGCTGTCTAAATGACGTGGCTCTTGTTTTCTGGGACCTGTTTGCCCAGGTGCAGGAGCAGCTGAGATATCCCTTTCTCATCTGAATGGGATGCTGCCTGGCTTGCTCTACTTCTCTGAAATACCCTAATCCTGAAGGAGAGGTAATGTGGAAGGGGATGGCTCCATAATCCCTATAGACCTCTATGCAAATAGGTCAGAGCTTGTTATTCTTAATTGTTGCTTATTCTTGCCCTAAGCAGCAGAGTAGGTCAGAAGAGCCTCCTCCCCATGCCATACAGCCTGCAGGTAGGATTTCTTTTCCATTCCCTGTTAGAACCATACTCTGACACCACTCATGGGGCAGCCAGCATGCTTGTGTATCAAATCATCTTCCCTACACTTAAAAAACAACCATCCTAAAAAATAACCTTGCCCTGGGTAATGGCTTGCCAAGCTTCCCAAGTGCTGCAGGAGCTGTGCAGCTGTGAAAGCCATGGCCCCTCCAAGGGAGGGCTGCCAGTCCCTTGTCATGCCCACGGGGCTCAGCACCCACAGCCGGGCACACAACACCCCACATCCTCACTGCTTCAGCTCTGGGGGGTCTGTTCTGACAGGCAAACCCCTCTGACTGTCCTCATCTTGCTGAGCAGCCCTGAGAGAAGATTTACACCCCCTCAGCATTCCACCACAGAAAGATAGCAACCTCTGCACCTTGTCCTATCTGTCCCAGGTACCAGGAGTGATGCTCAGGGAACTCTGACTTCTGCAAAGGGGGTGTGCAGGTGGGAAAAGAAGTCGTGCAGCTGTGCTGCCAGGGGCAGGTGGGCACAGGGCCCTGCCACTGCTCAGAGGGTGGCTGATGCCATCCAAGGTTCATTTCTACTCTGCTGGCAATGAGAGCAGAGCCGTGCAGGAGAGCAGGGCAGGAATCAGAGCAGGCAGAGGCACGGCACAGTGCTCATGCAGCTCCAATTCAGCTGCTTAAAAATGTTGCCCTACTTATTTAATCTTTGGGAAAAATGCCTGACGGGTTTTATAAAGTGTCTGAGTGCAGTTTATGCTCTTGGGTTGCAGGAAATTAAATGCCTTTCAGTTGTCTCTGAGGGTAGTAAAGAGAGAGTTCAGGAGCCTTATTAGACTTCATTTCCATATCTCTCCATGTTGAAGGAATACTAAATAACTCCATCTGGGTGGATTTGGAGTATCTGTCATTTGCTTATCTGCAAGACAAGCCACAATATAGATTATTACACATTCCAAATGGGAAAAAAAATCTTATTCATTTTCTCATTTGCTTTACTTTTCACTCTTTTTCCGTACCTCCCATCTTGCAATTGTAAACAACCTGGGCAGCTGGACTATCGCTTCTCTCCACTTTTGCTCTCCTAAACCCAGTCCCTGAGACTTTCTTTAGAAATGCAGACAAGGAATGATTTCCACAAATTCTTAGCTAGGCTCACATTTCTGCAGCTGTAAACCACCAGGAAAAAGTGCATCTGATTTCATCTTCATTCTGGGCTCAAAAGAGTTTTTCTTCCCTGTGTTTTGGATCTCTTTCTCTGAATGCAGCAGCCTAAGGAGGGCCAAGCACAAACCAAATGTAGGATGAGGCCTCTCAGACATCACACCTGCCTTCAAATCTGCCCCTTAAACTTCCCCACAGAGTCATTGCACCCAAGAAGGCTGCAAGCCCTCTGAACTGTAGGAATTGGACACAAAGGGAATAATTGACTTCCACTGAGGAAAGGCAGCCTTCCCTTGGATTGCTACCTGATGCTATACTCCTGCTTGTACTATGACTTCTTGGGGCTATGGAGCTAGTTGTAAGGTGTAGAGGTTAATGGAGAGGTGGATGAACTCAGGTCAGGGAATGAGGCTCCTGAGAAGCCAGAGGGGACTGTTTCTCATTTTCCTAAGAACAGTACCTCCATCACAAAAAGCCACTTGGCTTGCTGCAAGTGATGGATTTGATGCTTTTTGAAATTTCTGTTTCCATGGGACATTTCTCTTTTATATTCTGTGTATTAAAATACATTTTAAATGATTGTTATGTCACAGGGAAATAGCATGGCTATTTTATAAATTATCTGGTTTATAGATTCATAAGCTTTAGGGCCAGAAGGGACTGTTATGATCTGTGGAGCCATGGCCAGAGTCTCTTGTCTGATGATTCCCTGCTTCGAGCCCAGTGTTTCTGGCCAAGTGACAATCCGTCTTTGCACAGAGAGAAACCCTGTCAGAATTAGGAAGCACCAAATGCTGGATCATTTATATCACCTGGAGGTGCCCCATCACCTGCATGGGGTGCTTGGCAATTCTTCTCCCCAGCAGTTCCAGAAGAGATAGAGGAGCAGCCCATACTCCACTATAGCAGGCTCCCAGCTCACAACAGACCCAGTTCTGTTCATACCAGAAATAAAACCAAAAATCTCTGTTTCAACTGTTTCCTTACAAATGTCTGGAACAATCGCAGAGGAAGGCTGAGCTGATGCTGGGCTGCAGCAGCAATCCAGCCATCTGCTGCCATTGGTGGCAGGAGCACACAGACCTCCTCAACTCATCCATCACCTCCCTTCTCCCTGTGGGCACTAGGATCTGTAACATCCAGGGCACCACAGCTGGACATCCCAGACTCTGCCAGTGTCCCTGAGTTTTTCATTTGTTTTCCTTTCCTATGAGGAGAAATGCCTAGAGGTGGGACCTGGGGTCCTTTGCAGAAGCAGTGGCTGCTCCAACCCCGGGGTGTGAGGGTCAGTCAATTGCTCTGATGCAATTCACTGGTCTGTTTTCGATCTGCTTTCCCTAGTCCTTCGTGGAGTTTTTTAAGTGCAGAGGGCAAAGAGACCGACTCGTTCTCCATGTTCTGGGGCTGCAAGGGAGCCCCCAGCCCTGGTGCCAGGTCCCTCTGCTGTGGTCTGTTTCACCTGCATGCACAACAGGGGACTCGGAATTAAGTGGACTCTAATTTTATCGTCAGGGTTCATTGGGTTAATTAAATACTGTGGATGCACTCTGTTAATCAGCTCTGCAATGGGAGAGTGGTTTCAGCAGGAGTCAAGGAGCTGCTCAGAAGCCGCTCTGCTAATGGTGCTAAATCCAATTTCATGCAATGGCACAGCGCCGGGAGATGATTAATGGGTTTCATGTCTCCCCAGCTGCTGGGACTGTCCCCAGCTCCCCCGACGCCAGAGGGAGTAGGCCATTGCTGGGTGACAGGGTGGCAGATACCCTTGCCCCTTGAAACAATTTAGGGACCTGGACAAGAGAGAGAAAAAGTTTTTCAGTCAGTGCTGGGGTCAGCATCTGTCTTGGTTTTAGTAGCCAGGATCAGTTTGTCACTGTGTGGGTGTGTATTCTAAACCCTCTATGTTATTTTTCTCACAAACTGCTCACAATGGCCCATTTGCAGCAGCTGCTGAAGGTACACCCAACCCCTCAGGCTACAAGCTGGGTGTTTAGGAACCTCTGTGAGATAAGGAAGTTTTCCTGCCTCTGTACCCACCTGAGGGGTCATGTCTGCTAATGGGCCATCAGGGATGCCAAAAATATGCCATTGTTCACCTCACAGAGTAAATCACCCAATGTGAAAGTCTCCGCCCTGGGGGAGGGACTGGGCGTTCCCATCTGAGCACAGGTGGATATAAGCTTGGGGTTTTTAAGATAGGGGCTCTCTTCAGATCCAGAGGAGGACCACAGCCTTGACCAGACTGAGACTGCCACTGGACTGCAACCATCATTTTCACCAGTAGGTTTCTTGTTTTCTTTTTACTTTGAACTCGGGGGGGCCACATGGTGCTCAGCACAGGGGTTGGTGAGCTCCATTCTGCTTGTGCCCCGCTGTGTTGGGTTGTACATCTGGTGTTTTTGTGGCACAAATGAATTTTCCTTCTGTATTTTGTGATCTTTTATTAAATTGTTATTCTGACTTGCAATCCCTTTCTGAGTAGGATTCATTTCTCCTACCAGTTTAAACTAGCACAGCATCTCAAATACAGGCAGGGCCAGTCCAGCTGCTCAGGTGACCTCACCTGTGCACCCCGACAGCTCCAGTCCCCTGTTCCCATGGAGGTTTCAGCTGGCAGAGACCCTGATTCTGGCAGCAGAGAGCACTCCAGTGCTGCACTAAGGCAGGGCAGTAATTTCAGGGACCAGTGACAAATTTGCTATATGAATATATTGCTAGATTCAATGATCTCATGTCATTCAGAAAGGATTTGCATTTTCATGTGTCTGAGAGAAAGATCAGAGACACCACCTTCAAAAAAGCTCTCACAGGTCAGTCTCTTCTCTTTCCTCAGAACACAAAAAGTGACTTTGAAATATGAAACAGCTTTGACTGCAAGTAAGCTGAAATAAAAGCACTATTATGTGACCCAAAGAATTTCTTACTGGCAAAATTATCACCTGAACAAGTAGGAAGATGTGCCTGGTGGTGACTTGAAGTCTGGGCTCTGCAGAGCAGTGACACAGCTGTCCCTGTACCAGGGGATGGCCCCAGGCTGCTAAGCACAGGCAGAAGATGGGAGGATAATCAGAAATAAGTATATTTTCCAACATTTCATGAGAAGTGGAACAGAAGAGGTGGGTATGAGCATATGCTCCAGCCAGGCATGTTGACTGAAGGACCATAAAGGTGCTGGTAAAGGGCTAGAGTGGGCCCTAGTTCTGGAGATAGTAACCCTCAAAACCACCATAGCAAATAAAGGGCATGTTTACTAGAATTCAGTGGTTTTAGAGTGGGCAATAAAGAAAAAATTAATTCCCATCTTCTGACTTTTTGTGAGGACTCTCTGCTCAACAGATAATTTTGATTTTACTCTTTGATAAGATTATGATTTTGGCTGGTAAAGGTAACAGTACAGATGTGAAATACTTTGGCTTTGCTGGCATTTGAGTCCAGGTGGCCCAACAGCCCGATTTTAAAAGTTATCAGGAAAAGAGACATTATGTGAACGAAAACATAGCTGACAAGTTCACTTTAAGAAGCCAGTGTGAGCCAGAAGCCCTCAGGTGATGGCACTGCTGAGATCTGGGGGGGTCAGGGCTTGGCATTTCTGCCAGGAGCGTCACTGGCCAGAATGAGCTGCATGGCCAGGACGGTGAGCACAGGGCTGAGCTTTGCAGACTGTGCCTAAAGGAGAGCACAGGGCTGGAGGCTTTTCAGTTTGCTTCCCTTTTCTGGACTGAGATAATGTCACCCTCGGCTTCTCCTTGTACAGCCTGTGGTGGCCTCAGTGGAGTCTTTTCAGGATGTCCCTGTCCTTGTGCCAGGGGGCCCAAGCCAGCCCCAGCCCTGCAGCTGCACACAGTCATTTCCCCCCATCATCCCATAAACTTGGGTGATGTTATTTTAAAAGCATAAACATATTCATGTGTGCTTTTCTTATGGACAGTAATTTCAGCATCTGTTCGGGCTTCAGAAGCACCTTGTAGCACTGGAATCATGTGCTCCAATATTTGTTAAAGGATGGGATTATTTTCCAGTGATTTCAGGCTAGCCACACAAAGAAAAGCAACATCTGCTGAGTGAATGGGCTCCCAAGGAGAATTAACCACTCTCACACACAAAAGAATGGGAAAGAGTTGAACCAGCAAGATTCTCTTTAGCTAGAACATTTATTTTTAGCGCCTCGTGTGGCCCCATCCATCACTCCCTCCTTTCTGCCAGATACCGCTGGCATCGGCTTTTTTCCTTCCTCCCTGTCATCCCCATCCCCAAATCTTGACCCCCTCACTGACTGAGCCACTCAGGGAAAAAAATGCAATTTCTAGCATGTCATACATCTACAGTGCACACGAACTTATTTCCCAGCAAAATATGTGCAACAGAGATGATTTGAATCCATGCCAAGGTTACCCACAGCACACAAGTCAGCTGCACAAAGGTGGAGTGGGGAGCCCTGGTAATAAGATGGAAGCAATATAGAAAAGTGTCCTAACAAGAGTGTGGTAATTAGGATTGGGCTGTTTGTTTCTCTTCCCATGAAGAGGCAAGCCATAAATCAGGGAGGCATCTGCCGTGCAGGATCCAAGGGCTCTCAAAGCAGTAGGAAAAAGACATCCATCACTGTTAGCAGAAGAAGGATTTGAGTTTAAATTACAGATACTCAAACCATGCATTTGCAATTGTTTGGAAACAAAGTCCTCTTTAATTTCTCCCCTGGCTCTGGAAGGGGGATGAGCTGGCTACAGCAGGACTCAGCTGATGCTTAATCAGGCCCCTAAAGGAGAAGAAAGGGAAAATTAAGTAGGGACCCCAGGGCTCCAGTGTGTGGCTGCTGTCCTCCCTCTGAGCACCTGCACCCACCTTCTCACCCTACTTACCTTCTTTGCTTTTTTCCACAGTATGTTTCCAAAATAACCTGGTCCTTGAAACAGAGATAAGGCAAGAGAGGGACAATCTCAAGAGCTTTCTTCCTGCTGAACACTCCCACTGGCTCATTGCCCATCCCATTGACCTCTCTGTGCTTCCACCAGCACAAAAGCCTCCTGCAGGGAAGCGGATCTTGATTGCCAAGGAACGAACGCATGTTCCCACATGCCTGATTCTCTGAAACCCCAGGCACTTGCTCACAACTCAGGGCAAATCCATTACCCCATATTTTTGAACAGATAACCTTCCCTGGATGCTGTCTTTGACTGAGGCTACGGAAATGGTTCCCACTGGATCCCAAATTCCAGCTCTTCAGTGAGGTTTGGTCATACCCCTGTCCCCATCCTGCAGCCACATCCCCATTTCCTCCTCTTACCTGTTTGTTGTCACCCTATTGGCAAGCCTAGAGCATTTCCACATCTCTTCCCACACCTCCTTCCATCCATCTGTCCATCCCTCCTGACAGTAGCAAGCAGTAAGAGATGCCAGGCACCCACCTGAGCTGGTTATACCTCCTTTCACCAGTGTCCAGACACAGTGAAATTATGTAAATTCCATAGTGAATGAAAGCCAGGACCATTAACTGTGCTGCTTTAATTCTCCCCTGGCATTTACAGTCACTGGGATTTGGGGGCTGCTATAGATTATTCTTTCATATGAATATATCTCCAGGCAAGAAAGTTGACCTGCAAGCACAGAAATGTTCATTGCCCAGATATGAGAGGTCCCTTAGGAGAATATATTGGAGCTACAGAGTTAGCATGGAAAATACCTGGGAGCAAGTGTGAAAAATTGCCTTTGCAGGCCAATGTCTATCAACGGGCTATGGGAAGGGCTTTGGGAGAAAGGCAGAGCTGGGGGAAGTTTTCCAAATGTGGGTAGCAATCTGCATGTCCCCAGGGGTGCCTGTGGGCACCAAGGAAAGTGTTTGCTGCAGACTTTGCCCCATCAGGGCTGGGCAAAGGAGTGTTTCTGGGAATGCTACGCCCAGACATCAGCCTGTACGACTCAGGCACTGCTGTATTTTGTGCACCTGTTGGATTTTCATGCCTCATTGCCCAGGAAAAGGTGTGCACGGTCTCACGTTTATCACACGTGAGCACCAACCACCCACACCCAGCCAGAGATGCTCCCCCAGCACAGTGGGCAGGACTGGGGTGTCCCAGCCCTTGTCTCACCACCCTCATAAGTCACCACAAGTCATCTGTTGATAAAAGCAGGTTTGTGTCAGAATTAATCATTCTGGTAGTTTACAAGGCAATTAAAGGAAGAAGCCATGTGTCTGATTACACAGCAAATAAGTCTTAGCAAGTTACAAACATATCAAAGAGGTAGTTCCAATTAGCTACAGTGATCCACAGGGGAGAGCACCCAGGATAATGCCTCCTCCTCTGCTTGGTGTTCTACACTTGGGAACTGAGCAATAACACATCTGAAGATCATAAGCTGCATTCCCAAATGAAGAATGCCAAGTAGCATATTTATTTATCAGCCATAGGTGGGGGATTGCTAAAAGAAGCCTGACAGCTAGATGGGGCAATTAACATATAATTTGAATATGGCTGTTTGCTTGCCACAAAAATGAAGATGCCCTTCTTGCCTCTTGGTTTAGAACTTTAGAAAAACCATATTCCTTCTTGTATCTGCTGCAATATAGAGGCCATGACTGACATTGTGTTCTCTAGCCTGGGATCATAAAGATAAGGGTAGTCTGGAGCCCCTGGTGCCCTGAGCACTTCCTGCAGATATAGAAGGTCTTACTGTATAATTCCCCTACATACAGACAAAAACAAACTCAAGACCTTTCCTTCTGCAGTGATTCTGCCTTCAGAACAATGTCATGGTAAACTGAGACTGAGTTTCAGACTAGGCTTGCAGAGCCAAGGCCTGACAGTGTCACATACCTGAAACAGCTGTGTACTGATGCAGCCCTCCCTGTCAATCTATGGGATTGCCCTCTCCCTTCAGGTCCTTGCCCTCCTTCTCTAGGGCATCTGCTCTCAGCAACTCCCATTTCCACTGCTGTGGGCAGTCCTAGTCTCTCATGCACAGGGGAACCTGCCAACCATCTAGGAACACATGTTGTCTTCTTCCACATGGCTTTTTTGCTAACCTTCTGTGTCTTGGCAGCAAGGGGCAGCTTGTTTCACTCATTGGGAGCACCTGGAGCAGTGGTGATTTAAGGGAATGTGGCTGACTTTGAAGTAAGGTCGTCCAGTCAGGCCGGGATAGAATCTCTTGGATGGGTAGCAGTGGTTAAGCTGTGTCCTGCGTGCAGCCCTCAGCAGCTTGCAGATGTTGTCTAGCTGTGTTTAGACACAACTTAGAGGTTCTGGGAGCCAGAGAAGAAGCTGAACCCTGGGGCTTGCAGGCTCTTCCTGTGGGCATGGGAAATAATGAATGTTGAGGAGGTAAGTAGTGATTTTTACAAAGAGTATCTGTTAATGAAGTTATTGATAAGTTCACTGACAACTAATCATGCTAAGAATGGTCAAGAGCGATGTTTATGCAGAGTGTGTTTCTCATAACACCATTTAGATGTGTTTATTATTAGTGGACCAGTGAGATTAGAGCAAGATGAATATTGTAGAGAATGGCTTCTGTGTGGTTGTGAGATGTTCAAGGCATGTGGAAAATAACCCAGCCTGCTGTGGGAGTGCTCCTGTGTAACTCCTGTATGTGGAGTCCTGTGGAAGATTCCCAGGGAAGGGCTCCCACTCTCATCATCTCCCTGCTGTGGCAATGGGACCCTGGGTGCCCCAAACCTTCCAGGCTCTTGTGGCTGACTTATGGACTTTGGTGAGGCTTGTGCAGAGATATATTAATTTTAGCCAGCACCTGCTCTGTTCTAGGGAGTGTATTTGTTTCAGAAGCACCATGTGTTTGTCTATCTGAAACAAAAATGTTTCAAGACTTGGGGTCTGTGGAGAACTTCCAAAAACCTGGAATAATTGCAAATTGAAAGGAAATCATGATACAAAGATTCAAAATGTCTATGAAGACAAAATCTGAGTTTTCAGGTGGATTAGTTAGCAGTCTGACTGCACCCCAGTGGATGTAAAAGATGTGCCTGTGTTTTTAAAATCAGCTCTGAAACTGTTCCCAGTCCCACCTCTAAAATAAATGCATACATAAGTATATGCCTGATGAGAATGAGCTCTGCCAGCTCATCAGAATCAAATGTCAGCAAATGCCAGCAAGTTCCTGACCTTAATTTCAGCAGACTTGCCTTCCTCCCCTTCCTTAAGTTTTTTTACTTCTTTCCCAACCCTTGCTATTTAGATGTCGATCACCAGGTTTTACTGGGTAGAAAAAGCCACTTCTTGTGATGCTGGCCCACATACCTAGCTTAGTGCATCTTCCACCTAGGGCTGTGCAGGTGACTGGAAGGACAAGGTGACTCCTGCTCGAAGCCCCCCATGGGCTCACATGGTAGCAAGCTTTGCGGTGCTCTGATGCTGCACAGGTGTGTGCTCTAGTGCACTCTCCAATTGCAGGACCATGACCCTAAAAATTTTGCTGGTCTAGGATTTTGTGAAAGGACCTTAAAGCAATCAGGAACACCTAACTATTATTTGGATCCTACCTTTCCAGTCTGAATGCCTGCCTAAGGGCCAATTTGCTTTACAAATTACTGTGCAGAGCTGCAAAGTCTGCCATCTGCTCACTTCTTCTCACAGCCAGGCCCTGTGATGTTTCCCATTCCCACCTGCATAGAGCACAATAAAAAATATTTGCATACCTGGCCAAAAGCCTTGTATGGGGGGGGGGAAAAAAACTCTGGGAGGAGGGGCCTCCTGAGCACAAGCAGTCTACGGGATATATTTAGGCTAAGACTGCTGTGCTGTGCTGTGGAAGCAAGGTGGGCAATGGTGGCTTACACTGAATGGGTGCATTCAATGGGTACATTGAATCACTTGCTTTGAGAGAGCAGGCAGCAAGGGAGGGTGGATACCAGCCTCCTGGACCTAGGGTTATTGCCATTGCTACCTTTGGAGGTGGCTGTCCTCTCCTCCCACAATGATGAGGCACAACAGTTGCAGGAAAAGTCTGGGGGAAGGTTGCAGCTTTGCCTTGCTGGCACCAACAGTGTTTGAGGTACAAAGTTCTCTGCAAACATTATGTTTTAGGTTAGATAAAGGACTGCAGGTGGTTCTGCAGACTTTGGATGTTACAGTAACAAAAAGGACTTACTACTGGAAGTAGTGCAGTACTTTCACAGNTTAAAAAGGTGAGAGTAGACAGTGCAAGCTGACACTGGCAGGCCAGGTTCATGTTGCCTTGGCAAAATATTTGCACATCAGCTCTTTTCTAGCCCTGAAACCTACCAAAACTTCGAGCTGCTTTGGAAACCACCGTGGGCAAACTTAAGCTACCCCGACCAACTGTTTTGGGTTCTTTGCTTTTGGGGTATGTGGTTCCCAGCAGACCAAAGCACAGGCGTGTTCCCAAGTGCAATGATGGTCTCTCCCCAGTGCACCCCATGGCACCCCAGCTGCGGGCACACAGTGTCATGCTTTTTTGTCTGACTTTTGCATAAGCACGGCAAGAAGCTCCTCTCGACTACGCAGAATGCCAAAGGCAGCCTGTGAATGGCAGGTGGGGCCGGTTTCCCTGGGGCGCTGGCGCAGTTCATAGGCAAAACGCCACTTGCTACCCCCATTATACACACACACACACGAAAGCCGGGACGGGGCTGAGAAACGCGATCACCCTTTCGGCCGTGTTAGGCTTTCCATGCGGCATTTCCCGAACTTCCCAGGAGGTGGCAGGCCAGCCTTAAAAATCCCCATCCCAGAGCCCAGCCTGAGCCGGGAGAGGCGTGATCGGGAGCGGGACCGAGCCTCCCGGCCGGCCCGACGCTACCGCCTCCTGCGCTCCTCGAAGCCTCGATGAGAGACGAGTCCTTCGAAATGCCCCTGCAGGTGACTCAGGGACGCATAGCTCTGTCCCCTGCCACCCACTCCCCAGCCCTGGTGGGATCCCCTCGGGCTCGGGGGACACCTCAGCCCCCGACTGGCGGGAGCAGCCGGGAGAGCCTTGGCCCCGCCACCGGGTGGGGACGAACCGGGCTGCGACAGCGAGCAAACCGGTCACACAACTTCAACGGGTTATTCCAGGGCTCCTAATTATTGATTTTGAAAGGGAGGAAACAAGTTCTGGACTTGTAGGGCAAACACGAGCATAAGAGTTTAATCCTCTCCCTGTCCTTTCCGGATCTCCTGTACCTTTTGTGATGGTAGTGGGCTTGGCTTGACACTCTGGGATCAGCAGCCTGGAAAGGCTCTCCCAGGAAGCGGCAGTGGTAGGGCAGGGAGATGTAAGGTCACTGATCTCCGAGGAGGGAGAAAACAAAAACAAAAAACAAACAAACACCAAAACAAAAACAAAACCAAAAAAACCCACAAAAACCCCAAACAAAACAAAACTCCAGAGTTAATTTTTGTAATGTAACAAGAAGGTGGAATAATGTAGAATGCCACAGGTATCCTAAACTGCCTGTGTGACTTTGGCTGGTGCATCAGGCAGGTGTCCTTGGGACAAACCAGTCCCAGAAGAGCTGCTGTCCCCCAAGCTGCTGTTTCTGATGCTGTAGCAGTGCCAAGCTGCTGGCATGAGGGACTAATGAATAATTATAGAGGGAGACTGGTCCCTTGGTCCAACCCCAATATTTTAAGAGTAGTCCCCAGGCACTGCAGCAGTCAGTGAGAAATGACTATGCTATAGGAGAAGTCAGAGGAGCAGGCTATGGACTGCCCAGGGCATCTGTGAGCAGCCCCAGCGCTGCCAGGCAAAACCACTGGGGCTTCCTCGGAGGAGCTGGTTTGTTCCCCAGGCTCTAAAGCCTTTCTATCAAGCTCCCTGAGGGTGCCATTCACTGAAGAGATGCTCACAAGTCCTCTCATGTGGTAATTCAGTTCTTCACGAAATCTACCGGCCTTTGCTGGCTGTGGAAAGCCAGCAGTGCGTGTGGATGTGTGTCTTTAATCAAATTTAGCAAAGGAAGAGAGCTCCAGAGGGGGTGTGGGATCTGTATCCCTGTGGATACTTGAAATATGCCTAGACACAGCCCTGAGCTGCTGCTCTCATCTCGAAGCTTGCCCTACTTGGAGCAGCCATTGGACTAGAGACTCTCAGGGGACTGCTCTGGTGGTTTATCATTCCCAGAACTTGGGACTTCAATGTTGTCAGCTAAATCTTTGCTACAGGTAATCATAAAACTTCATCAAGAACCCAACCTGGAGCATCAAATACTACAAAGCAGATCCAGGTTTGAGACTATCCCACCACTGGCTTCTGCCTGTCCCAGGATGAACTGAGTTAGAGTGGGTGTTACTTCTCTGCACCCTTTTTTCTCCCCAGGGATCTCTGCAGGTGCAGTCATCAAGCTGCTCCAGCTGCAACACACAGAATTGATCCCCTAGTCCTCTTCCAAAACCAGGAGTAAAGGTTTCCAGGAGCCCAGGAGTTGATGACGTTTTGCAGTCAGTGGGAAATCATCCCTTGATTCCCTTGTCCAAGTGCTGACAGCTCTGTGAGATTCCACCCTGGGCCAGGCATGTGGAAACTGGCAGCACAGCCGCTGTTGCCATACAACTCTCTATGGGCATGATGGAGCACAGGGTTTCCTCAGCTTGTTGTGTGAGTGTTTCTGCCCAGTCTCTGGGAATGGTGGAAAGCTTACTCTGTTTTGAGGAGGGCAATTATTTTTTCAGCTGCAGCTGGCTCTGAATTGTGTTATAAACTCAAAGGAAGTTCACCACATTGATTCAGTATGAAAAATCAATGGCCCTGCATCTGTTCTGCCCAGGAAAGGGTCAGCAGCCAGCATTGGTCTTTACAGTGCATTTAGAAGAATGGGCTGTAGCTGTAGAACTACAGCAAGGTGAGAACTTTGGGGACTGCAAGTCTCCTGCGGAGGGCGAGGACCCATCTGCCCTGAGAAAGGCTTGTTCCAAGTGCCTCTGAGGCCAGTGTGAGATCTGTAGGTATTCAAACACAGGAGGATGGAGCCCTTCCTGAGGATGCTTTATGCGTGTGGGGATGGATGCAACAGCCTGAACTCGTGGTCAGATCTGTGCGAGTGCATACTCTGGAAAGCAGCTCCACGGTACTCTCAGGGGAGCCAGGGGGGCACATTCATGGCTTTTGGGGCTTTTATACGGGAGGGCACAGTAGGGCCGGGTCTGATTCTGAGGACTGGCCTTTCTTTAAGCACAAGATGGAGATTTTCCACTTCCAGCGTGCTTGGTTTCCACCGTGCCCGGAGTCGATATAAAGATTGGATTGTCCACAGAGTTCCTTGGCCCGAGTGACCGCCGTGCCCGGCTCCCCGAGCCCGGAGGGATGGAGGTCCCTCCCTGAACACCCCGGGGATGCGGCCGACGCTTCCCACCACCACCGAAACCGTTCCCGAGGCATTGCTTTCTATTTTTTCCCCCCTTTTTT
>VXAU01006133.1:4009458-4054175 GCA_013399695.1 Formicarius rufipectus | reverse complement strand
TTGGTTTTTTTGGGGTTTTTTTTTTTGAAGTTTGGCGGCGGGGCGCAAGCCCAGCCCCGCTCACTAGGTGTCAGCGCCTGCCAGCCCTGTGCCGGTGCCGGTGGCGGAGCTGTCCCGCTGGAGGGGGGCGCGGAGCCCCCCGGCGCTCCCCCCCGCCCCTGTCGCTCCGCGCTGGCGCGTCCCCGCCCCGGGGCCGGGCGGGGCGGGCGCTCGGCGGCGGCAGGGCCGGGCTCGCTGCAGGGCTGCCCGGCCGCCGCGGGGCCGCCATGCCCGCCAAGTCCAAGTACAACCTGGTGGACGACCGGCACGACCTCCGCATCCCCCTGCACAACGAGGACGCCTTCCAGCACGGCATCTGCTTCGAGGCCAAGGTGGGCGGCGGGCGCGGGGGTTCCGCGAGGGTCGTCGCTGCCGTGCGCTGTGCCCCGACGCTCCGGGATGCTCTGTTTCCCAGAGCTCTTATCGTATAGCTGGGGAGGGGGGGTTATTCTGCTTTTCCCGGAGCCCTTCTCCTTGGCGTTGGCTGCTCTATCACAAACTCACCTGCAGAGTTGGGCAATGCTTTCTGCCTATCCCATACGTTGGTGAGATGGATCAGACTGGAGTGGGGTCACCCTCCCGCTCCACCCCGACATCCCTCTGTGGCTCTGCGTGTTATTGATTGGGGACGGTGGCCGCGAAGAGTTGGGGTCTGTGAGCATCTTCCCGGGAAAGAGCAGAGGGCTGAGACTTCGCTCTGCGGCTCCAGCGCTGTGGGTGCTGCTGGAGTGCCGGTGGGATGGGAGAGGATGTTTGGGGTCTGCAGGATGCCTTGTGCCCTGTGCCTCTCTAAGGCGGTTAAGCTCACCATGTCAGCAGCTGGAGGAACTGCATGCCATTTGCGGTGTGGTGCAAGAGGTCAGGGATGCCCACCCAAAATGAAAGTTTGCTATTTGTCTTTACATATATAAATCATCCTTGGCAGTGGATTTGGCAGGAAGTGTTCTTTTCTTCTAATTTTTTTTTTCCTCCTCTCCAGTCTCTTACTCCACTTGGGCTGTGGCTTCCCGCAGACTGGGAAAAGCCAAGCTAGCTGGCTGCACTGCCCACCCCGAGTCCCTAACGTTGGCCAGCAGTAAATTGGAAAGGAGCTGGCCAGAAGATTTGTAAAGGGGAAGCATAAAATCCTGCCCCTTTTGCTCTCCTGGGGTATATGGTTATCATGCTGAGGAGATACTCGAGTGAGGCTGACTTAGGAAAAACCTGGTGTAAAACAGTTCTGAGTGGCAGGAAGGCAGGCATCTGTCACGAGCTGTTGTCCTCAGAACACATGTACTGTCAGGGAAAGAAAATCATAGATTTCGAATCTAATTGCGTACAGTACCCTCGGGACGAGGGTGTCAAAGTGTTATTTCCCCCCTTTTCTAGGGGCCGGGAGGGTTCCTCTGCAGAGGCCATCACCTGCCCGATGGCTGGCACTGTGCTGCAGAGAGCTAAACAGCCGAGAGATTGTTTATGGAGCAAACTTAACCCTACTTTGCAACTGTTTCCTGGAAAAGACTGTTCAAGCTCAACTTTGTAGCTTTTTGCGCCTGGATTGTTTGAACCTATCATTGTTTTACTTCCAGCACCTGCTCAGCCGTTACCTGCGGGGAGGCTGCAAAGCATCTCCCCTTCCAAATCCCATGTGCCTCTTCCATGCCAGGTTTGGGATGAGGAGTGGGATAGGGCGTCAGCAGCCCCTCAGTCTGCTCGTGGTTCATCTCTGCTCCATGCTGCTGGTCTGGCTGCATTAATGCGGTGCTGCATATTAGTCTTTGTTAGCTCCTCTTTCTCTTATTTGGGATCCGGTGGCACGCGTTAATGCCAAGCACAATCTGTACAAAACCCAGCTTCCGAATCCGTGGGTTTCTCCAGCATCCCTTGATGCCAGATACGGAATGCAGATGGCTTAGGCAATTACTCTATCCTTTTATTAGATTGCAGGAGATTAATTAAATGCTTACACTTCTTTAGTTCCTTTTATCCCTAAGAATCCTGAGCGCTTATACCCACACAGCTCTTGTTGCAGCCAGGCACCCAGCACGAGCCACAAAAATGCAGGACTCTGATTTAGAGCTGAACTTTGGGGGAACATTAAATGAGAAAAATGCTCATGTGGGGCATCAGGACTTGTGTACCTGTTTACTAGAATCCTCCCGGGATAGCTGATGGTGTGGGCAGAGGAGGTCCCGGCAGCTGGATCAGTGCTCTTTGCTCCAGCAGCCTGAGATTCCTGACGATCTTGCTTGGGGCTCCCTGCAGGGGGGTACTGTGAGCCTGAGTCAGTATGTGCTGATTTATTGTTTTAATTTTTAATTTTATTTTTACACTCAGATTTGCTGCTGTCTTTAACCGGCACCTGTGGTGGATGTAGTGAGTGTTTTGGTCCATCAGTAGCAGCTGGCATCCATGGTGTTGTCCCCCTTGCCTCTGTCCTTAGTAGGAGTAGGACTTAGTAGAGTCCTGGCATCCCAGGGTGGTTAGGTGGCTGTGGGCAGTCAGGATTTGGACCCTTGTCAAGCAGAGAGCGATGGGCTCGATCTGAATAAAGCAGTGCTGTCATATGTGATGTGATGGAGGGCTGTGCTGACAGGAGGGCTGTGCCTCTCGTCCCCACTGGGGCCACTTGCAGTGCCCATACGCTCTGGCACAGGGACACCAAGTCAGAGCAAAATGTCCTCTAAGGATTATGTTAATCCATTTTCTGGAGATGAATCCAATAGTTGGAAAATCCTGCTCTGTCTTCTTAGGAACGTTAATCATTTCACGCTTTTGGATCTGTTTTTATTGGCACCTCTCTTTGCATCAAATTCCTCTGTATCCCAGAGGTGCCTCTGTCAGGCTGCTGGGAATCAGAGGAGCTGGCTCCAAGGGGAGGCAAGACATTTGTTTTCTTCTGTGTCTTGCAGTCTGAATTTTTGAGTAAAATCAAAAGCCTGGTCTCTTGGATTAGCTGAACCATTCAGATAAAAGAACTGGGAGCTGCAGCATGGTGCAGGGGAATGGACAGAAATTCCCAGTTGTGCAGTGGTTTTCTGGTTAAATAAATGGGGATGTAGAGTGGAAAGACATGTCCTGCTCTCCTCCACCCCCATACAAAGGAGAGGGATGGGGGCTTACTCCTTATCTTCTCAAAGCCATGATGCTGCAAAATGTCCCATGATGGGACAAAACTCAAGGGCCACCTTGTGCAATACCAGCAATTCTGCACATTCAGAAATTATGACTCAGGCTACTCCAACGCCTCCAGAGAGGTCAGCAGTCAGAGGGGCTTAAGTGTGGTGATGGAGCGTGTCACTGGACTGCCAGACCCCTGCCTGTTGGAGTGCAGGATTGCTTGGTGCTGATGGGCTCACACAGTGAAGTTGTTCCTGTCCTTGTCCTTAGAGGTGCTTTTGCTAATCCCCTGGGCTTGGCTCAGCTCAGTTCTCTCCTGTCCAGGGTCTTGTTGTCCAGAGCAAGGCCACACCTGCCTAATAACCATTATTTGGAAATAACTGTTAATCTTTCAATCCCATTAATCCCTTTGCAGGGCCCTAATGTACATGGTTCCCAGTGAAGGGGCAGATGGGTGGGTGTCAGGGCCCTCCCTGCTGCTCCCCCATGTGCAGGTGAGGGCAGAAGAGGCTGCCCAAGCACTTCTCAATCCTTGATGGACCCAGCTCCTGTGGTCCAGGATTGGCATGGGCCTGGACATCACATGTGCTGAAACCTGATGTTCCTGGTACCAGACCTGCTTACAGATAAATGTGGGACTGGAGGTTCAGGAGGATTGCTGTTCTGTGCAGCAAGTGGGTTTTTTGGTTTCGGGTGGTGGGAGATTTTTTTTTTTCCCTTTAAGTGATCTTGGCAACTAGGCATTTTCTCTCATTTTTGTCAGCGCTTTTCTCTGCTTCTGTGCGTGGGAAACTGAAGTTGAACCAAGCATCTGCTGCTGTCTATGTTTGGAGATGGGATATGAAGGAGACTTCAGTCTGATCCAGTATGTCCCTTCCTCTAAACCTCTCCAACCCACCTGCCTTCCATCCTCCCGAGGCTGCAAGCACCAGTGCCTGCTGGTTGCTCCAAAGAGAAATACTTTATCAGGAAAACAATTATAGCCTCAGGTGAACACTAAGCAGGGAATGCATGTGTGTTTCCACTCCTGTGTGTACTTTTATGTGCATAGGGGTGCACACAACAGTGTTGGAAGTGAGTTGAATTGCAGGCAGCTCTGATTGGGGTGTTTAGTTCCCCTCCACTGCTTCAGGCTCCCTTCCCAGCAATTGTCCCTTCCCTGGAGGGCTGGGAAGCAGGAGACAGGTTGTGTGAGGCTGTGTACCAATTTGGCTGGCTGGGAGAGACTTGGCAACTCTGTTTGGGGGCTGTTTGTACTGGCAGCTCTGGTGTGCTCTGTCGGGGCTGCTCAGCCCAGAGCAAAGCTGCAGTGTGCCTGAGCCTGGGATTGCTTGCTTCAGGCTATAAATAACCTTCCCAAGTCTACAAAGGTTCTCCTCTGAAACAGTGGCATATTTCTGCCATGCTTGTTAAGTCAATTCACAGGCTGCTTAGTGAAGCTCTTAGCAAAGAAAACTCAGTGAGGATTTGGCAAAGCTGTGTGTGCCCAGCCTGCACGTCCCAGCCGGGCAGCATGTGGGCTCGGCAGATACCAGAAGGTCCTGAGGAAGTAGCAATGGGGGTGGGATGCTCCCAGCCCTGCTTTCTGCAGTGCTCTGGTCTTGAGCATCCTGGACACGAGTGCCTGTTGAGGCTGTAGCTGGGTGCAGGTGCAGGAAGCTCAGGCCCTGCATGGAGGGCAGCTGTGGGTGGTGTGCCTGGGTGTGGTACAGAAATGGGGCTGCTTCATCAGCATGGAAGAACTTTATCCCTCCTCTGCACTCACTGTCTCTGTTCCCCGGTGTCTCCACTGCAGAGCTGCCTGAAGCAAAGGTGTTTCCCTCACCTCTTCATGTTTGGTTTGGCTGGTGAGAGGGGAGTGCACATGCAGGGCACACGGCTCTGGTGGGTGCCAGATCTTGTCTTGGGACCCCCAGAGCTCTGTGCTTCTGGCACTTGAGCCCTTGTGCAGCTCATAAGCAGGGAGAGCACTGCTGGGACCAGCACACAGATGAGCACTGATGTCCTTAAGGGTTCAGCCTGACCAGTGGTGCCTGGTGTGAGGGTCCCTGTGTCAATGCCTGCAGTTCAGGTACATAGGTCTGGATGAGTCTGACATACTGTCTCAAGCTACCTGATTGCCAGGGCTGGATGCACCCAGTTGTCCTAGGGAGAACTGGGCAAGACTGGAGCCCCCCGGTTCAACAGAGCACCCATCTGCTGGGCTCAGGATGGAAAGCCAGGATTTTTTTCCATTGAAGTCATCTGGCATCATGAGTTTTCCATCCCTTTTGGCCTCTGAGCCTGCACCACCACAATCTGAGTAAACTTCCCTCTTTCCTCCCACCAAGGCTGGGTGTTCCTGAGGTGCAGGGAAGAGCTGGGATCATGCCAGGCTAGACCCTTGGCTCCCTGAGGCCATGCATGGGCAACAGGAGAGCAGGAACAGCAGACAACAAAAGTCTTGGGAGTTGGATTTCTCCTTACATTTCCTGAAGGCAGCAGCCCAGGGAGAAACCCTTATCAGGCAGTCTGCAGACAGGCTGGGTGTTCCCCGGGTGCTGGGGAAATAAAGAGGTTTAAAATCTCAGGGCACCCGGCTCAGGACTTGTGCCTGAGCACTTTGTCCTTCACTTTGTGGCACAGCTGAGTGTTGCAGGGTCAATGTCCCAGTACCTGGTGCAGCCTGGAGTCTTTGGAAATCTGGGGACCCTCACACCCCATATCTGGTGCCTCCCACCTGGCTGCTGGTACCTTTGTTGTCCCTTCCCTAAGCTGGGTGCAGGACACCCTGCTCAGACGAAGCTCTCCCAGCTGTGAAGATGGCTGTGTTACCTGTGGTGTGATGCCCCAGCCTGGCGTTGTTGCCAGCATGTCCCTCCTGTCTGTGCTGCCTTGCTGCCTGCCTGCAGCAACTCTGTAGAAGCAGTGGCTCCCCATCCATAGCAGGATCTCTGGCTCAGGGTGGCTTTCAAAACTGAAAAGCCAGGAGCCAGCAGATCCAGGCTCCCCTGTAAGCTGGGGGTGAGTCAGCCCTGACCTTTGCACGCTGTATTGCTGTCGGAGCAGCAGTGTGCCTCCCTCAGAAGGGCACCAGCTCCTCTCTGGGAAGGCTTTGGCTGCCCACCACTGATCCCATCAACACCTCTTCCAAGGTGTCCCCTGTCAGGGATACGATCAGCCTTCGGTTTTCTGAAAATATCTGCCACCTGCTGTCATACAAAAAGAATATTCTCAAGAAAATTCATTTCTGACAGAGCAGAAAACGAGCAATATTAAGTAGCCTCAAGGAAAAATGAGAAACTGAGCAACTTATGCAAACAGTGTTTTGGCAAAGTGCTCCCCTTTGTTTTCTGTTTAAAAAGCAGGTTTTTTTTTTTTTTTTTTTTTTTTGTTTTTTTTTTTTTTTTTTTATTACTGGCATTTCCCAGAACTGGGCCAATCTCTTGTAAACCATAGGCTGGGGGTGCGTGGTGTGAACTATGAACAGTGGAGGCCCCTTCCCACTGTGCCTGGGACAGAGAGGAGAGGCTGTTTGCATGGGAGTGGGACAGCAAGCAGAGTCCCTTCAGGTGCTCAGAAGCCTGAGAGGTGATGGCCGCTTATGCCATGGAAGGGAGGGGACTGTCCTGTCTGGGGGCCCTAGAAGGATGGGTGGAAGGCTGGATCCCACACGTGGGGACAAGGAGCAGTGGCACATGCAAGGGACCCAAAGCACCCTACAAAAGAGGTGCTTTGTGCTGGCATTTCAGCCTCGAGCAGCTCTGGCCCTTGGCAGTGCAAGGGCTGCCTTTGTGGGGCTGCCAGGATGCCTTTTACATGTGGGACCCCCTCGGCTGCCCATTCACCAGGGCTCCGAGCGGGTGGCCTTTCTTCTCCTAATTGACTGAGGAGGAGGGGGCTGCCCAGGACTGCCTTCCCTCACCTTCAGAGCATGGGGATTGGTGACCCCCTAATCCCACTTGGCTCTTGAGTGCAGGTGGGGAGCTCTACCTTTGTCCCCCCCACCTCTTGGCAGGATGGTGAGGCTGTGGATCTGGAGGCAATTATTTGGAAAAGCTTCATCGTACACATGTACATATGTTTTCCCCCTCTGTTTGTGGGGGGTTTGGGTTCTTTCACGGGTTTATTTTCTTTGGCAGTTCTTTCACAGCTTTATTTTCTTTCCTTTTATCTCGGCCACCTTCCTTTCTCCTTCCTGGGCTCAGCCTTGGCCCCATGGCCTCCCTTTCCCATGGAATCAGCTTGCTGGCATGAATGCTGACCTGAGCCCTGGGAGCCAGGACAATGGCCCCTGCAGGGACCACGATCACCACCGTGTGCCTGGCACCTTGCTTGGGGCACACATATGTTAAAGCAAGACAGAAATCTGTGCTTGGGGGTTTCTGGAGCTCCTTCCTGGGAGGGTGGGAGCTCAGTCTCAGTGCTGGGATGGGGTGAGTGGGAAGTGTTGCACTGTGGAGGCTCTGACTGCTTTGCTGATCCTTGCCTTTGCCTCACCTGCTTTTTCCCCACACCTCTTTCCATAATTAAAGTCGGTGCTGTGAGTAGGAGGGCTGGAGGAGAGTGGAGCAGGAGCAGCCCTTGCTGTGCTGATCACCTCCAAATCACTATTAAATATGGGTGGTTTCTCAGACCATCCTCCCTCCTCGCCTGGGACATGGTTTAGCTGAAAGAGCAACTCCCAAGTCCACCCTTTTGGGGGATACTCTATGCATTGTGAAGGGTTACCTTTCAGCAGTGAGGTTCTCACGTGTGATTTCTGCCCTGAGGGCAAAAATAATCTGGTGAGACTTTGTCAATCTGTTGAGTTTTGTGAAATGTGCAAAAAATACCTGTCTCTGGAGTCAAGGGAGAAGGGAGTATTTTCAGAGCTGTGAGCACGGTAACTGTGTGAAGTGAGCCTACACCAGGGCTGGATGTGCTGTGGATTCTGGTGGAAGCACCTACAGGATGTGGGATACAGCATGATGCCTTGGAGCCCAGGTTTGGGAGCAAAGCTGAATCCTGCAGAGTTTGTGACCTGTGCCTCTTGGTTTGGGTACATGTGAACGTGGGCTGGAGGGGAATAGCTGAATGAAGGGTCATAGATAGGATATCATCAAGAGATCTGTGCTGCTGGTGCTGTTTCCCAGGAGGCCCATCCAAGGAGGTGGTGCCCATCCTAAGGTAATGTCTGGTTTCTGCTCCATCACTTACTTAAAGGGAGCCCCAGCCCTGCTGGGCCTGCACATGCAATTGTGGGATTGAGCTTGTGGTTGGCAGCCAGGACACCAGCATTGATGGAATTTGTGTGGCTGTGGGAGCCAGCAGTGGACACAGCCATCTCCTGCCCAGCTGCCACTGCTTGCCCTGTCCTTGGACATGCCTGTTTACTGCACCTGCCTGCGGAAGGAAAGCACAGGGGAAGGAAAGTGATTACCCTTCCAGTGGCAGTGACCTCATGCTGTCATGAATAGCTGGAAGATAGGCATCCTCTGTCCGTCTCCTCATGTAACCTAAGAATTTCCCTTCCCTGGGTGGTCCCTGGCAGAAGAGTGGTGTGGGGAAGTGCTGTGCAGGGGAGATGTTTGCCTGGCAGGGCAGGATGGGGAAAGGCTTCTTTAGGTGCTGCATGGTGACTGTGTGTTCAAGGCTCTAGCTGCCTTGGCCCTCCTCCTCAGCTCCTGCTTTTTCTCTTGATGGTTTCCAGACTTTGTGTAAGAAAAGGGTATCGATTGATATCCATGATGCCTTTCTCAGTATGACCTGACTCTTTGAAGGGATGGGAGAATGTACAGGGGATGTGACTGAAAACTTATCCGGACTGTTGCATTTGCAGCTGGGCAGTGAAGGGCTGAGGTCTGGGTTAGTGCCACGTGTATTGGCATTACATGTCGTGGGCTGTAATTCCTGGTTATGTAAAGCTGCCCTGCACCACAGCAGCCTGCACAGCACGTGATGGGCATGCCAGCTGTTGGGTGTTTATTTTTATATTCTCCTCTCAGCACTGACTGCCCCGTGCTGGTCACTGGACACCTGCCTGTGTCTCCCTCCAGGTAGGAGCCATGCATCTGGGGTTGGCCTTGCCGAGCTGGTGGGCTTGTTGGGTAGGGATGTGGGTGGTTAGCAAGGAGGGCTTTCTGAATTTCTGACCCACACAAAGCCCAAGTCTGGTCACACAGAGCCCAGGCATGGTCATGCAGCCCTCAGTAGAGGTGGCAGCAGCATCCCGGTGGAGAGGAGCTGGGAGTCCCACAGCGATGCTGAGTGAGAAGTAACTCCTCTCAGCAGCCTCTGCCTGCACGGTGTTCTCAAAGCACATGTTCAGACATTTAGACACCCACCAAACTCAGCACTGCTGCTTGAAATCAGTGACCTGGGCTTTCAAGGTGTCAGTGAAAATTATGGCCATATTCACAGGAACATGTAGCCCTGTCAGGTCTAGTGCCCATGCTGTGCTGCTGAGAGTTACGTCAGCCCTTGTGTAGAGATGAAGCGTGGGAGCACAGGGGGCTGGTAAATAGGCTCAAAATGCTTTTCTTCTAACTACGTGTTTTTAGCACTCAGCATTGACTCTTCATTGCTTGTCTTTTTTTTCTGATCTTTTTCTGAATTTGCCCTCTTCCATTTTATTTTTAAAAAGGTTTTTGTTTGGCAGTTCTCCGTGCTGGGTTGCAGTAGCGCTGCCTTTGGTCCCCTCTGAATAGCAAAGCGGCTCCTTTATTCTGGAGGCTTGGCCTGGAGGCTCAGCATCACTACAAAAACAGCCACGGGTTTGGCAGGGCTGTAATTAAATAATGAAGGGCCTGTTACAGGACAGGTTGGCCCAGCTATTTTAGGGATATTCCAATATCCAGGTCTATAATGGATGACTCAGTGCAGTTGAGGTGATACTGGCTTATATCTATGTGCTTTGATCATGGCCTAGACGAGTGAGTCCTGCTGGCCTGAGAGATGAAGTTATTTTATTGCTAGAGAAAGGGATGCTGACCACTTACAACATTGTGGTGAGGCAGAGGGAACAGCTTCATGGTGGGAGGAGTGCAAGGATTCAGCTACAGCAGGCAAAATGCTGCCCATTTCCCAGAAGTGACCCCGGGTTCCCTCCATGGATGCCATTGAGGCCATGGTGGAACCGTGATGTTTCCAGTTCTGTAGAAACTCAACTAATCTCCTCTTTCTTTCCCTCCAGTACATTGGGAGCCTGGATGTTCCGCGGCCAAACAGCCGGGTGGAGATCGTGACAGCCATGCGGCGGATCAGGGTGAGTGTGCCAAGGATGCTCCTTCCCCCTCTGCACCAGGGTGGATGAGACACCGCTCCTCCATCTGCACTTGCAGCCTTGTCTTCCAAGTCATTCATAACTGTATTTTTCACTCCATTGACAGCTCCATGTAACCCAGGCACAATTCCTGCAAGCTCTGTGAGCCACAGAGCTGTGCGTGTGGCGTTGCTGTCCGGGTGCCCGGGCATCCTGTGTGCTGTGGCAGGGGTCAGTGGCAGGGCTGTCATCGTGCTCACAGGGCTGTGTCCTGTGGCAGGAGCATGTGCTGCAGAGGCAGGAATGGGGTGAATGGGCGTGGGATGTGCTGCTGCTGTAGCATGTCCACCATTCAGTTTTCCTCCTTTCTCAGTCCTGATAGCAAAGTAACAATAAACTACGTGGGAGAGGCACCTTACGGGTTTACTGTTTGTGTAAGTGTTTCAGCTGTATGAAAAGTCCTAGACTGTCTGGATATGGCAGTAGGTTGGTGCCTGCTAAATGGCAATGTGCAGAGTAATGAGCTCCAGGGCTGGCTAGCAGCAAGCTTGTTTAATAGTGAGTAGGTCAGGGGATGTCATCTGGTAATGAAGTCATCTGGCTTCCCAAAATACTTACAGTCAGGATATGGGACGCTCTTGCTGTATAATGCTTGGCCAATAGCCAGGAGAGGAGCTTTCTTTCTGGTCCCCAGCCTCTCGCCTGCAGAACTGGAAGGTATTTGGGGTAGGCTGGGAGGGGGAGCAAAGCACACAGCTCGTGAGGTTGCTGCCCCCATGCTTAAAACAGCAGAAGTTTGACTTCTCTTTAACACGAGACAACCCTTCGGGCTGGAGTGCACCTTGCACCTCTTGTGGCCACAGGTGCGGGTAGTTTGGTTTGCCGGTGGGTCCTGTGTTCCAGGAATGGCTCTCTCCTGGGAATAACACGCTTAACTGGAAGACCTGAGGGTACTCACAGGGATGTTGGAGAGTGGATGAGCTGTCTTTCTGGTGGCCTCATGAGAACCCATAAGCACTGGATCTGCTCCTGTCACTGAGCAGCTGTACCAGAGTTTTTCTCTTAGCCCCTCCTGTGGACTCTTGCTATAATCTTGTTTTCTCTTTCCTTATCACCAGAGTAGGAGAGGAGTATCATATCCCAAGGCAAGGAGTATAATATCCCAAGGACACAGATTGCAAGGCTCTTATTTTTCAAACTTCCAGGGTGTAAATTATATGTGGGCTTTACTCCTCAAAAGCTTTCCTACTTGCTGCCCTGTCCTGTCTGTGGACTGGTGTGTGACTGGTGCTGGGAAGTCCTTTATGGCATTAGGTTTGCTCACCATGTTTCCAGAGAAGTTTGGGCAAGAACAACTGTTATGCCAGCAAGAGCTCTTATAAACAACAATTTCCTCCTCTGCCTTTCAAGATAAGATTTTTGAAAGAATGTAGCTCCAGCCCCAAAATCGCAGAACTCCACTTTGATATGGGAAGATTGGCACAACTTTGAAGGCTTAAGTAAACCCTGGGGAAAAAAAGGACACCAAAACATCCTTGTTGACCCCTGTAAATAAACTTAAGCACAGTCTAGCAAAGTCATAGATAAAGCTCTGAATGGTGGACAAAGGACACAAAACAGGGTAAAATGATGTTTTTTTTCATGATGAGTGGTGTGATTGAAACGTGTGCTCAGGCTTCCTTCATCTGCTGTAAGACAGGAGAGATACAAGTCATTGAAAGGCCATGACTCTGCAGGTCAGACCTGCCAGAGAGATTTTTAGTGCCTGTTTATTTGTGGCAAGGTGCTGTTTGTGAGGAGAATGCCAGGGTGGTTTGTTTGATGGATGTTTACATGTATAGCCCTCCCCTGGTTTCCCATGCTTTGTGCTGGCCTCACACCTGGCAGCAGGACGTACCACAGCATTGCAGGGGCATTTCTGGCTGGGTGCTGATTTCAGTTTGGCTGAAGGTGAAGGAATGTATGACCTTAAAGAACACAGCTACCCTTCTGCTTTAAGGAATAAAATAATCCCAAAATATTGGCATGGGGAATCCAGAGGAAGAAAAACCTTATTTAGGCACAGAAAGCAAGCAATGGGAGATCATCAAGTGCAATCAACAGTGGTTCTGTGTATGGGGTGGGAAGCAGCTGCTGACCCTGAGGCTTCTGTGGTTTTTAATGCAGTCCTTGATTTAGGGGGAAAGTGCTCTATCTCAGTTTGTTCCAAGTTAGTCACTGCTGGTGAAGGAGTGGGACTGTCTCTGTCCCTGCTGCCATTGCAACTCCCCTTTCTCAGTGCTGCCTTCACCGTAGATGCTCACTGGGCTTTGCCTTTATTTACTAAAAGATTAAAAAACTATCCTGCAAAGAGGTGAGAAAGCTGTCTGCCTGACAGCAGGAATCTCCAGGGAGAAAGTGCCCTAGAAGCCCCCATGACTGCCTGCAGTGGACTGGGAGCAGGGAGGGATGAAGGCACCTCCTGCATTGCTGCCTCCCTTCCACTCCCCCTCGCTGAGGGTCTGGCAGATCCTGGCTTCCTGTTTAGATGGAGGCCTGACCCTTTGGGGCACAGAGGAGGACACGGCATAGCTGACATTGCTGGGATGCCTGCTCTGGGCAGGCTCTCCCGCCCGCTGCCGCTCTCCCACTCTGCAGAGCAGAGCAATGGCCGTGGGCAGGACTGCTCCACCTGAGCAAGAGGTATAGATTAAGTGGAAATCTGATTCATTTTGTGGATCTAGTTTGAGAGGGACTTTAAATAAGGGGTTGATGTTTCAGGGAAGGGATGCTATTCACTTCCTCCCCACTGCTGAAGGGCTGGAGACGCCATGGCCATCCTCATGGTGCTGGCTGGAGGGAGAGTTTCTGTCCAGAATCAGGAGGCTGTGGACGATTTCCAGTATTCTTGCAGCTCAGGGCAAGGAGGGAAGGGGAGGTGCTCAGGTGGCTGTCTGTGCTTTCCTGCTTTTCCTTCCTGCATTGACTGGGCTTTCTGGGGACACAGCCCTGTCTTCACTGCACCTTGGTGCAAATCCCTGGCCCTGAAAGGACTCAGTAGAATGGGACATAAGCCATGCCAAGGATACACTTGGACAGCAGTTTCGTGAGCATTTACTGCAGTTGTCCTCCAAAGCCTACATCTTTCCTGCAGAGCACTGATGTCCACGTCAGCACCAATAAATACAACAGGCCAGAGCCTGTTTTGCAGGCAAGAGGCTTGGCTTCTGTTGTACATCCGGGCCCCTTCTTCCTGCTCATCCCAAAACAGGGTGACCCAGTCCATGTTGCTTCATGCCCTAAACTGCTGGGGCAGGTTTGCTTTCAAAATGCTCTTTGATTCCTCTGGATACAAGGTGTGAGGAACCAATCCACAAGTCCAGGTGCACTTGAAAATGATAAAGTCCCAAACTTGGCAGTAATTAAGTGGTTGTTACAGCTGCAGCCAGCCTGTGCTGTTGGTGTGAGCCCAGGGGACCTCCCTTGCCCAGGTTCTCTGGGAAGCAGCAGCCAAGAAAACACAGCTCTCATCTGTGCTAGTCATTGGCAAAGCTGGAGAAATTCAGGTGGGAGACCCTGGGTCTGTCAGTTACCAGAGAGGGTGTTATGGTACTGGAGAGCAAGAGCCCAGCTGATGTATCTTTCCAACCATAAGAATTATGAGCTGTTGAAGATTTCTGTTGAAAGGGCTGAGTTTTGCTGCAAGCTATCTTTTTGCTTCCCTGCTCTTCCTAGTGAGCACATGGGGTCCTAAATGACAATGATAACTCTATATTTTTTTATGTTGTCATTATGTAAATACATGCAAATGTTTTCCTCTCTGTGCCCCTGGCACATCTCCAGTGCAGCCAGTGCTAACTGGCAGGGGTTTGGTGCTGTGGTTCTAGAGAATTTGGAATGAGCCTTTTTTTGGCTTCCAATTTGCTACTTGGATTGCAGAGTGCAGCTTTAATCCAGGTTTTCTATGGAGCCAGAAAAGATGAAATTCTATATGGGCATTTCTTAAAAACTGCTTCTGTGGAGGTCTTCTGCAAGCCTCTTTCTGGGAAGTGTCCAGCTGAGTTTTGCAGGCTCAAAACAGGAAGGCATTTCAAACACTTGAAAATCTAGCTCCTCTACACCTCCTACTCTGTCAGGTACATCTGATTTTGTGGGACTTCTGTTGCTTTGCATAGCTGAGCTCAATTTTAGCAAATTGGCAAAATTGCTGAATTTCAACAAGCTTGTTTAAAGCAAGGTTTTGCATCCTCTGAAGGCCACAGGTGCAGTTGGACTGGTGTGAAAACTGATGTGTGTGGCTGGTTATTTATGTAGGGCACATGGTATAGTTTTGAGCTTGTTTAGAATATTTCTGAGATAGCAATGGTGAGTTTTTAAGCGCATTAGGTCATTTACAGTGATGCCTACTTTTTTTTTTTTTTTTAATTCTTTTCTTTCTTTCACCATGCAAGGAGCAGGATGGCTGTTGCTGCTGTTAAATGGAGTGGGATTTGGAAGCAAGCTGGTCCTGTGTGCCTGGGGCAGCCCACCCAAATCTGTCTGTGAGCAGTGGGTAATGGGCTGGCCAGGAGGTGCTCAGGCTTTGGCCACCTGAAGAGCACAGCCTGCTTCTTGCCAAGTCACTGCACTCAGTGCAAGGTGAATTATTGACAAGCTAATGACTTGACGTGATTACCTGAGATGAAGAGGATTGCGTTGTATTAGATCTGGGAGGAACCTAAAGGATGTCTGTAATAATTTCAATTGCTCTCTCAGAGCTCTGACAGTCCAGGCAAGCTCATTGTATTTCTCCTAGCATCACCAGTGCCACTTAATATCATAATAAAATAATGACTGGTCTGGTATTGCTACCAGCATGCCACCTACTTGATAGCATGAAATAGGCTAAGATTTCATCCTGTGGTTAGTATTTAATCAATAAACTGGTTAAATTAGTACCCAGATTGATTGGAGCAACCTTTTTTCCAAGTCTGCCCACAAGGAAGGGATGGTTTTCAGGAGAGCTGGCCAAAGCGTGGTGGCCCTGGCTTTATTTCCTGCCTTAATATCATGGCCTGGATGGGGTGAGCGCTTTCCAGCTGAGCTTTGGAGGTTACTGGCAGAATAAAGTAGTTGTAAAATTACAAGTTTAGGGAGGTAAATGACTGTGTGGCAGAAGGCAGGCATCTGGACTGGTAAAGACGTGTGAAGTGTGAGCCATTACTGCTAGAAGGCAAGGTCCGAGCCCGGAGGAAGGCGATTAGGGATCAGGCTTTGGGCACTCCTTGCGAGAAACTTTGGGCAGATACTGAGGGCAGACGTGAGCAAATACTGCCTGTGCCGACTGTCTGCTGGGCGTGCTGGGTCATGCAGTGGCAGCAATGACTGGGCTCAGCCAGATATGTGACCTGATGGGTGCTAGAAAGACAAGGAACAGGTGTGCCTCACTTCCCCTGGTAGCTGGCTTCATAAATAAGTCATGATAAGCTCATTGCTTTTTGTCTTCCAGCAATACTCTACCTAAGAGTTCTCTGCCAAATGCAGAACAGCAGCATGTCCCTTGTGGCCAGGCTCCAAAATGTGGTGAGGTAGAGAGGTTAGTGGCAGGGGTTCGAGCCTGGGAAAGAGCAGGGGGTTCCCAAGTGGACAGAGAACTTGGCTGTGGAGACAGCAAGGAGGAAGGAAACCATAAACCAGGTGGGGAGAGCATGGTTTGGGAAAGTTCCTAAGCCAGGAGGTGCATGCCAGTATGTGATCTTCCCCATGCCTCCAGTCTGTCTGAGGAGGTCAGCACTTCTGTTCTGGGCAAGTGTCCCGCGGGCAGGCATTGCTCAGGGCTCTGGCAGGAACACATCGACTGACGCTGGGTGTGCCAGTGCAAGCAGCAATGTTCCTGGTGGGCGATGCTGGCCGGGAGCCAGGCCAGCGCCTCTGAGAGGGCTGGGAGCCAAGTAGGCACTGAGCCCAGGGCAGCACTGGAGCTGCTGGCAAAAAGCTGGGAGGCAGCAGTGCCTCCTGTCCCCTATATCCCCATCATGCATCCTTGCTCTCCATTTGCTTGGGTTGGCCTTTCCTCAGCTGGACTCTCTTCCTTCTCTGAGAGCCTGTGGTGTCTCCCTGTGATTCACCTCACTCCGTGGCTGGGGGCTTTCCCCACCATGCTCACAGGGAGTCACGTTACCAGCTTCCTGATGCTGTCATCTTGAGCCATCAGCAAATATCTGCTGGGAGCTCAAGGGAGAGGATGAGGAATAATGTCTAAAGGCTCCCTGAACACGGAGGAGAGGGTAGACCTTCAGCGTCACTCCCTCACAGCCAGGACATGCTCTGTTGGCTCCCACTCCTTCTCCAAGTGAATGGCCACAGTGTAAAGTCATTTCACAAATGTCTGCCCCCTGTGTGCCCTTGTGCTTCCTCCTCTGCCTCCTGCTTCCCACTTATCCTTCCTCAGAAATGTTTCTTCAAGCAGGTTTTAAAGATTGCACTTCTGCGTTGCTCAACCTGGAGCATGGACCTATGTGATGTCTGTGGGGCTGCAAATACCGTGGAAGCTGCTGGAGGTGCTGATGGGGCTCTCCTGCTCTCTGTGTGTCTGCTCCAGCTTTTCCTCCTGCTTGGAGAGATTTGCTGCACACTGTGCCTCACAGACATGAACAGATTGAGCTTGGCTGTCAAGGCAGGGAGGTCTGCAGCTTCTTCTGGGGGATTTGGGGTCATATTAGTGCTGGTAATTGCTGTTTGTGAGGGTTTGAAGAGTTCTTACAGAAACTATCATCCTTTGATAGCTCTCTGCTCCTTTTGAGAGGTGACAGAGCTGCTTTTGATAACCTGACCCTCAAACTTGCATAAATCTCTGCAGAAGGTATTGTTATTGAAGGAAAGGCAGTGTTCAGTGTCCCCAGCCATAACCCAGCTCAGTGCACACCAGCCCCACCATTGTCCCCAAGAGGTGACAGTCTCTTCTGCTGCTAGAAGCTTGCTAGTGAGGATAACCACCTGCACTTACCTTTGCATTTTAGAGCAAATTTCTAACTGTGCCTAAGAATAGCAGAGGTTCTCTGCTTGGGGCTACCTGAGAGTTTGTTGAGAGGAAAAAAATGGGTTTGAGATAGATATGTTAAGGTTTGGATGATTTCAAGGTCTGCAGCTCATCCTGGCTTCTCCCAGCGCTATTTGGTCAGCATAGTGGTGATCTGAGACTATCTCCCTGTTCCAATCCCCTTGAGTTTCTGTCTGCTCACACCCATGACATTTGCTTTTATTTGGAGGTTTTTTCCTTTTTGTTTATTGCAACATGGAGTTTTCCCATGGTTTTTTTTTTAATAAATCAGTGCTTTCATTGTTTTTTTGCCATCATGGCAATGTTTTACTCTTGGGATGTAGCGGGTCCAAATGCTCCCTGGTGCTGAGTACTAATGCTGCATGGGCCTGAGCAGGAGAGATGCAGGCAGCCTTATCCTGGGCAGCCACATCTTCCAACCAGATGTGAGTGTGTCTAGAGATGATACCTTACTCTTGCTTTGTGGTTAAAGGGAGACGGAGCTTAGGGAAAGGAAGGCAAAGAGTTAAGAAAACTCACAAGCCGGGGGACAGGGGTCATGCAATATTTAATATCTCTTTTATAGATGAGAAACTAAGACAGAGGGAGACTGAGTCAGTTGTCAGACTTTTTCTGAGGGCGGCATTCCTGCACAGGAAACTGGGCTGAATTAAAGTTGAACCAAACTTAAGTCAACTTTAAATATGACTTTTGTGTGTGATCCTTTCTGTTTTTGTGCTTCTCTGCTGGTCCTCAAAGGCCAAGGACCCCTTGAAATGTTCTCTGCTGCATCACCTCAGAAGAGAGACAAAACCTGGGGCTGCAGCCTTCCAAAAAAAAAAAAAAAGTTAAAAAAAAGCCACGTGCCCCAGTTTCTCTACTGCTAAAATTAATTCTTGGTGGTTTTGGCTTGGTGCAGCAGGAAGATGTTCCAAGGGATGCTGTACACCAAATAACCAAGGGGGAAGCGCAGTGTCAGAGCCTGCCTTGCAGCCTGCAGCAAGGTGAGAAGGATTTTGGTGCAGCTCTGTGGCTGTGGGAGTTCTAAGGATGTTACTGCGAGTTCCTGTGGTATGCAGAAGAAGAGGAAAGGATCACATCTGCTTAAAAGGAGAGACTGCAAAACCTCTTGTGTGAGCTGCTCTGTGGAATGGGTCTTTAGTTAGGGAGTTGGAGGAAAGGAAGTGTCAGTTGTAGGGCAGCAGGAGGAACAATTAAAATAACAAGAGAAAGGAGCCAAGCACTCTCCCTATCCCAGCAGAGAAGGGCTGGAGTGTGGAGAGCACCATGAGAACCCTGGAGCTTCCCTGATGGAGAGCAAGGGTCTCGGTGACTCTTAATCTGTTTCTTGGTTTTCAGCAAGTTTAATGTGATGGGGAAAAAATCACCAACCAAACCAGTTCCCTATGTCATATGCTTGCCTATGGGAACTGCTAAAGGTCATCCTGAAATGTGTATTTACTACAGGAAACTTCAGCAAAGATGATTAAATTTCAACTTATCCCTTTTAACAGAAAACAGCCCTCCAAGTGTTGTTCTTGGATTGCAATAGTGATATACATCAGAGAGAGCTATCTCTTTCTTTTTCTCTCCAAGGCCTCCAGTTTTGTTTTAGCATTTTGCTCCAATGACATTTTCTTACTCCGTCTTAACATGATGGATGGGACTGGTCTGGACTCCTTCAAACACTCCCTGTTCCTTGGGAACTTCGGGGATGTGTGTGTATCTCCAGTTCTGGAAACACAAAGAGCACATCTCTGCTGACCTCCACATACTTGCTAAGAAATCCACAGTATCTGAAAGAAGAGAAATCCAGAGTAACTGTCCAAAGCTGTTGGTGAGTGTGATTCAGGGTGCAGGTGCCCTCAAGCTTCCTGTGAAAAAAGACCTGTCTTTCTGTGATTTGAATGGATTCAACTTCAACTCTCAGCTGGTCGATTTTGTGGTTTTGCCTAAAGTCAGAGCTTTTGATGTGAGGAAACTGTTCCCAAGTCCCAGGTCTGAGCTGTGGGCAAGTCTCCTCCAAGCTTTCTTCTTACATAAGCTCGATAGAGAGAGTTTGTTTTAACCTCTGGGATACAGGAGTCTGGGAAAATTGCCTCATATTCCTGGTTTTTCCTGAACTCTTTTCTGTTGCTTCTTTGAAGTGCATGGTAAAGCAGAGCATGCTGTGTTGGAATGAGTTGTATTAGTACTGATTTCAGCAGTGCTGTGTTTTGAGATGTCACCTTTCTGTTTTCCTGCACATTGCTGAGGACCACACTGTCTTCATAGTGTCCTTTCCACTGGGATGACACCTTTCAATGGCTCCAGGCCTTTTCTAGGATACATTTCTGCATCTTGCAGATGCAGCTTCTCTTCCTTTTTCCTGTGAGAGGCTGCTTGACCAAGGCCATATAAATTCAGCCTGAAATGAATATATGCCAGATTCCTGTACACTTGACCTGGCTAGCAAATACTCTTCATTTTTTTTCTCCAGACCTGCATGAAAATGAGCATTGCTGTGCTCTCCTCACTGGGGTTTCCTGGAAGCACAGTGGCATTCTGTCATCTATCTGTCTGTTGTTGCTTCATCTGAGGCTCCACCCCTGAGGTGGATTTCAACCCCTGTTTTCTAACCCCACCTAAAATCTCGGTGCTTTTATTACTTGAAAATTTTTAATATAATTCTGTATAAAGGACATTATTCATGTTGCCTTTAACATGTAGAATTTAGTTAATTATTTTTAACACCTGCATTAGTTGTTTTTGAAATAGGAACTGTGAAGCAAATGTGATATGAATAATTACCTTTTTTTCTCCAGTTACAACCCAGCAACATTGTTGAGCACTACCAGCACCTAATGAGCCCCACAGGGCTGGCTTGTTTCTGATGCACCAGGCGTTTAATGCTGCTGCTCATTCATTCAATTATTAATTGTCTGAATTTCATAATTGGTGATGTAGTTACAGTATTACTACCCTTCTTTCCTTGGTGTGTCACTGCTCTTCTGCCTGGCTGTTCTCATCTGCTTTCCTCAACTGGTCTTAACTGAAGGTTTTTATGCAACTGTGGGAGAGCAGCAAAAAATTACCAAAATAAATTCTGTATTTCACAATTTGGGGTGTAAATATCACTGTGTTGTGATTTGGCTCACTTTGCTGAGATGACACCTTTCTGAAGTGCTGTGTGGGTATCTTCTTAGGGTGCCCTTTGCTTTGTCACCTGCCCTCAGGGTGGATTTGGGGTGACTGTGCTCTTCTGCAGTTTCGGCCCTGCTTTTGAGTCCCTGCGTGTGGGTAGGGCTTATCTCAGCTGCCTTGAGGCATGGTCTGTGTCAGAAAGAAAGCATTTGGGGAAGAAAACTAATCTTGAACACAGAAATTTTCTTTCCCTTCTCAGGTGGAGGAAGGTGTTGGGCTGGACATTGCCTGCACTGCTCAGTCCTGTGGTCCCCCGGGGCATCAGGACTTGCCGGTGCCAGAAAGGGGCAGGAGTTTTTTGGGGATTACTGTAAAGGGGCATAACTAAACTGCTGCAAATGGCAGTGCTGCCCTTTAAGCCAAGATCATTCTAGCACATGGGCTCAAACCCACTGCGGGCTGGATGAACAGAGACCATTTCCAGGCTCGTGTGGCTTCTTCAAAGGGCCACACACCAAACGTCTTGTGCACCCACTGCCTTTGCCTGCATGGGTTGAACTAATGCATATCTAATTAAAAATACCACAAATTCCAGTCAGATGTGGGGTTTCCAAGGAATGTGCTTCTGCTTCTTCTGGCAACAGGTGGTAAATATTAAAACGTACACAGCTCATTTCTTGTGTTCTCCCTCCCGGGCTGTGAAAAGCAGTGCAAGAGCAGTGCCCGAAGATGCACACAAAGCCCGTCCTTGTTTTCCTTAACTGAAGGAAGTAGCTCAAAGCCTGATTGTTATTTTTGTAACCAGTTCGACCAGTATCCCACACGCACCCACTCACCCGTTAATTTGCGCTCTTCTTGGTCACTGGAGATGGCAGCATGTGAAGGCAGGGGATTGCTTGCCACCTCCCACACAGGTCCACTCTGTGATATTATCACTTCCTTGGATTTCTGTAAGGGGTTTAGAGATGTTTTAAAGGCTGGAGGTTAGCGTGTTGCATGGTCTCCACCAACCTTTATGGCTGGCTGAGAGATGCCCCTTTTCCCAGCCCATGAGCAGTCGTTCCCACTCCGAGCCATTGCTGCGTGTGCCCAAGCTGGAGGAGAAGTGATATGGCTGGGATGGAATGGAATGGGATTCCCAGCTTTCTTTTGTAATGTTGGTATTAGTCAAGCCTCAATGAAGTGAACGGTAACTCTTGCACAGAGGCCTTGGTGGCTTTGAGCTGCTGGTGGAACTGAGGGATGTTGCTGGATGTGCTCCTGCTCCACCAGCTGCATCCCTCATGTGCACAGTGCTGCTGCATCCCCTGCCATGCAGAGCAGCTGCAAGCTGCTGGTGTGTCTCAAGTCTCCTTTGAACCTCTGATTTTAAGGTGTCTAAAAAAACCAAACCAATATGAAAGTATGGAACCCCTAAGGATTTCTTGTAAGGGTGATAAATAATCTTGTAAATGGACGTCAGCAAAAGAGAGGGTGAGAATAAGCTGTTGCCTGGAGGAACTTTCTCCATTTAACCCTGTGACTGATATTGATTTAATTTTTACCAATTCTGATTTCTCTGAGGTTCCTGTGAAATTGCTTCAACTGCAGATGGCTTATGTATGTGTCCCAGTTTGCCACCTCAACTTGTGAAACTCAGAGGTAGTGTGGGGAGGTTGGAGGAAGTGGATGGAGGCAGCTATCTGGTAGGAAATAGCAAACCAAGCAGAAGGCATTTATTGTGAAGTATTCAATGTTATTGGAAAACATATTTTGTGTGATAAATGGGGATGCTGTGATCCTGGGATGGTTTCAAAGCAGCAACATTAACTCTGCTCTGCTGCTCTCACAACATGGGTATTTTTAGACTGATTCCCATTTATACCCATCAGTACTTGCAACCATCACAGACGGTTACCAAAATTAAACCTGAAGTTGGATGGGAAAATAGGCACTGACCTTGTCAGTGCAAACCAAAATCATATCTATTTCAGACAAACACATGTACCTCAGAGCCACATTTCCCATATGTGCAAATGCAAGCTCCAAGGAACCGTGGAAGAGTTTTAAAAAGCATCATTAAGCCCAAGAACAAGCATCCAATGCTTCATTATTCCTCCTCTTCTAAATTACTGTGCTGTTTAATTTAAGTCCAGCTAGGCACAAAACCACAAGCAATGGGGCATAGACAGGTTGGCAGGGGAAATGTAATCCTGAGGAGCACCTTACACCAGAGCTAGCATGATGGCAGACGTCTCCAGCATGTTTGCCCATGCTGTGCTGGCAGTTTGCCAATGTTGCTGGTGGGAACCTTGATCCCACCCCTGGACATCTCCATGATTCTGTGCCCCACAATGGGAACCATTCCTGCTGCAAGTGTTACGGGCCTGTGTTGACCCAGGTTTTGGCAGCAGGAAGGGGGAGCACAAGCAAAGTGACCAGACCAAGGCATATTTGGATCCTCAAATCTCCCTGCTCTGTCTCCCAGCCCTAAGGGGGATCGGGAAGGTGCTGATCGCATCCACGGCAAATGCCCTGCTCTGTGTGAAGCATGGCCATAGTCATGGGATCACATGCCCCTGGTAAAGCGTACAGGGAGTTCTCAGCAGACACAGGCAGAAGCACAGCAGGTTGGTAGAGTGGCTTAAGGCATTCTTTTTAAAAAGGAGGTGTAGTCCATTTATTGCTGATCACAGTAGTAGGCTAAGCAGGTATTCAGTGTGCTCCCCTCCAGCAAACCTGAGTCCTCTGAGGGCATAAAGTGCAGCCCAGAGTAGTGGACTGTCAGATGTTTTGAAGCCTTGTTCAGAAATTCCTCTTGGATGAAGCTGACTGCCCTCCTGGGAGCTGTCCTGGTTTCCAGCCACTTTCTCCCATGGCATCAGCTGCTGCCCCAGTAGAGCTGGAGGGACACTCAGACCAGGGTAGGCTGGCAGGTACCATTCTGTTTTCAGGGCAGCAGCCCACAGTGGAAGGAGTGACACTCCATGCCTGGGGACCCTGCTGGCAGGACCCTGGCTCTCTGCTGCTCTGCCTTCTGACAGCAGGACCCTGGGGAGAGGCAGCGCTGCCTCCGCTCCCTGCTGCATGGCAGACTGCGCCCAGCTGTCTGCTGGACACCACCCGACAGTCCCAGACCTGTGTGGCTTACGTGGCTGGGGACTCTTCTGCTCTGCAAGGCTGCTCCCGGCCGGGTTGCATCTGTTTGCTACTGTGCCAAAGCTGTATTTTAAATCATTCCCTTCTCCTCTGCAGTGATGTTTTCTTTCAGTCCCAGCACGCAGCACCTGCACTGGGCAGGCTGGGTGCAGTGTGTGCCTTACCAACACGTGGCCTTTCCCAGCCTTTTGGCCCAAGGAATTGTTGGTTCACAGGCCAGTCAGGCATGCTGTGGCCCTGCATTCGCTGTGTGCTGCACACCTTGGTGTGTTCAGCCCCTCCAGCACTGGCAGTCACACTTCTCCAGTTAACAAAGCACCAGAAGGGAAAAAGAAGAGATGAGGTGTTTTTGCTGCAATCTGGTCCTGGCACCTTGGCATGACCCCAGCGCTGAGCTCTGGGTGTTGATTACCCCACAAAGGGCTAGCGGGAAGCCGTGCTGCATTCCTGCTCCTCCAGCTTTCCGTGCCCATCCCTCAGGCAGCTTGGCACTCCTGTCCAGGAAAAAGGCCTGTCCCTCAGAGGCTACTCTTCCTGCACAGCCCAGAGGTGGATTCTGAGTCATTCAAGGGCATTTGTGTTGGTGCCACTTCATTGTGCGGTTCAGTAAAGTGAAATCCTTGTCCCCTCCACAGCGCTGCTGTTTGCTATTCCTCACAATTATGGCTATTAGGATCCCGGCAAGGTTTCTCAGGCTTCCCTCCTGTGGGTTATGCTTGAACTCCTGTACATTTCTGAGATTTACTGCCATTCCCCATGTTTCCAGCAGCAGAAATTGAGAGGTATGTGGCTCCCCCCCAGTCATTAATTCTTGGCGCCGTGGAGCCTGTGCCGATTGAACTCAAGCTCGCCTGTCATTTTGTAATAAGTTAATTCTTCATCAAGAGCACAGTGCCACTCCTCCCCCAAAGTGCTGGGAAAGCCGTTGCTAGTCTGCCACGTCTGTCATTCGCCCGAGCTGACCTTGGGTTAAAGTCTAACTCTGGAAGCATTTTGTGAGCTGCCGTGCCAACCAGCTGCGAGGAGGAGCCGCAGGAGGTGCCAGGGGAAGAGGGCACTGGGGAGCCGTGGGAGCTGCGGGGGCATCACCACAGTTAGAAGACCTCAGGGTGCTCCTGGTGCAGGGTCCTGGCCAGCCAGCCCTGTGCTTTTCAGAAAGGTGGCTCTGGGGGATTCAGCATTGCTCACAGTTTTGTTCCCTTTCTGGATAAACACAGAGAAGTATAGTTTTCTGGCAAAAATTACATCCCCTTCTATGCTTTTTCTTATAGCAGAATAGCAATGAATTTTGTGGGAACTGCTTTTTCCTTATTAATTGATTTCTCAGACCACTGCTCTTTTCCAGGAAAAGCTTGTGATTTTTTTTTTGTTGTTGTTTGTTTGTTTTGGATTTTTTTTTTCTTTCTAGTTAGGAAGGGGATAGAGGATGCGCCAGCTCAATGCATGTAGAGCAGCTTCCATTAAAAATAATCTGTTTATTTGTATTCTGCTGGCACAATCTGACCATAGAGCATTCCTGATACCTTCCCTTGCTGATGAATAGTGCTAGTGGGCAGACTTAAAACTGTACCCACAACAGTTTAAATGGGCTGGGATGAAATAAGGGCATTTTTATTCAGGTTAACATTTTTTGAATGCTTGTGAATGTGGGGGGATGCTGAATCTAGAAAGGCATCATCTCTCCTCCTTAGTGTCTGATCTGCCTAACCTAGCGTGGTTAAAAGCTTTCTTACACTTCTACTTTGTGGAAACACCACAACAGGGATGGATAGCATCTTTTTAGAGATGCTGAGTTTTCCCTGCCTTTCACACATACCCATCACACTTGGATTCATACATAATTTTACTCTGAGCTGACAAGGTTACATGCACTCTCTATTAAGCAACATATGTTACTCAGTTCTCCAGAAAGGGCAATTTTAATACTCTGCCAGTAGGAATGTGTTGCGCAATGATGCATACACCAGCTGGCTTCTTTTCCTTCTAAAGTTATTTAAATACTGAATTCCACATAAAAGACAGATGTTGAGAATAGACTCCCACAAACCTGAGGTCGATGGCAAGGCTCTTGTGCTCTCATGGAGTAGATGTTTCTTTTTCAGTTGAAAACAGAAACATATTTTGTGTGGGCAGTGTAAAATTAAGGGATAATCTTTATTCACTTCTTAGCTGGTTGGATTTTATGGGTGACCTTGTAATTCTTTTTCATTAGCGAGACCATCTTTGCTTTTTTTAAGTAGTTGTGAGGTTTTTTCACTGATGTATCTCAGATGTCCATTTTCAGTCTTTGCTCAAAAATTTTAGTACAGTTCTTAGAGCTTCAGTTGGAGACCGACTGTGGAGCTGTGAAAGTCCAGGAATAGAAGGTTTCTCTGTTGCTTTTTCTGTTTTCTCTGTATTTCCCTGAAATTAATTCTTCTCTGTCTTTTGGGATTGCCACATTACTATACACTAAGCTTGTAGTGCTATTATAGATATCTAAAGATCCAGAGTCAGGCCCAAGACAGGCGAACTACCTGGGCTGAAGGCCAAGAAAGCTCTTCTGACTGTTACACCGTTTAATTGGTTATAAGTAGTACAGGGAAATGCTACATGGTGTGAAACACAAGGGGATCATGGGAAAGCTGCACAAATCCTCTTTCCTTTCTTGATCCCAAGATGGATAATTATTTCTTTATCACTTCTTTATTAAGCCGCAGGCTGGGATTCATCTCTCCAAGATGAAGCTATTGGTAGCTGAGCTTATGGCGTGTGAAATGTGTTTTTTCTCCTGACGTAGACACCACAAATCAGAATGCAGTGCCCGGCAAGTATGGGGGGAATTGTCGCTCAGCTCCCTGCATCTGATTACAGGGATGCTCCTATTGCTCCTGGTGCAATGCATAGCAAAGCTCGCCCTGAACATGCCCGGAGCATCCCCATCCCCTGCTGGCACCAGAATGGGTCCTATGCTGGTGGCTTTGACAAGCCCCCTTTTGCTTTGCACCATGTCGGCAGTTTCTTATTGGCTTGGAGAGAAGCTCGTTAGCAGCAGTGTTGTGGTTTTTAGCACGTTTTTGGGGATGCAGGATGTATTCCCAGCAAGGGTTGTATGGCAGCCTTCCAATGTTTCTGGAAACATGTGGATTTTCTTTTCCTGTGGGTCAACCAGTGCCTGCTTGTTTTGGATGTAGCTGCAGTGGCTGTGCAAACCACCTCAGAGTCCCTTTGGTGGCATTTCTAACCCTGCCATCACCTCTGCTCTCCTCCCAGCAGCAGGAAAAGCTAAAATCCTCATGCTTTCCATTGCTCTCAAGTTTCCTCTCTTTGTTTTGCAGTAGAAGGAGGAATACGGACAAACATGGGCAGACATGGCAGATCTCTGTGCCTGGGGCAGACAGAGTTGTGATCAAGAATAAGTCCAAGCCAGGGAAGTCCTGTTTGGTCATACAGAGAGATTTTCCCATGGCCTCATTAAGTAAAAGGGCTTGCAAGGCAGGTGTTAGCAAGGGCAGGTCCTGTCAAGGTGTACCATGTTGCTGAGACTGTCTGAGACATTGGTAGTCTTCAGGAGCCAAAATACCATGCTGGCATCTACAGTCTGCTAATGGAAAGGATTTGCCATGATTTTGGAGAAGTCCAAGAAGGTAGTGTAGGGCTAGGTACCCTTCCCATGCTGGAGCGAGTATGTGTGTAAGAAGAGCACCCAGACCAGCCATGAGTGCTGCTCCTGGGCCAGTACCTTGGTCTAGTTGTCACCATCAGCCACTGCCTTCCTGGGAGCTGCAGGGCTTGTTGGGTTGGGCAAGGACTTGTGGTCACTGTGCCTTTTTCCTGCCATGACCAGTGAGCAGCACCCCAGCACAGCCAGGCATTGAGCGGGGCTGGTCATGGCACCTGCTGCCACTGCTAGTGTGAGCTGCTGCCCCATGAACTGTGCAGGTTCTGTCCTGCACAGCTTTGGGTTCCTCCCTTACAGTCTCTGTGTCTCAGATCTCACAACAACTGCTCAGAGCTGATGTTCCCTAAGCCCAAATTAGAAAGCCCCTCAAAATCAGCAACACATCTCCTGGCGTGCCTTCCCTGCACAGCTCCAGGATGCCAGAGGCGGCTTGGGTGAATTGCTGTCTCACTGAATCCTCTTCCTTGCTAATTTATTATTAAGTGACAGCTAGTGTTTCATTACAACCCCAGTGGGCATGAGTTCATTAGCGTTTTATTGTCTAGAGCTGCAGTTCGGTGCATGGGAAGCATATCCCAGAGAGCCTCTGGGCTCGTTGGAGTGGCTGTGCTAATGAGCTCTGGATGGGGCGGGACGGGCAATAGCTCTCTAAGCACATGGCTCAGGCTTGCAAAGGAGCTTGGCTTTCACTTTGGTGTCAGGATAAAGACCTGGTTTTATGGAAGAGCTTAACAAATCTGGCTGGTTTGCCCTTTTGAGAGTTTGACTTCTTTGCTTCTTTTGGTCCTTACTGGAGTTTTGCCATCAGCTGTTGACACAAGGGGATTTTGGCCTCACTGTGGCAGAGGCCACAGCTCTCCCCACAGAATTCCACTCTTTTAGGCTTGGGGCGAGCCTGGGCAGAATCCCTTGCCGGTAGCCAGGGATTGCAGAAACCTCTCCGAGGAGCTCTACATTGATTCTATCCCTGAAACATGCCAGGGCTGGGTACCATCTTTGCTGAAACCTCCTGGCCTGTTTGCATTGCTGTCCTGGGGCTGTTACTCACAAAAAAAACCTAGGCTAAAAATAGTCTGTCTAGCCCTAGGATATTTTTCATGGTTGCTGTCTCTTCCAAGCCCACATTAATTAGCACCTGGGATAGCCCAGAATAGAAACCCCACTGCACCAGCAGCTCAGAAATGCAACTTGATGTTTATAATCAATGATCGTTAGGACCAATAAATCAGGCTGCGGCGCCCCAAGGTGCTGGCAGTTGCCGTGGATGCTGCAGAGAGAATCCATCTCAGCCTTCAGCTCCTGGAAAAATCACAGGCAGAGCTTCAGAAGGGGCTGGGTTAATTATTCTCAGGTATTCAGGCCAGAGCTCACCTTTTCAGGGCTATATCAAGACATTTATTTAGCGTTAGGTTCCAGATCCACTGTTCTTGCCACTGGTCTGGTGTCTTAGCAAGGCACAGAGTAGGGGCTCTTGAATGCAGTTTCACCTCTGCTAGCAAAAACAGGAAGGGGAATATGGAAGATAGGATTCTGAAATCCACACCAGTGGGCTCTTTGGTGAGGATCTCTGGTGAGACCCTTCTCCATGAGGATTAAGCCATGCAAGCAGCACATGGGTATGGGCTGGGGGTTTTGAGACTGGCCATACCTGTGTGGGAGCCTGAGCTCTGCTTTATCCAGCTCACCACCCTGACTACATCCCCAGAGTGTGTGGGCTTGCCTGGTCTGTGCAGAGCTGCGTTCCCACCGCTGTTTTCCAAGCCATCCGAATCTCCCATGCCCATCGGCGACTTTAAAATGGCTTTGAGGAATTGTGCTTTTGGGTCTTTTATCATTTGATCACAGGTCAGGGCCAGCAGCTTTTCCTGCCTGCTGGCTCTGGCTGCCAGAGTTAATACATCATGCGGTGCTGGAAATGTCACGGCGAGGCTCGGCGCGGGCCGGAGGCAGGGCACTGTGTCCAGCGCCTGCCCTGTGCTCCCTCTGCAAGAGACACTGCCGAAATCATGAGAGGATAAATCCCTCTTCCTCAGGCACGCTGGGTGCAGGATGCAGGGCTTTTGTGGGCACAGAGGGTCTGTTTCCATGGCTGTACACAGCACCCTGCACGTGGGACCAGCGCACTGGGTACCGATGTGGGTGCGCTTGTGGCAGGCAGGTTATGGGACTCCTCAAAAGTCCCACAACAGGAGATTGCTCAGCATAGGTGGGTTATTTAGCCTATTCCCCTGCCAGCCCTTTCCCAGCTTGTAAGATTCTAAATGCCAAAGTGAATGGATTTTGGGGAAATCTCATTCTTTCCTCAGGCTAGACCAGAGCTTTGTGTTTAGTCACTGATCTTTGGAAGTTCCTGTTGGGATTTTTTCCTGTCCAGTGACTTCTAATTGAAATGGGTAATTGCATTATCCCATATCCCCTGGAGAGGTTCACAGAATCCTCAGTAATCATTGTCAGTTTTATACTGAGCTCAAAAATACCCCACTCTAAATGCCATTTCCCTTACCAGAGCTCAGCAATGACCACATGCCAGTGGGAAGGGGGCAACCCCTCTTTGGAGAGGTTTGTGCCTTTGAAAGGTCAGAGCAAGCGCCTCTGAAACACCAGGTACCTTTCCCAGCACCGTCTTGGGCTGGACAAAGCATTATCCACATCCAGGGGCTGGATTGCTCTGGTGTGTCCTCCTCCAAGTGCTGGGCATAGCAAAGAGACCCCTTGTCCTGTCCTAGCATGGATGTACAGGTTGATGTAGGCATGTAAGATCAGGAAAACCCATCCCTGTCCCTATCCTTCTTGTCCCTTCCTATTAGAGGCTGTTCTGGCACAGAAAGTCTAATTCGGGTGGTTTTTTCCATCTCCCGCAGTATGAGTTTAAAGCCAAGAATATCAAGAAGAAGAAAGTGAATCTCATTGTATCAGTGGATGGTGTGAAGGTCATTCTGAAGAAGAAGAAGAAGGTAGGCAGCACTGGTCCCTGGGACAGCAGTGCCTTGATGGCAGGAGCCCTCCCCTCCTGGTACAGGGACCTGCAGCATCCTTAAACTTCTGGGAAACTCTGGTGGGCTGGGATCAGCCACAGGTGAACCATGTTCCTGCTGCATGGCTGAGCTGGTCCTGTGTGGGTGTAGAAGGGGCTTGGGGGGCTCTCTGGGAGGTGATGTGGGACATGGCTGATCCCCAGCAGGACCCAACCCTTGGTTCCAGGGGAGCAGCAGCAGAGCTGTGACAAGAGCTTCCCAAGTCTGTCCCTGGACTGTCTCTTGCCCTGTCCTTGTTCTCAAGGACAGCGTCTGACGTACTCATTTTCAGCTTCTTTTATTGCAGAAAAAAGAATGGGCCTGGGACGAGAACAAAATGCTTGTCATGCATGATCCTATCTACAGGTAAACCTGCCGGGTGAGGGGATGGAGACTCTCTGCCATGCCACTTACCCACACCACACTGGCACTGTGCTGGGGACTGACCATGGAGAGCTACCACTATCCCTGCAGAGGGCAGCTCCCCTTGTTCACAGTGGGCTCAGAAGTCCCCTGCTCTCTTCCTCCATTTTGTTGCCAAAACCTGAGAGCATGGACTGTGTGTCCTGGGAGGCTGGGGATGGGGCAGCAGGCACCCGGGCAAGGAGGCCAACTCTGAGCAGCCAAGGAGTGAGATTTGCTCTCCTCTGTCCCTGGAGGGCTCCTGGGCCTCTGACTCTGTCCCTGAGGGTTGAGGAGAGAAGTTCCATGCCACCTTTGCAAAATACTTGCTGCTGCTGAATCAGCACGCTAATTTTCCCAGCCGAGGCAAAACCACTGCCAAAAAAATTTCTGATGGGCTTTCGTAGGGATGTGCTGCAGAGGCTGGGTATCTGCCAGCACCCTGTGCCCTGGGAAGTGCTGGCTGTGGCCTTGGCAGTCTCTTGAGCATGTGGGTAATGTGTATGCTGACATCCTCCCTTCCTTTTTGTCCTTGCAGGATATTTTACGTTTCTCATGACTCCCAGGACCTAAAGATCTTCAGCTACATTGCCAGGGATGGATCTAGCAATGTCTTCAGGTGCAATGTCTTCAAATCCAAGAAGAAGGTAAAGATGCTGGGATGCCCTTCTTGTTTTGATGTGAACTTGGTGGAGCATCTCGGGCAGGATCCAGTGGCACTACATTGCAGTTGGCAGCCCAGGGCACCCCTGTGGTCTGAGCCCTGGTGCCTCAGACCCTGAGGCAGCACACGGAGACCCCTGAGAGCTGCTACAGACTGGGGCATCACCAGGCAGGGGTGGCCCAACTGAGGTTACATTCCTCCTTTTCTCTCCTCACCTGCCACAGAGCCAAGCCATGCGCATTGTCCGGACAGTGGGACAAGCATTCGAGGTCTGCCACAAGCTGAGCCTGCAGCACACCCAGCAAAACGCAGACGGGCAGGAGGATGGAGACAGTGACAGGAACGGAGATGACCTGGATGTCCCAGGTATTCCACAAAGGGGGAGATGCAGGTTACATGGGGGTCCTGGAGCCTGGCAGACATGGTCTACAGAGACACTGTCTTTGCATACTGCTGCTTGCTGGCTGACACCTGTGGGGAATGGATTTGCACAGCAATCTGGCCTGTGGTGCCTCGGGCTCAAGCTGGGATCGTGCCCAGCAAGGCGCCTTCGCTAGGTGTTAGCCATCATCCTTGCAGATATCCCCCTTGCTGGGAGCCCATTAGCAGCGCCCCAGACTCTGCTGGGTGCCGCAGTACTCTCCGTGCTTGGCTGCACACACTGCAAACAATCCCACTGCTTCTACAGAGGAGGCCCCAAGCACAGACCTCTGCCCTGCGTCCCAAGGTGCCCTCAGGGCTGGGGCTCTCTGCAGTTCCCTGAATGGACTAAGCCATGTTTGTGGTCTTGCATCAAGCTGCCAGGGCTGCAGGCAGCCTGCAGACCCTGTGCCTTCTCAGGCCCATAGGTAGAGGGTGCAGGAATAAGTGTTCCTTTCTGTTGGTCCAGCCCCGTTACCCGAACTCTGCGGGGCCCCAGGGAGCTGCCCTGCTCCTTGGAGCCAGTACCTGTGCTGGAGGTTGGTCAAACCCCCTCCAGTGCCAGCTGGGACACTGGCGGGTCCTGCTGCCTGCTTGCGTGAGGATTACCTGCCCTGCCATCCTGTGCTGGGGGCTAGATCTCTCCATCCCGATAGGAGCAGCCTGGGCTGAGCTGTGGTTTCCTGCTTGCCTCTGTGACCAGTGCTGTCGTGATGACCTAATCATTGGGCTGTCCTGGACCGGTCATTGTTTGGTTTTCCTCCACACAATGTCCCAGCCGTGATATGCAGTTCCCTGGAGAATTCTGAGCATCTGTTTTTTGTTTTTCTTTCCCGTAATCTCTTGTTTACCTTTCTTTAACTTTATCTGTGTTTTCTGCTCTTGGTGGCCCATTTGTTCAACATCAGGGGGTTTGACTGTTGTTCCCAGGTTTGGGGCTGGGTGTGTTTTTGTATGCAAGCCCCATCCTGAACAACAGCAGGAAGAGCAGCCGTATCTCTGTGTACCTGCTTCCCCCAGAGCTGGCGGGTGGGTGGCATGGGGGCAGTGGGGGCTGGCTGTGGGCATCGCTCACCACACTAGGGGCACACCATAGCAAGCTCCTGCTCCAGTTGTGCTGTGCTCTGCTCTGACACTGCTCCCACAGCCTGCCGCCTCTCTGGCGTGGAGAGGGCAGCCACCTCGGCGGAGGAGACGGACATTGATGCCGTGGAGCTGCCGCTGCCTGGAGCTGACATCCTGGACTTCAGCCGTGGCGTGACCGACCTTGACGCCGTGGGCAAGGAGGTGGGTGGCAACACCGATGCCAAGGTGCCTGGGTCCCTGCCCTCCCCTCTGGGGCACTGCATGGCCCCAGCCCCGAGGCTCTGAGCATCTTGAGGGCCCCAGGGATCAGAAGGGATTCAGCAGCATTCCCCAGCTCCCAGATCAAAGCCATCTGCAGCTGCAGGGCTGCCCTTTGGCTCGGGGCCCAGGACACTCCTGGAGAGCTGTGTGCAGCCACATGGAAAGTGTTTGGGGCAGAGCTGATAGGAATTTTTTTCCACCCAAAAAACCCACCAAAAATAAGAGTTTTTTGATACAGTGGAAATGCCCATAGGGAGCATCAGCCTTTTTGTGAATTTTCTATGAAAGTACTTGGGTTGTGGTCAAAACAAAAAAAATACTGTCTTCAAAATTTGTCAGCTCCTCCAGCAAAGTGTGCATTTAGTTTTAATGCAGCTGTTTCTTTCCTGGATATTTTGGGGGGTTGCTCTTTGCAACAGCCTTTGAGTGCCTGGTGGCTCTCTGTGGTGAGGGGCAGGGATCACACTTTGGACATTGGTGTTTTGCAGGGCTGCCTCCACCCTGAAGATATCCTGACAGCATCACCCAAGATGCTGCTGCCCTCCTCTGCCCAGCTGCCTGACCTGGGAACACCCCTCTCTGCCCACCACCAGATGCAGCTTCTCCAGCAGCTCCTGCAGCAGCAGCAACAGCAGACACAAGTGGCCGTGGCACAGGTTCTCTTCTCCACTTTTTCCTGGGGGCAGCAGCAGGGCTGGGGCACACTGAGCCCCTTGGTGCCACCAGAGTATCCCTGCCTGGAGGCAGTGTTGAAGGCAGGCTGCTCTATGGAGAGCTACAGGCAGAGATGTTCAGGTGGCAGTTGTGGGAGAAACCGTGACTCAGAGGATGGGGTGTGCTGCAAGGGGTTGGGAGGGATAATTTGCCTGGCTCCATCACAAAAGATGAGGTGCTTAGGTCTGCGTGCCATCAGATTTCTTGGGCTTTCAGCCCCTGTCTGCTTGCCGGTACCTGGCCTCAGTGTTCACCCTGGGTGACTGCTGCCTGGGTTCTGTGGCTGGCAGCTCACTGTCCATGCAGCTATTTCTCATTTAAGCAGCTCTGGCTGCTTTATCCAAATCATTACCTGAACTTCACTTGTTCGCTGACCCCTTGCAGAACTCTCTGCAATTACTCTACTTTCTTCCTGGACTGGCCTGAGCGATGGGCTCCAGCAGCCTCATCCTGTGGCTTTCCTCCTCTTGCATCAGTAAATCAGTATTTGTGCTTCTGACTGAGCTGCTGCCCCAGAGCCCACGTGCCTTCTGGGGTCACAGGCTGCAAAGCTATTTTCCCCTCTGGAAGAGAGACCTGCATCCTCTTAGGGGATCCTTTATGTCTGCCCAAGTATAGTGTTGCCTGCAATCCAAAAGGGTGGTTCCTGCTCAGAATGTAAAATATTGCACCTCTTGCCCTTGATTTGACTTCATGGAAAGTTGCAAATCCCAGCCCCTTGCCTGGCCTCCTGACACCCCCAAGCTTGCTGTGCTTCAGCTCTGCTTTGCCAAGCTCTGACTCCTCACTGGCTGTGTTTGGACAGCATCTACCTGCTAACACACCTGGCACTGCCCCCTGGTACCCATTGAGGAGACAGGCGGCCCCTGGGTGTGTGACTCTGGGGGCTCTGCAGCCACAGCAGAAGCTCAGAGCTTAGCAGATACAGAGAACTCCCTCTTCTTCCTCGAGGTCACTTTCTAGGCTAAGGTAAAACTGCCTTTTGTGTTTGGTGTGGTTATTTTTGGGTTTTGTTTTGTGGGGTTTTTTTGTTTTGTTTTGTTTTGTGGTTTTGTTTGTTTGGGTTTTTGTTTGTTTGTTTGTAAATCTGTGCTGTCCTGGTTCCCCATGAGCCTGGCTGGCTCAGACCTTGCTGGAAAGAGGAGCACCTGTAGGAGCTGTGAGTGGGTGCCAGGAAGGAGTGCTGAGTCAGTGTGGCCCCTGGGTAACTGGTGACCCTTGTCTGGAGTACATTTCTGGGGCTCTCCTTGCTTTAGCTCAGATCAGATTGCTGCCTTAGGCAGGAGCTCCTGGCTGTCTTCCCTGTGGGACAGAGTGATGGGAACATAAGTGTTTGCATATAGGTAATTACATTGAAGTCAGTGGTGATCCTGCCCGTGAGCTTCCTGCTGGCTGACATCCAGACATTGCTTCCCAGGGCTGTGGTGAGCAGCCAGCTCAGGTCCCCAGAGCCACCACACCCCAACAGCATCTTGTGTTACTCTATCCCTTGCTTGCGACAGACACCTCTGGCAGGACCCCTTCTCTGAAACCTGCCCAAAAAGACAGCTTGGCCAGGTCCAGCTGTGATACATGGCTGTGCTCTTGTGCACCCACAGCACCATCCAGTCGACTGAGTGTGTCTTCTCTTCTGCCTTCCTTCCTGGGCTACCCTTTCCTCATTCATCCACAGCATGTGGATATGTGTGACTGAGAGTTCTGTCAGTGCTGCCCTCCTTTGCCTCGAGCTTTGCCATCAGAGAGGCCAGAGGACCATGGGCTGAGTGTGCCCTGGTGTGGCACTGCCACCTGCCTGCGCTCCCCATCACATCTGCGGCACCTGCAGGGAATGGCTTCCTCATCACACCATTGGGTGGGATGCTGGTGTTCCCTGGTGGGTGAGTGGTGGTGGCCAGAGTCGAAGCCCTCAACTCTGGAACAGCATCTCCCCATGCTCACCCACTCTCCCCTGTTCTGCAGGTCCATCTGCTGAAGGACCAGCTGGCGGCAGAGGCGGCGGCGCGGCTGGAGGCCCAGGCTCGCGTGCACCAGCTCCTGCTCCAGAACAAGGACTTGCTGCAGCACATCTCACTCCTGGTCAAACAGGTGCAGGAGCTGGAGCTGAAGCTGGCGGGGAACACGACCAGTAAGCGCTCCTGCCCATTTTTCTCCCCTCACATCTAGCCAGGGCTGTTGGACACAGGATTGTGGGTGCTTCTCTTGGGATTTTTTTGTGCATTTCCAGGCATCTTGTTTAGAGGGATATTTGTGCCCTTCTGGCTAGGCTTGTGCATGTGCAGCAGGGTGCTTGCATGCCATTGGGAAGGAGAGGGCTGTATGGACAGGTACTTACCTACCTCCAGCTGTATGTCTGCTTTCTTTAGTGGCTGCATGCTCTAGGCCAGCTCCATTCCTGCCCAAGTGCCCCTGCTTGACCTTCCTCTCCAGCAGATGTGGCCATCAGCTCCCTGCAGGAGCTGTGGTAGGAGATAGTTAACTTTTTGACCACCTGCAGAACTGGCTCTTTGTTGGCCAGCAGTAGCTCCTGGCACCAGTAGCACCACATAAACCACTCTAAACAGTGGCAGTGGGGAGGCTGGCACTCAAATGGCCCCAGACTGACCTCCTATGGCTGGTGTGCAGCCAGCCATGGTAGCCAGGGGACGCTCAGGCAAGCTGGGCCTCTCAGCCATGCCCTTCTCTTGCAGCAGGCTCCCAGGACAGTCTGCTGGAGATCACCTTCCGCTCCAACGTCCTCCCTGTCCTCTGCGACCCGACCACCCCGCAGCCCGAGGACACCCACCCGCCGCCGCTGGGCGCCAGCTCAGCTTTCCCCAGCACCCTGGGCAGCCCCATAGGTAGGAACGACTGTCTGGTGAAGCTGGAGTGCTACCACTTTCTGCCGGACTCGGGTCCGCCTGCCCCGGAGCCAGCGCTGGGCAGCCTGGAGCTCATCAAGTTCCGCGAGTCGGGCATCGCCTCTGAGTATGAGTCCAACACGGACGAGAGTGAGGAGCGCGACTCCTGGTCCCAGGAGGAACCGCCGCGCCTGCTCCATGTCCAGCCCAGGCAGGACCTGGGCGACAGCCTGGAGGATGAGATCGCGGTGTAGGGGGGTCAGCAGGAGGTGGTGCGGAGCAGCCAGGACCTGCCGGGGCTGGGACAGAGCCTGGGCATAGCCCAGTGGCCCTGGCAGGGACAGGTCAGCCCAAAGGGAGGGGGGTGGAGGAGGGAGTGCGAGGCTTTCAGCACCCAGTCAGGAGGAGTGTGGAGGTGAGGAGGGAGTGCACCAGGCGTGCTGTGCTCTAGTGTGCATGGGCTTGTGTGCTGAGCTGGAGCATCCCTGCTTCTCAGCAGACAGTGAGTCGACACCTTGTGCTCCCCCCTGGTCCCCATCCCCCCACAAACAGGCAGAAACAAGGGACTTCCTTTTGGATTGGCCCCTGCTCCTACTGGGGAAGCAGTAAAGCAGAGGAAGGGTTTTTCTGAGGGAGTAAGAGAGGAGGTGCAGGGCAGCGAAGGGAGACAAGAGGGACTGAGGGGGCAGTGCAGGGGTGGTGAGCAGGGACAGAGTGGCTGGCAGGGGGTTTGGCTCTCTACCTGGTGGACAGGGTGGGAGACAAGGACAGGGTCATGCTACATTAGGGTTGACAGTGCACTGTTGTAGTGGGTCTGTGAGTGAGAGGTGAGGCATTGAGGGACAGTGGGGATGAGCCTGGAAAGGAGTTGAAGGGGTGAGATAAGGTTGTGCAGGCTGGTCAAGTGCAGGCAGTTCCTACAGGGTGTTGTGGCGCTTCCAGAACAGGGTTTGTCCCAGCCTGAGGCAGGTGGAGAGCACGTGGGCACAGATTCTCCTCTCCCAGGCTGTGGAGCAGAGAGGAAGGTACAGCTCAGTGTGGAGCAGGGAGCCAGGGCATGCAGCAATGGGCTGTGGAGCATCCTCCCTGTCATCATCTAGTCCTTTGGCTCATTGGCACACCTGCCAGGTTTCAAAGTCCTTTTGGTGCTCTCAAGTCACTCTTTCAAGCACTTCCTTACACCCCCATCCCCACAAACTCCCTGTTTTACTTTATAGACAAACTCTCCCATTTCCAAGCAGTTGTTTTCCCCTAGACAAGGACTGGGGCCTGCAGTGCTGGCATTGGCATCTGCAGGGATGAGCACACTTCCACCCCTCGATGGGGAGTGAACTGCTCATGTCTCCAGAGGGGCTCTGTCATTCTCTGGTTTACACCCTCCAGAAAAGTGGATCCATGATCTCAAGATCCCCCACCAACCCCCAAGTTGCTCATGGCTGAGAGCCATCTGCAGGGGTCTCCAAGGGAACCAGAGCTTGTTTCTTTTCTGCAAGCACTTTTATCACCTGCCTGGTGCTGCAGCCTTTAGGAGGCCACAACTGAAGGGGTATGAACTAGAGTCCTGATGCCCACCCTGCTCCATATGGAAACACTCTATGAAGTGGGGATTGGCACAGTTGTCTTTCTCCCCATCCTCCCCCCATTCCGCTTTTGCTTTGCTTTGTTGCTTCCCTGCTGCTCTCATCTTTGCCAGCTCTGTCTCTGCTTGATCTGCCTGCAACTAACCCCTGGCTGACACCAGCTCTTGCTCTCCTCCAAGGCTTAGCCTGGCTGCTGAGGAAGGTCCATCACTTCTTTTTGCCCAGGTCCCCTTGGGACTGAGAGCTGCTGAGGAGTGAGGTGTGGGTGAGACCCCCAGGGTCAGTATGAGCTGTGCTATGCACCCTCCATCACAAGACAGAGCTGGATGCTGTGAGAAGCTAGAGTCCTAGTGGGAAAGAAGGAAGGAAGGACATGTTTTAGTGTCCCCAGCAGTACCCTAATATCCAGGGGAGCCCCTGCACCAGCCACAGAAGGGGCAGAGTGGGAGAGGGTGCTGTTTGCTGCTCCTGTCCTCTGGCCACCACTACCTCCATATGCCCTGTTCCACATCACTGTGGGCACAGCAGTGTGCCAGCACTGACATCCCACCTGCCAGCTTACAGCAGTTGGAGGTGGAAGCGTGGGGTAGGAGGCTGGTCCAGCTAGGAGGAAGAAGTGGATGTGGCAACAGACGCAAGGCATGGCACAGACAGGGTAGGGATGCATGTGTGAGCTTGGAGGGGGCTTTCCATGTGGGCAGACAGATCATTCAAGAGAGGGGACAGCGGAAACTCAGCTGTATACACAGGGCAGATGAGGGGAAAACCCAGGAGGAGCAGCAGTAGAAATCTCTTCCAGGCTGAGCTGCCTCAGAAAGCAGGCAGGGAGGAGCCGTCTTCTGAGACACCACTCTGGTCCATCCCTGCTCCACGCACACAGCCCAGGTAGTGTCCTGCAAGGAGCTATCAGGACCAGCTGTGGGTTCGGGCTCCTGCCTGGCACTCTGCCCACAGGGAACAGTGGCAGATGCCCCACAGGCTCAGCAAGTGCTGCCAGAGCTGGATGGGACCCTGACAGCATCATGCCGCACCACAGCTGTACATGTGTAAATGACTCTCCTAAGTCAGCGCTGCCTCCAAGATGCCTCTCTAGCCTCTCACTTTTATTATGGACCTTGACAGGGAATTTATAGCTATATTTTTTGTCCTTTCTTTCCTACAACTGTCATATTACTAACTGTTGACTCTATCTGGGAAACCAATCTGTCAATGTAAGTGCACTTAACCCTTGGGTGTTGTCATTAGTCAACTGGCTTTTGCTAAATAAATCTTTCTATTTCTCAAGGCTTTCTGTTGTCTTTTTCTTCTCACTGGCTCTCTCTCTTTCTATACTTCCTTCCCCCTCCACACTGGGTCCAGCACCAGCAGTGGCATCCTCTGGGCTTGAATGGACCTCCTTCAACCTAAGCCTACTCCCATGTGGGACTCCTGTTGTGGTGCCAGCCACAGGTTACCCATGAGAGTAAGGTGCCCTGAATATTGCTGGGAGTAGAGGGGTTTCAGTCTTCCCCTTCAGCCACTACACAGCATAGGCTTGTCTCAGGGCTGATCCAACAGCTTGAGGGTGCCAGGGGGTTCCTGGAATCTGCAAAGCTCCCCATGGAGATGCAGAGATGCTAAGCAGCACTTTCAGGAACTCAGGAGATTTTTGTCTTCTGGGGAAAGAGAAGTAGGGAAGAGCCTCTCAAAGGATGGCAGAAGTGTTTCGTAGCCAAGAGCAGCACAGAGGCAGGGCTGGCTGATCCTAAAACAATTTCTTCTGCCGCTGGCTGGCGTGATGAAGCAGTGCCCTCCTGTGGCGGTTGCCTGGCTGGTGGGGCTACATGGACACCTTGGGGACTGCAGCCTCCTGGAGCTTGTGCTGGTAATCCCTCAGAGCCTCGAGTCTGTGGTAGAAACCCTTGCAGCTGTAGCCCTATTGGGTGTTGTGCTGGATCTGGGTCTTGACCGACCACAGTGTGGGGATGATGCAGCAACACAACATGCACTCATACCCTTGCTGGAGCACAGGATGGCACTGGGAAGCGGTGAGGATTTCCTGGACTGTGATGCTGGCTCTGCTGCTGGCCAGCCTGTCCCTCTCAGGGTCATCTGAGGAGCCAGAGGAGGAGCAGATGCTCTCCGAGAGGTTGTCAGGTTGGAGGAGAGGCCACCCAGGCACTGCTGTGGGTCTTCTTTAGTGCAGATGAAGTAGCTGTAGGATGAACCCCAGGGCTGGTAGATGCTGCAGGGAGCTTGCCATTCAGCAGGGCTGTGGGAACACAGACTGCAGAGAAAAGGGCCTGCATTGAGTTAGGGGTCCCTGTAAGAGTCAAGCCCCCCATCGAGCTGGAAGCAGTGTCTGTCTCCATGGGATGTGGAGGTGGTTGGTTTTGTCCCAGTACATGCATCTGGGATGCAGTAGGGTTGGGCACAGGAAGCTGGTGGGCACTGAGGCTCTGGCAGCACCAGGCTCACCCAGCGGCAGGCTGGAGCCATCACACAGAGAGCCACACTGACATGAGGGCAGCCATGGGGAATCTGGGCTGGCACTCCCAGGAGTAGCACCCACATCCTCAAGGACTCTTGCTGGGAAGACACGGGGGAGAAACCAGGGTAGCTTGGAGGTGAGTTTTGACTGCAGAAACCCACAGGTCCCCAGAGAGCACCTACTGCCACCCACCACACAGACCCAGTCTGGGCTGGGCTGAGGGGGTCTTGGTGGGGTGGGCAGTGCAGAGCCCAGGCTGTGGGTGTCCCCATTGAGGCTCCTGCATCTTTGCCAGGGCCTGCTGACATGGCCCCACACGAGCCCCATCTCCACAAGGTAGCACGGCAGGTCTGGCTGGAAGGTCGGCAGAACACCTCACCTGGCAGTGTGGAAGGGACAGGCCTTCCCCTTGCCATTCCCTGGGTAAATGCTCTCTCTCTTTCTTTCCACAACCTGCTTTCCAAGTTGCTCAGTGTCAGGTAAGAGAAGCCCTCAGTGTGTTGGCAGTGCCGGTGTGGCACCCCGGGCTCAATGCTACCCTGTCTTGCCCCATGCTGTCTCCCATGCATGCACTGCCCTGTGCAGCCCTGGCATGGCCTGGCTGCCCACAGCCTCTGTGGGGCTGCAGGAGCAACCTCCCTGTCCCCAGGATTGCACTCCCATGCTGTTGGCCGGCAACTTCAGGCCAGCCTCCCTTGCTGGGATCCTCCCTCCAGCCCAGCTCACACCCGCTCTCTGTTCCCTTTCCCCCTGCAGTGGACCAGAGCATGTTTGAGAACGCCAGTGCCAGCACGGCCCCCACCCCGCGGCCGCAGCATGTCCCCACCTCGGCGGGCACTGTGCTGCAACACTCCCGCCCCGCCAGCAGCCAGCACCTCCGCAACCTGGGCAAGGCCGTGGGGGCCAAGGTGAACGACCTCCTGCGCCGAAAGGAGCCAGCTGGGAGTGTGGGAGTGATGGAGGTGAACGCCAGTGTGGGCGCAATGCTGGGCACAGCACAGCTGGCTATTGAGGACGGGTGAGTGTGCACCCCGTGGTGGGGCCATTGGGACAGGCTGCAGGGGCCTCAGCATGGGCTTGTATGTGACCTTCTCTCTGTGCTTGCAGGGCTGTGGGGCTGGATGCCTTTCCTCGGCTGGACCCCCCGCCCCCCATCACCAGGAAGCGGACGCCACGTGCCCTGAAGACCCCGCAGGACATGCTCATCGCTCCGCAGCCAGAGGGCACCAGCACAAGGAGTGGTGCAGAGGAGCCTCCAGAACCTCCCACAGCCCACCCTGACCTTGCAGAGGAGCAACTGGAGATGGGGGACCCGTCCCCTCCAGAGTGCCCTGGAGTGCCCAGCACAGCAGGCACGCCAGAGCCCAGCAGGAACCAGTCCACTGGTGCCCTACCTGTGCCTGACCTCATTCATAAGGGTAGCCAGGAGAGCCAGTGGCGAGTGGGTGAGAGGGCCACTGAGATGTCACCCCCGACAGAGAAGCCTTCACGGAGACCAGGGCTTGAGCATGAGCCACCAGGGAGCACAGGGCAGCCAGAGCCACATACTTCTGGCTGGGAAGTGGAGGGGACCCATCCCGACTTACTGTCCTTTGAGTAGCAGGGGGGGAGCTGTGACAGTGGCACTGTGGGGGCTGGTTCTCCCAAACATGTCTCTTGCTGCCACTTGTCATTTCTAGGATCTTTATTTTGAGAGGGAGGCACCCCAGGGTGGAAGGAGCCATTGCTGTCCCAGTGTGGGGTGTAGAGAGCCGTGACAGCCTGCTTTTCCCCAAATTCCCAGGAGGGGCACAGCCTGTCCTGCCATGGCTTCCTCAGACCCATCCTGGCCCTGTTCACCCTGGTCAGTGCCAAGCTCCTGTCCTGCCATGGTGCCACCACTACCCGCTCTGCAATCAGGGGCTATTCTGAGCTGCAGACCAAGGAGGTGTGTGGGGACAGAAGTGCCAGCCTACCCCAACCCCATCAGCTTTGCTGGAGGGAACATCCCACACTGCTGTTCCCCATTTCTGCACTGACTGCCTTGGTCCAGAGGATTTCCCAGCTTATGCCAGATGCTTGCCAAGATACCCCATCCCAGGGTACCAGCAGACTCACCCAGCCCTAGTGCCTGGTGCCAAGGAGGGCAGATATGCCCAGGACCTTCTTCAGGCACTGACCCCATGGCAGTATTCTGGCCAGTGCCATCTCTTTGCAACAGAGCCTCAGCAGGAGACCTGCTGATGGCATGGGCTCTGGTGGGGACCGGGGCTGGACACTTAGGATTGCACAGGTCAGCAAGCCCTGGGGGGGAGCCAAGCTCCTGTGAGAGCCCCTTCCAGCTCCAACTTGTTTTCTGGTCTTGCTCCAGCCATCACAGACAGGACTGACCTGTCCAGGCAGGCAGCCCACTCTGTATGGGCCAGTGTCACTGATCCCCTTTATTTCCTGGGACAGTGATGCCTTTGCAACTCTGGGACACAAGGAGCTACATGGTCCCTTGATACTGCTCTGTGAGTGAATCCCCATGGATTACAGGAGGGGTTATCCAGCCTGTGGACCCCTGGGTCAGTGCAAGGAAGCAGCTCCGAGATGGAACTTTTTGTTTAGAGCTTTTATGCACTCCCACACCACAAAAGTGACTTTGAAAAGAAAAGCTCCAAAGCCCAGATTTGGGCTGCAGGAGTCAAGAAGCTCATGGATGGACATCTCTGCTTGCAGCTCCTTCTGGGCCATGGAGGGTTGTTGGGTTGAAGAACTGTCTTCCACCACCCAAAGCCATACTGTTGTGCTGAAGGAGACTGTGAACATGGATCCCTTTGCCCTGGGAGCAAACACCCCTCTCCTTGCTGTTGGCATGATGGTTCTGTGGTGGTGCTGGGGCTCTGCAGCTCTCAGTCCTGTGAAAGCCCTGCTCAAGAGCAAAGGGGTCACAGAGATGCACAGAGACCACTGTTGGTGCTCAGGTGTTACACAACCTTTGTACAATGTGATCAGGCTGTGCATGGCTGGTGCCACCCCAAACAGGGGTATATGTATTTGTGTGCTGCCCAGATCTGTGCTACACTGTAGGTGTTGATGGAAACCAGGAATTGTAGCCCCTCTCTGAGGAACTGGCACCTTTCATCTCTGCAATCCCAAAGGAACCTTCCTCTTAAGAGAAGAGTTGTCACACTCACTGCCAGTCCAGTCGCTCTATTTATGTTGCCAGGCCGTGTGTGGCTGGGGACAAAAGATACAGATTGCACAATAAATTTTCTTTTTTCTTTTTTACCCACTGACATGTGGCAGTGCTTTGATGGGTGGGGACCCCCTGCACCAGCCTGGCAGCTGCACAGGGAACCCTCATCCCTGGAGACCACTCCAGCAGGGGGTGTTGGGGGAATTTGGCGGTGCCCAGGCTGAGGAGGGGACTTGGCTGCCCTGGTGTGCTTGGCATTGAGAGGACAGGAGCCCTAGCTGGTGTCTGGGCTGAAGAGATGTGACCCCGGGAGTACTGAGTGTGCTGGAGCCCGCTTGACCCGGTCTGAGGGGACCAGACCCTGGGGGTGCTGATGCTCCAGGACCCGCCAGTGCCATGGGGTACTTAGAGTGCTGGGGCCCGCCTGTGCCCAGGCTCAGGGGACCAGACCCTGCCAGGGCAGGGGCTACCGAGGGTCCGGGGCCCAGGGATGCTGTGCGAATGGGGATGTACCGGGGATGTTGTGCAGACCAGAATGTACTGGGGATGTTGTGCAGATTGGGATGTACCAGGGATGCTATACAGACCGGGATGTACAGGGGATGCTGTGCAGACTGGGATGTACCGGGATGTACCGGGGCTGCAGTACAGACCGGCTGTACCGGGATGTACCGGGGTGCAGCACAGCCCGGGATGTACCGGAGCTGCAGCACAGCCCGGCTGTACCGGGCGCGGCGGTCCCGCCCCGCCGGGGGCGGTGCTGCGGGCGGAGCCGCCCCGTTTCCGGTGCCATGGCGGCCGGAGCGCGGCTGGGGCCGGGGCCGGGGCCG
>VXAU01006133.1:3993931-4009088 GCA_013399695.1 Formicarius rufipectus | reverse complement strand
CCGCTCTTCCTATAGCCCCTACCCATTCCCCCCGAAACAGTCGCCCCAAGGGCAAACTGGTGTCTCCAAACCAACCCCCCCAGCCAAGGAAGGGAACCCCCAACTCCTTTGGAAATACAGGCATCCTTGTCCCCAAATTGACCCCCACTGTCAGGGCAACGTGCCCCTTGGGTTGGCAGACTTGAGGGCCCCCAGCCCGGGCACCCCAAAGCAACCTTGCTGTGGTGGGTGCGCCCTGGTGCCCCCTTGGAGCAGGCTCTGGATACCCCACTCCTTCCCAGTCGGGGAGTCTGCAGGAGAGAAGGGCATTGCCCTTTGGGTGGGAAGAGCAGGAACTGCAAGAACACCCGAATCCTCCTTGTCAGGGTGCCAGAGCTGCCCTGGCAAGAGCCATGCTGTCTGCGGGGCAGCAGTGGGACAGTGTGTGCCTGCTGACCCGCCTGGCTCTGGGCTGGAGCTCCTGCGCTGCCTACACGGGTGGGAATGAGCCTGGGAAGGGAGGAAACCTGGGTGTCAGAGATGGCTGCTGGAAGTGCCCTAGTTCACCCACTGCTGCTATTTTTTTGTTGATATGAAGTGTTTTTTAATGCCGTAATTTGCCTGGATACCCAGACAGTGCTTGGGTTCCCACTGTGTAAGATTTGTCACAGGAAGAGATTGGCACGTCTCATCCAGTTTGCCCACTGGGACCTGGCTTATTCATGTCTCAGAGCAAGAGCACCCAGCCCTGTCTCTCTAGCAAAACCTGGCAGGGTGCTGTGAGACTGACCTGTCCTCCGAAGCCCACAGAGGTGATATGGCTGGTTTTCCCTTGCTGCTTCCCTCTGAAGCCTGGTTCTCCATATCTCTGAACTTCACCTCTTACAAAACATCTGGGCTGCCTCCTGACACTGTTGCTGTGCAAGGGGTGACCGATGCCTGTCGCTGTGTCTCGCTGCAGTGACACTGTACGGTGTGTTCACCAACCACTACTCTGCAAATGGCCCATCTCGCTGTCTGCTGCTGGAGCTGCTGGACATCAGCGTGTCCGAGCTGCTGCTGCACTCCAGCAACCAGGGCTGCTCCATGTGGATGATCCAACACTGCGCCCGAGACGTTCTCGAAGCCCTGGCTTTCCTGCACCACAAAGGCTACGTGCACGCAGACCTCAAGCCACGAAACATCCTGTGGAGCGCAGAGGAGGAGTGCTTTAAGCTCATTGACTTTGGACTTAGCTTCAAAGAGGGGAATCAGGTTTGGAATGTGCTACACTTGAAGCGGGTGGCTCTGTGTTGTGTGACTCTGTGATGCATTCAGCTCATCAGCATAGTGGCCTGATCAGAGTAGTAGCTGAGCTGGTGCTGAGGGGTTTCCTGGAAAAGGCTAAAATGTTTTCTGGCCCCCGAAACAGAAGCTTATGTTTCCATTCTCCGGGCATGTCTCTGGTTTCTGTTATGTCTTAGCCTTTGTGCTACAAATTCCAGAGTTGATGATGCACTGAGAAAAGTGGTGTCTCAGCTTCCTGGGAAGTTTATTCGTTTTTATGTTGTCTGACAAGTGGGAGCAGCCAGAAATGCAGAATTCCCTTTTATCATCCCTTATTGTGAGTAGTAGTAGTCCAGTCTTCACCATCAGGTTCCCTAGTTGATTATGTTATCTCTGACAGTGTCTTTGTGCTTATCTTTATCTTGAGCAGCTTCCCTTTTTCAGGAAGTCTGGATGTTTTTTTCAAGCCCATGCTCTGGTCATGGGTGGGCAGCGTCCATTCTTTACTGACACAGACAGTCTCTGCCTGTTCTACTCCACTTCTCTCATTTGCTGGGCTTTCAGACCCTCTTCTTGCTGTCACTTTTTTGTTTAGATGATACTGAGTTTTCTAGGTTTGTCCTTGTCTATTTTCTTCTCTTCCATGGCTTCTGATGGAAGCAGGTTCTCCTGCTGGCGTGATAGAGTTTCCTTTTACCCCTCCCTCTGTCAGTGCAGCCTGTGAGGACTCTCAGTAAACCTTTTCCATCAGGTAGCCCCATAGAACATTTGTCTTTGATTACTGGGTGATGGATGGTAAGTCCAGTAAGTGAGCTTTAATTTTTTTTTTCTGTCCAGACTTTGTCCTGGCTTGTCCCTATTCCATACACTCTTCTCTTTTTTGAGGTATTAATAGACTTTTTTTTTACTGGTTTATCTGGTATTGACAGTACATCTCACGGACTGTGAGTATCAGAGGGTTGTGTGGGTGACCTGTCTCTGAAGTCTTTGGTACCCAAGCTGTTTTTAATGTTTGGACTTCTTAACTTCTCCACGTTATCTTCGGTTCCCCCACATTCTTGGCTCAATTTGTGCTGGTAATCTCTTGCTGTCTGTCAGCAAAATACATGCTCCTGGTGTCCTCTGTCTAATGCAGATATTTTTTATTTAATTCAGGTCTGTGTTTTGCTGCTTGCTCTGTGAGTTGTCTCAAAATAGGTGATCATGGTTCCTCCCAGTCTCCTTTCTTTGGGCTGAGTTTCCTTTGCCCTTTCTCACAAGCACACTGGCTGTATGGGGTGAACCTTCGGACCCTGCTTAGAATGTGCACCAGGTATCAGTGTCTCCTCCCACCTCTGCCTTGGGCAGCAGTCTGTGTGCATTATTTCCTTACCTGGGTCAAAGACCATGCTACTTTTATTTATGACAGTCCTGACAACCTTATCCTTACTTAAATTTCCCTTACATTACTATTTTAACAGAGAATGCCTGTACTTACAGCAAGGTCTCAACCACTTGCCGCTCTCAGACTGCTTTACATTGTAGGAGTGAAGTTCCATCTCACTCTTTTTGCTGGTGCCATTAACCATGGTGTTTTCTCTATCTCTCGATGTTGTTTGGTGGGGCTGCCAAATTGCTGCTTTTGCCATGCTAGAGGTTCTGCTCCCTGCTGATAGGAGGAGGGATACTGATGAGAAACTTGTATATCCTTTTTTTTTTTTAAGTTCATAAACCACTTTTGAGCTCTCTTGCCAGAAAATGTCTTTTGTAAACTGTATTTTCAGTCAGAGAACCAAATAACCTTCGTTTAACTATATTCTCCTGGTAAGAATTCCCAATCCCGTGCCTTATCCAGGAAGTAGGCTTGCATATCCTGTCGTTCTTTGACTTGTATCAGTGTGTCTAAAACAAGCCCTCCTATATTAAAAATACACAGCATGCAATTTGTCTTTGGACACTTGGCTAGACAAAGCCACCAGCTGACTGGCCAAGTATTGCCTGGGAGGGGGAGGCTGGACTGGAGCCTTCAGAACAGCCCCTCCAGCCAGCACTTGTGTAGTTCTGTAATTTCCTGTTCTCCTGGAAGCAGGCGGTGTGTGGGCACGTTCTTTCTCTGTGCCAGCTACAGCAGCTGGGCAGGTATTGATTGCTGCAGCACTTGAGGCTGTGAGGGAGAGAAGGAAGAGGTGCGTGGGAAGCGTCTTTACTAATTTCCTTGTCTGAGCCATGCTTCGTTCTTTTAATGTTTTGTTCCAGAGAACATCAGCACTTGAATTATGGCACCAGTTACTGATCCTCACTGCTCAGACAGGGTTGTTTGTGCTCTCATGCAGTCGATGTGGGAGTATAGTGTGGGTGTTTGACCCTTATCCCAAGATTTCTAGTGTCTTCTGCACTTGAGAGAGGTTAAAGGGCCAGTCCACAGTGATATCCAGCCTCTTCCTCTCAGAAGAGATGTCTTTCAGAGAGATCAGATGTTAGTAGGATGCCTGCTGTTTTGCTGGTAGATGTTTTCTCTTCTAGACCGTCTTGTTTTTCCCTCGGCACAGCAGCATAGGGAGTTGAACCTCCTGCCTTTCATGAGGCTGTACAATGCTCGCTGGCAATTACCAGTAGTATTTTGGTACCTTGTCTGGAAGGATATCTCTGAATTGATTTAACAATTGAGTGGAGAATGCAATTCTGGAAAATGAACTTTTTCTGTATGTTTGATCTGTAGGATGTGAAATATATTCAAACAGACGGGTATCGGGCTCCAGAGGCAGAGCTGCAGAACTGCCTGGCACAGGCAGGGCTCCAGAGTGAGACGGAATGTACCTCTGCTGTGGATCTGTGGAGTCTGGGAATTGTTTTACTGGAAATGTTCTCAGGAATGAAACTGAAACATACAGTCCAATCTCAGGAATGGAAGGTGAGTGTGAGATTGCTGCTGTGAGTCCCCCTGATTCTGGTTCATAACCTGGATTTGTGAGGTAGCACCTGGCAACTAGATAGTGTTTCCAGGATGTTTCTCTAATCCTATTGCCTTGAGGATTAAGGCTCCAGAGCCTTAAAGACCCACCTGCCCTGTGGGGCTGGCATGTCTGAATGCTACCTGTGTTCAGGTTACTGAGAGATGAGGGTTCCAGGAGTCTGTGGAATCTGTGTCTTGCCTGGATTTGGTAGGCAAGTTGTGCTGGCTGTCATTGTGGCACAGGAGGAAGAAAAAAATCAATGGCTGATGGCTGTCAGCTAGTTCAGCAGCACAATGACAGAGGAATGCTGCTAGTTTCAGTTTAACGTTAGTTCTAATTTTTTACATCTTCTTGTAAGTTTATATCCTGAGTAAACAAGAAGAAGGCTCTGTGTTGTGAGCCTGGAGCCTGACTCTGCGCTCTGTTTTCTATGAAGTAACTTTGTTTCGTGTTCCACTTCCCAGTAAGAGTATCCTTTCAGCATCATAACCTTCACAGTAGCAGCAAATTTTTCTGCACGTGGAAATTTCCAGCTTTTGCACATGCACATGGGAAAAACTTCTTTCGATGTGAGCCTGCTAGTTTAACATGTGAGACTTGGGCCCTGTGGATGTCTCACAAAACCCCACAATACTACAGACCTCTGCATCCAATCTGGAAAATGGTGGGATATCGTAAGCTTTGCACTGGTTGTTTTTTACCTCCCTAATCACTGTTTCTTTTTCTTTGCAGACAAATAGTTCTGCCATCATTGATCGTATATTTGCCAGTGAAGGGGTGGTTAATTCAGCCATTCCAGCTTATCACCTCAGAGACCTTATCAAAAGGTATCTTACCATATTTGCTAACTGTTGCTTAAAGATGTGCTCTGTACAGTCAAGCCTGTAGGCTTGCTCTTGGCAACTTAGAGCCCACATTTAACACTTTTCTCTTTTTTTTTAAATTTCCCACTGTGCTGATGAGTGCAAGCATTAGCAGAAATGTTTTGGTTCCTCTGACTTTGGCATAAGCATGTAAAAAGTATCAGTCATGATGTTGATCATTTGCTGTTTCTGTGCTATGCACTTACAGCCAAGAGGTTATATTTAGAGAAAACTGAAGACTTTGCTGCTTTTGGGGAGTATTGGCAGAAACAAGGGAGGGGGGGATGCAAAAAGTGCTGCTCTTCACTGCTGTTAAGATTCAAATGCATTTGTGCAACTCTACTGAGAAGTCTGCCAAGGGGATTAGTTTTGCTGTCCTGTGACTGTGCTCTGAGGCTACAGAGTGAATAAGGATACAGCTTGGCAGAAATAGTAGTGGGAGCCACTGGTAAAGCCGAGTAGGGCATGTTCTCAGGCAAGCCCTGGGCTGTTAGCTGCTTTGAATCCCATTTGTGGAAAGATGTGGGAGCACCTTGGAGTGTGATCACTTTCATGATACTGTGTGCATGTCTGAGATGTGGGCTGAATGGCCTGAGGAGGTGGTGCTGGGACAAGCTGTGTTCCTTGTAAACTTGTAAACAAGCACCTTCCATTATTTGGTGCTGGGAGAAATTGAGAAGGGAATCCTGCTCTGCCACATCCCCAAAATGTGGATGTGGCAGAGGATCCTTCTGGCGTGCTTCAGCTGCAAATTGAAAGGCATGCTTCTCACTCTTCTCTTTGTACCATAACTGCCCCAAAGATAGGGTATGCCTCTGTACTAGCTTCCAGCCTGAGTGAAATTTCTCTGTACAAGAATGTCCCATGTAAGAACATAAGTGTGTCTTCTCTTCCAGCATGCTTCATTGTGACCAAGGAAAGCGAGCCTCTGCTGAGAAGGCTTTATGCAGCCCGTTCTTCAGCATTCCCTTTGGTAAGTTGTGTGTGTTGCTCCTGCTCACGGCTCTCAGTATGTGCTGGAAGCAGCACAGAGTGCAGTTAAACTGCTGTTTCTGGTTCAGGCCTCATTGTTGCTCCTTTGTGGCTCTTGCCAGTCCTTCATGGTACTGCAGCAGGCAGGTCTGAGTGATGCCTGTGCTCTCAGTGCTGCCTCGCCTCTCCAGCCCTATGGGCTGTTGCTTTTCCCTCCTTGGGCTCCCATTAAATTCTAATCATGAGTGTATTGGCAGCAACATTCACCTGAAGGGACAGAAATAACAAAGGTATTTACCTAATATTGTGACCATTGAGATGCTTTTGAAGAGTGCAATGTTATTTATGGTGTGTAGATTGGTTTTCTAATGCCAAGTGTTTCCCAGTTCAGAAATTGCCAGGAATGTGAGTGACTAAGGCAGTGGCTGGTGGTGGCATGTGCTGCTGCCTCTGCACAGGTCAGACAGTCCCAGTGCATTCTCAAGGTGTGAGCCTGTTTTTGCAGTGACTGCCCTGCCTGTTCTGGAGCCTGTGTGGCATATCACAGACAGATGTCACTGTCACTTTCATGTGTCCCTTCAATCTAGAGAAATAGTGGCCTTCCCTAAGGACCTCCCCATGTGGGCTGCAGGTGGTCAGGACAAGGTGGGCTGAAATCTCCCTGTTTAAGCTCCTGTCCCTCCCTGTTTCCTGTTCCAAAAGCAACACAGTAGCATTCTCCCGAGCTTGTCTCCTTTCAAGAACACCGGTGAAGAACACTGCTTCCAGCTTTTCTGCAGCATAAATTAATGCTTCAGGCATCCAGTTTCTGGCTGGTCTAGGATTTCCCCTTGAATCTTAGCCCTGCTTTTCTTAAGCTCCTGGGTATAACTTGCAGCAAAGGTCACTAAGTATTACTTCTTATAGATACTTGTATTTCTGTGTATTAGGCAAAGGCAACAAACTCATTCCTGTTTTCAAACTTCACTTGCATCTCAAAAACTAGGACTGCTGTAATCAAAGCTGCCTTCCATGGCTGAACCTTGCAGTCAGTATTGCTTTAGAGCAGAGGGAATAGTATATTGGCAATGCTTCTGGTCTGGTTTTAAACACACAGACCTCTAACTGTATTAAGGAAGGTGCTTCTGTGGTTAGAGTGCTATGAGTTTATATAATAGCTTCCATTTTTCTTAGTTCTCTTTGCTGGTTCTTTTCTTTGCCAAGCTTGTGCTTATGCTTGTCTGCACAAAGAAACCTTTACTGTTGCTTTCCTAGCAAGTCAGAAAATTATCTGTCATTGCCTTTCACTTGGACACAGCTTTTCTGTTTAGAGCAAAGACAGCTGAGAATGGCTTTCCTTGTCATTTATAGCCAAGTCTTGACTTTCCAGTTCGTCAGCTTCTTTCCTGTGTTGTCAGTGTGGTTGGTGTCACCTGGCATTTGAAGAGAAGCAGAGGGGCTGGGCAGAAAGTACCTCCTAGGGGAGAAGAGTATTGCAAGAAAAGCATTTGTCACTTGGATACAAGAAGACCAGGTGGCTCTGAGTTCTAGGGGCTTGTGTTTCCCTCTCTGAAAAAAGACACGTGAAACGAAGGACAGATTTACCTTAGTGTCTGTTTCTTCTCCCTGGTAGCAAGTGACAGGACAAGAAGAAACGGCCTCAAGTTGTACCACAGGAGGCTTAGGTTGGACATTAGGAGAATTTTCTTCACTGAAAGGGTTGTCAAGCATTGGAACAGGCTGTCTGGGGAAGTGGTGGAGTCACTATCCCCAGAGGTGTTTAGAAGATGTATAGGTGTGGCACCTGACAACATTGTTTAGTGGTGGACCTGGCAGTACTGGGTGGGACTTGATCTGAAAGGTCTTTTCCAAACTAAATGGTTCTGTGAATAAGAGGGGCAGCATATAAGACCAAGGTGACACTTGAATGTTCTTTCAGTATCCCGTTCCTCTACTGTCTCTTGGTTGCAAATAGTCCTGGGGAAGAATGGTCCTAAAAGTTTGCTTGGAGCTGAAACATGCCTGGTTCCAGCTGCTGAAGGCAGCACTTTTCTTCAAAGGGCTGCCCTGAGTGCTTCCTGGCATTGCATAGGCTGATAAGGCCTTTTATACTCTAAGCTTTTCATAAGGGCTTTTCCGTGTTAGGCAGATTTATAACATCTGTGCTTGCCTTGCATCTCTTCTCACACTATGAGATCAACATCTTCTCTCTGCACCCGGCAGAGATGTCAGTTCCCTCACATGTATTGTCTGATTAGCTCAGAAAAGTATTTCCTAGGAAATAATAGCCCACTTTGCAAATGTGGTTAGAAGGCTCAGACTGCAGAATTCAGGCCATTTCCCTTTTCTCTCCCCTCTCCCATATCTTAAATTCATGAGTGGCCTGCAAGTCTTGTCCAGGAACATGAAATCAAGCTTTTTTTTTTTTCTGTAGAAGTGACACTGTCCCTGTGTCTTTGCATTTATAGGGGGTATCCTCATATGTGATTCTCATAGTTTGCCACTGGCCTTTCCACTTTGACTGTTTTTTTCTCCCACAGTGGTATCTATACTACACTGTTCTGGGCCATCCTGGAGTTGTTTTCTAGAGCCAACTGCCCCAGGTCCAGTGCCCAAAGGGTTTTATTTCTGCTCCTCTGAAGTTGTTCACAGGATCACTGCTCACCCACCTTATGGCCATGCCTGATTCTACAGCACTGCATTGTTTAAGTAACTAAATAGTTTTCCCCACTTCTGTTGCAAAATTGTGTGGTGGTCTTCAAAGCAGTGGACTGCAGTTGGATTTTGAAGAGAGAAGGTTTACACAGTGTTCAGGGAAGGACTGAAAGATATTCCAGGGAGATCTGAAGCCTCTCCCTTAGTATAACTTAAGTATTGGAGTTACAGAAGCTGGCCAGCCTGTTTTCAGCTTGTCTGGTGGCAGTAATAGGAGAGGCAAGTTGCAGAGTAGTTCTTTCATCTTCTCACATCTCCATATACATGGGGTAGTTTGTTCAATGAGCATAGCTCTTGGGGTCACATCAGTTTCTGAGACTGAGCTAAGTAGACATAAACTCTAGTCTTGGTCTTAAAAGCAGTTTCAGGTGCTGGTCACAGAATAATTGCATAGTGCACTGAACCCTTTGGAAGAGTCTCTGCACAAGTGAAGATAAGTTGGAAACACAGGATAGAGACTATAAATGCAGCTAATAGAAAAAATAGAAAAAAACCCAAACCTGTACTGCAGAGAGCAGTAAGTGCTTTTGTATCATAATGCATATTGAGTCAACTTCCTGTTTTCTTGCTCCTTTGACTTTCTTCTCTTTAATTCTGTGAATGTTAAACAGCTCCCCATATTGAAGATTTGGTGATGCTCCCCACGCCTGTGCTGAGGCTGCTAAATGTTCTAAGTGATGCTTCTCTGCAGTGTGAAGAAGAATATGAAGGTTGGTGCAAGCTGTGCAATTCCTATATAGCAATGTTGTCTTACAGACTCTGTTTTATTTGCCTCTGGGGATGTGAGAACAAGCACGTTGAGCAATTAATAGGCACAAGAACAGCAAACAAAGAGTTGCTCAGCTCAGATTTGGTACCAAGTGGGTCAACTGCACAGAGAACAGACTAAGAGATTGAGAGAGAAAGCAGAGATTGGAGGAAGTTCTTGAAAGATATCCCAGATTTAAAAACAAAAAAGAAGTTTATTTTCTTCTTAGTTTAAATGCCTGGAGACTTCATTATGTTTGTAGCTCTGAGCTCCTACTGGACATGTACAGGACTCTGGAGCCCAGTAACACACATCCTTAAAAACTTGCTGATGAACTTATCCTGATTGCAGCAGAGAACTGAAATACCTCACTGGAGCTCTTAAACTTTCACGTTGGTGAAATTTGCATTTCTGCTTGCTGTCAAACCCATGTCAGTGGCAAAAGCTAGAAGCTCTAGGAATACAAGTTTAAATGATGGGTTCTGCTCACACGAAGAAGGACTTGTGGCAGCTACTTCAGTTCCCCTCCTCCAAGTGCCATAGTAGGCACTCGTAAATCCCAAATGTTTTAGCTACTGGAAGGCCGGTCTTTGTGTGCAAGGAAAAGCACTGCTCATATGCTCCAAACCCTGCTGATGGAGCCTGCAGAGCTGTGTTCCTGAGCCCCTGTTCAGATGCTTCCCTCTTGTTACATGGCCATTAAGCAGCATCAGCTTCTGCTGTAGCACTTCCTGCTGGTTTATTTTAAATTGAGAGAAAAAGGTTGTGTGTGGACTGAGTGTTCTTGATGTGTTCATCTCACCTTCATTTGTTTCTTGGCTCATCCTAGTATGCAAAGTGAAAGACAACCGACTCTTTTTCCTTTCTCAGATATCCTGGAAGACATAAGGGAGGAGTGTCAGAAATATGGACCGGTGGTTTCCTTGCTTATTCCAAAGGAGAATCCTGGTAAAGGCCAAGTAAGTGTATGGAGGGAAGAGGCTGTGTATTCCTACATACAATCCATATGCTGCAGGACTGCTGCTCAGTGCCTGGAAATCTCCTGGCTGGTAGCTGTGCTAAAAATAGATGGCTATTTTGAAGGACAGCACAGGTTCCTTCCTGGTTATGTAAGGTTGCCCAAACAGCTTTAGCAGGGGAACTGGGATATGGAATGGAAGGATAGAAGCCAACGTCTGGGAGAGGAAATACTGAGGATGCAGAGCATCATCATACTTTCTCCCACCTTAATGAGGAGCAGTAGATGAAATTCCAGTTCAGAGATGCAGCTCTTTCTTTTTTAGCTCTCTGCTCAAACAAGGATGGAGGGGAAAAATTTGTTCAGGAATGGTTTTCCCAGCTGCAGGGTTAGAGGGAGGGAGTGGCATGGTGCACTTTTAAGTCCTGTTTCTCCTCTCTCTCTTTCAGGTCTTTGTTGAATATGCAAATGCTGGTGATTCCAAAGCTGCCCAAAAAATGCTGACTGGAAAGATTTTTGATGGCAAGTTTGTTGTGGCTACGTTTTACCCACTGAGTGCCTATAAGAGAGGATATCTGTACCAAAACTTGCTGTAGGCAGTGGCAACAATCAGGAGAGTTGTCTTGCTCCTCTTCCTCACATGTTTTACAGTTGAATGTGCAAAAGAGCTTCCTAGCCCTGCTTTCGAGTCATCTGTGAAGGAGAGATGCAAAGGACTTGAATGGGCTTTGAAACCTTTACTGCTGCTTTGTGATGTGCCGAGGAGGCTGGGATGGCTTTCAGTGTGTGCTTGTGTGTGTGTTGTGCTTGCTCATTTACAGGGGGTGTGTGGCTCTGCCCTGGTGGGCGCTCGCATGGCAGGAGAGGTGATGGTGGGAGCCCAGCAGGCCAAGCAGATCTTGGCAAGCTCTTTTTGGTGATTTGAAGTGAGACTAAAGTCTTGGCCTTAGCACTGGACTTGGCTCCAGGGAGAGGATTTCTCTATTAAGTTTTCCTGTAATACATGAGCTCTTCTCCAGTATGGGAGAGGAGGAAGGCTTCCCTGCTTATTGTTGATACCTACAATAAATAAAGAAGCAAAAACACCATCCTCTCTAAACTGGACCAGGAGGACTTTTAAGTCTTCTCATCATGTAGAGCAGAGGGAGGCTGTGAAATCAGATCTGCTGAGCCTGTGGGGTTGCCCTGTCACCATGATCCAAGCAGAGCCATCCGTCTGGGCTGGGGCAGCGAGGTATGGGTGACACTGCCTGTGGGGAGCTGAGCTTGTTTGTATGCCAGGGGTGGGCTGGGACTGATAGCTGGTGGATACCTGGTCAGACCAGTGCCAGCCTCAGTCCCCACACAACCTGTAAGCACTTTGTAGCCTGAGGTGATGTGAAAACCCTGCCGTATGGAGTCACCTTTCACCTTTCTAGCACATACCCTGTGCTGGCACTGATGCTCCCTAGCTCTGATGCCAAATCATCTGTAATATGTAACCAACTTTAGGTGATATTTTTGGAAAGAAGTGCTAGAGCACGTAGTATTCTTTGTATCTCAGCAGGACTCCTGCCCTGTGAGTCTTGTAAGAACAAATATTTGTCCATTGTAGGTCCCATGCTTGGCTTTTCTGTGTTGTGCGTTTTGGTTTTGCATTAACCCATTAGACTTGTAGATTAGAAGCACTGACACTTTTGGTCCTTCACAGGTTACACAAAGGGCCTGAGGCAATCTGAGATCCTGTATGGAAAGGGCTTAATCAGTCATCAGACTTGACTGGCCAGGGACACTTTCCCACTGCCAGGGACAACAGCCATGTGCTTTTGGGGAAAAACCCCTGGGCAAGCAGCATCACTGCTTCCCTGAGAGCACGCTCTGCTCATGTGACTGAAGTGCTCAGGCAGATGCTCGCACAGCTGCTGGTGTGGGGTACGCAGTGGATGTTTCACAGGGATGTCCAAACCCGTAAACCAGCAGAGCCTCTCCCTGCAGGATGGGAACTTTGCTCCTGATGAGCATAGCATGAAACAGCCCTGCTTAGAGGGTGACCAGTTTGGCTGGTGGTGGCTTATGGCCCTGGTACTAGTTCTAGTGAGGAGGAAAGCCCTCCCAAATTCTTTTCTCCAGCTGAAATACTTGTGGGCAGCTGCCTGAACCATCCCTGACCTTCCCTGGAATAATACCTGAATTACCTTGTAGTTTACTGTTTGCATCTTGCTGATGCTGGACTTGCTGGAATTGTGCACTTAAAAGTTCCTCTTGGTTTTTTTGCCCTGTGCGTGGTGTGTCAGAAGATCCAATGTCTGTAGCATTTCACAAATCTGAGTTAGCCTCTGTGCTGCTGTATAGTCAGTCCTGTCTACTGTGGCCCTTCCCAAACTCCCCCAGAAAGGACCAATCTCTGAATTCTTCTGTTGCCTTTGAGATGGTGAGCTTGCCAGGGAAAAAAAAATGCCACAATGAGTTTTAAGGTGTGATTTGCTGATCACATTTTTCTGGGAATGATGCTACTTTGGTGTACATAGCTGTTAACCAACTTTGCATAGATGAAGTGTGTGATTCATTGCTTTTAATTTAACTGTCCTTGCAGTGAAGCACCTTTTAGTGTCTGGGAGGAACTGGGTGATTATCTGCGTGAGGGTTATTACTATAAGAGCAGTGTTTAAAGCATGGGTAGGTATTGACTGACCTTCTCAGCTCTGCATTGTTGCTGTCCCTGATGGGCTGAGCCAGGGGTCAGAGCGCTTTGGTTCAGACATGCACATGCTGAATGCCATTGTGTCAGCAGCACTAAGCTGGCAGGAACAGACCCAAGAGTTTGTGCCCCACTGAGTGCCAGCTCATGTGGGGACACAGGGAGCTCCCCTGGGTGCAGGACGTGAGGTCTCTCACCTATAGCAGTACGGGGACAGGGAGATGTTGAGGTGCAGGTGCAGAACTTAAAGGTGTTTTAAGTTCTCCCATGCATTTCTCTAGGACCGTGAGCTACTCTGTTATCTTTCAAGCATATCACTTTTTCAGTCAGAGTTATGCTTTGGATTTTCAACTGAAGAGCTGTGCCAGAATTAATCTTTAGAGAGGAGCTACAGCCTGTTCTTGCAGCATCGTAGGGCTCCTCCACCAGATTTTGGATGGGGTTTTGTTCAGCTGCTTAAATAGGAGCTAAATAAATCCTTAAGATGAAACCTTCTCCTACCAGATTTTTTTCTCTGGATGTTTTCATTGACCAGACTTGAGCACTGAGCTGGGCAAAAACCCCAGAGCTGCTTTTCATTTCCCTCCTGGCAAGGGCTGAAGATGATGACTTCTGTCCTGTCACTGGATCCACCCCTCTGCAGGCTATGGGGTACAGTTAGGTTTAGCAGCATTTTATTGTTAGTCCTCACCCTCTGTCTTCAAAGACTTTTTCTCGCAAGACAAAGCTCATTTTGGTGTCTCAGCAACCTGGTGGTGGCTTGGCGTAAGTTTTAGCCCTGCTAAAACCTGAGTTTCTTAACTCTAGATTGTATCTGAAGTGTGCATGGTGATTCAATCTAAGGCATCTGTCGTGGCGTGTGCTTGGATGGGCCTGGCTTTCCTAATCTCCAGATTACTGCCTTCTTGAGGTGCAGAAGTGTTGAGGTTTTCCACTCAGATGCTTGCTGGATTTCCTGGTCTGTGCTGCTCCCTCCCAGTAGCCCTTTGTGCGGCACCAACCTACAGTCCTACCTTAGTTGTAGGTGTTCAAATCACTGGCCAAAGCACAAATCAGCTCCGATCTTAGCTGTATTCCTAATTTTATTCTCACTGGTGTCTAGCCTCCTGAAAACATAGCCTAAGCGCCGTGTTGCACCCAGGTTGTCTTTCCAGCGGGTTCAGTACCCTTCCTCCCGCTGTGCCGGATCCTGTGACCACGTGCCTCCCTTCTGGTTAGATGTCAACTGTTGTATCCCGTCACGCACCGTTGCTGAGCAGATGTGTGCTTGATACAGGTGATTAATAAACGATGCTTCAGTATGAAGTGGTTGCCCAGCGTGCTGTTCTCATGGGACTGATGGCGAGAAACCACGTAGCTGGGCATGTCCTGTGTTCCCCTGCACCAGGGCTTGTCTGGGGGGCCAGGGCCGTGACGCAGCCGTGGTGGTGCTGGTATTTGTGCTTGGCACCCGTGGCCGTCTGAACTTACTCACCCCGTGCGAGAGAAGGGCTGAAAATCCCGGTGGGAGCGGCATGGTGACCTCTGCCTGGCCGGAGCCCACGGCGTCCCCCTCCCAGTCGCTCGGGGCTCGGCTGCCTGCGGCAGCACCGCTTACTCACGCCGCACACGGGCGTGTTCCGCGCCGGCTCTGGCGCAAGGCTTTCGGGAAGGATGTCATGCGGGGGGAAAGCCGCCCGCTGACGCAGGAACCTCGCCGGGAGGTGCCGCGGGTTGCACAACATGCCGAGGGGGCCGCGCTGGCACAGCCCCGCGACTCGCACGGCGCTCGGAGCGCTCGGACAACGCTGCCGGGCACACGGTGCGATCGTGGGGCCGGCCGGGTGCGGGGCTGAGGGTTGGGCTCCCAGCTCAGGACGTTCGGTGACACCACGCGCTCCGCGATGACGGCTCGAGATGCGTCTCAGCCCTGCCCACTCGACAAGGCGCGGGGGCTGTTCCCTGCGGGGCTCCTCCTCCTCCCCCGCGGCCCCTCCTGCGGGTTTTGGGGTGGATTTGGGTTTTTTTCGGTCCCTCCCCGGCGGGTCCCGCGCGCTGACGTGGCGCGCGTTGCCATGGCAGCCCCCC
>VXAU01006133.1:3949251-3993386 GCA_013399695.1 Formicarius rufipectus | reverse complement strand
GGCGGCTGCAGCAGCTGGCGGAGGAGCAGCACGGCACCCCCTGCCACATCCCCTGGTGAGCGCCGGCCCCGGAGGACAGGGATCGTGAGGTGGTGTTGGCCCGATCTCGTTGGTGCAGATTGGGTTGGGTGTCGGCAGCCCGAGATGCCCTGGGCTGTTGCCGTTTCCATTAGCCGCCCCTGAGCTGTTGCAGAGCCGCTTGGCAGCCCCGGAACAATGGGTGGGCATAGCCTCTCTTGACACGAGTACCGTTGCTGTGGACATGTCCCATTGGAGTTAGTGGTTCAAGGCTCGGTGGGCAGCACTGGCATGTCCCCGGTTGTCAGAATCAGCCCCATGGCCCTTGGGAAAGTCTGTCATGTCTCCATGTGAGACAGCAGCCATGCAAAGTGGGGGTCTAGGCAGCCGTAGTGCTGTGAGCAGGAGATTGGTGTGTCAAGTGAAGAGCTGTTGCAGCTGGGTGTCCCCTGCACTGTGCAGAGTGTTGTATGGCTTTGGAGATTCATGTTGCAAGGGAGGGTGAAGCCCTTCATTGGCTTGCCAAGGTGGTGGGCCCACAGCCGGTCAAATCTTCTGAAACGTGGCGTGGGAAGAAGCCTGTCCTGGGTGTTCCCCATGCTTGGGATGAGGGCTGTGAGACCCTGCCTCTCCTCCTTACTCATTGGCTGTCTTCTCGGCAACAGGTATATCATGACAAGTGGCCGCACTATGGAGTCTACCAAGGAGTTCTTCCAGAAGCATCGGTATTTTGGCTTGAAGAAGGAGAATGTAATCTTCTTCCAGCAGGGCATGCTGCCTGCCCTGGGGTTCGATGGGAAAATCCTTTTGGAGGAGAAGGGCAAGATTGCTATGGCACCAGGTCAGTGGCAAGGAGCTGATGGGGAGGGTGCACAGAGAAACGTGGTGCTGAGGACAGGCTTTTGGAGCCGGAACCCGTGCAGGACAGTCTTGCAGTGTGACGTGGCCCATGGGTGACACAGGCTGGGAGGTGTCTGTCTTGGCAGAGAGGACCAGGGTGGGGTATGACTGGTCTGATGACCCTCCACACCAGCTCCATGGGGAAGGAGGATGAGTGTGGGTGGCTGGTGGGACGGCTGGGTGTGGCTGCAGCCCCAGTGGTTTGTTCTCTTCACAGATGGCAACGGGGGTCTCTACCGGGCCCTGGGAGCACATGGCATCATGGATGACATGGAGCGGAGGGGTGTGCAGAGTGTCCATGTCTACTGTGTGGACAACATCCTGGTGAAGGTGGCTGACCCCAGGTTCATTGGGTTCTGCTTGGAGAAGGGAGCGGACTGTGGGGCCAAGGTATGGTTTTGGGGGCAGGCAGGTGCTGCTTTCTTGGAGCTGGGTGGGGTCTGTTCTGCTCCTTGCCTGTCTTCCCTGACTCATCATCCTTTGTTTGCTGGCTTACTGTAACCAGGAGGGATAGCTAAGCACCAGGAGCTCACTGGTGAAGTACGACATGGTGCCAAAGTCCTGCCTGCCCTTGGCATTGCAGGGTGTGTGGAGTGTCACTGAACCCTGCCTGGTGCTGTTTCCCTCATGCCTTGCAGAGGAATATGACACCAGCAAGCCCAGGACTCAGAGGTCTCTTAGTGCCTGGGGCCAAGAGGCTCCTTAGAGCCCTGTGGATCACACCCGGATGCTGGGCAACTGTTTTCCGGGTAGCTGTGGGTAGCACAGGCAGACAGGATCCCTGCCATAGGCTGCCAGCTGTCCCCAGCCCCGACATCCTGGGCACTAGACCAGAACATGATGGGTGCAGCTGACACACTGAACCCAGCCCTATGTCTCGTGGGTAGGACATTGCACAGTAGAGCTTTATGTAAAGACCAGCTTAACAGCCAAAGGGGCTGCTTTTGTTTACACTGGGCTTGGCTCTGGCAAACAGGCAAGAAGATTTACTGGGCTTGAAGCTTTCATAGAGCAAGCTGAGAAAGGGAAAGCAATTCTTCCTCCTGACTTGCACGAGAGAAAGAGGAAATAAACCCTAGCATGTAGAAAGGAGAAAGCCCTGTGTCCCTGCATGCGACCCCACCATGGTGACAGTGATGGGTAGGGATTTGCTAGGGTAGTCCCATGCCCAGATGGAGGTGTGTGGAATGCAGGGTAGAGGGGGAAGGTCAAATGTAGGGGGATGGCTCTTCTGAGCCAGCAGCCTCCTGGTTGTGCACAGCTAGCTGTCTGAAAATATCCATACTCTCTGCCAGCTGCACGTGGGCTTGGTGCCAGGTCTTCCCCATGCCCTCTGAGTGTGTCTGACACCCTGTTACCCAGTCCTGCCATCTCATTGGCCTCTAGTCCCCATTGACAGAAGCACCCGCGAGGGGAGGGCTCCAGCATTTCTATCCATGGGCTATCCTAGCACAGCAAAAAGCTTTGGCAGAGGATGTTGGTTACAAAGGAGTATGTTTGAAGTGCAGGGCTCTGAGTGCCTTTCCCTGACAGTGCTTCCCTTGGGCAGGTGGTGGAGAAGACCAACCCCACGGAGCCGGTCGGTGTGGTGTGCCGAGTAGATGGTGTGTACCAGGTGGTGGAGTACAGCGAGATCTCCCTGGCCACTGCCCAGAAACGGGGCTCGGACGGGCGGCTGCTCTTCAATGCAGGCAACATTGCCAACCACTACTTCACCACTGCCTTCCTGAAAGATGTAGTCAAGTAAGGGCCTGCTGGGATGCTGGAGGAGGCGCACTGGTGCTGAAGTGCTAGTGTCAAGGGGAGCTACCTGCACCTTGCTTTCTGCTGGTTGAGCTCCAGCTGTCTGCAGGCTGGGATGAGGCCCATATGTCTGGCCTCTGCACACATGGCTTGACCCCTGCCTCTCCACGCAGTCCCTTCCTTGAGATAAAGTTTCTCCTTGGACACTGCTGCCAGAGTGCAGGCATGTGGGGCTGTCCTCTCCTGGCTACCATGGGGATGAGCAGCCTGTGCCTTGGGAAGGCTGTCCTGCTGCAGCAGTGTCTGAGGTGGAGATGTGGCTTACTCAGGCCAGTGACATCTCTTTCTTGTCCTGGTGCAGCACTTATGAACCGCAGCTGCAGCACCATGTAGCTGAGAAGAAGATCCCACATGTGGACATCGCTACAGGGCAGCTAATCCAACCCGAGAAGCCCAACGGGATTAAGATGGAAAAGTTTGTTTTTGACATCTTCCAGTTTTCCAAGTACGTCCTTCTCTCTCCATCAGGAACAAGCTGCTGGCTCTGCCTTGGGCAGCTCTGAGAGCCTCTGGGGTGCTGCTGGGGTGTGTCCACTCTGCGTTGGGTTAAGATGTCAGTTCCTGTGCTTTGCTGCAGCAGTGGATGGTTGTGCTCAGAGATGAAGAGGAACATGAGCAACAGGGGAGGGACAGACATTGCATGCTTCTTTGCTTGGCTGAGCCCTGCTCCTGGGCCAGAAGAACATTACTGACTATACAGCCCAGACCCTGCCCTCCTTCTTTCACATCTGTGAAAACAGCCCATGGGTGTGGGGTGGGGGAGGGCCATGGCCCCAGCTCAGCCACCCTGGCAAGGGAGAAGCGAAAGTGATGCAGCAGCCACGATTTCCAAACCTGATCCTCCTATGCTCTATTCCCCCACCAGGAAGTTTGTGGTGTACGAGGTGCTGCGTGAGGATGAGTTTTCTCCCCTGAAGAATGCGGACAGTCAGAACGGCAAGGACAACCCTACCACAGCCCGACATGCCTTGATGTCCCTGCACCACTGCTGGGTTCTCAATGCAGGGGGGCACTTCGTGGATGAAAATGGCACTCGCATCCCTGCCATCCCTCGGTGAGTTGCTGTTCCTGGCGCTCCTGCATCCTTTTCTGGGCTGGTTATAAGGCACGAGGCAGTCCCCAGCCCTCCTGCATTCCATGGCGCCCACTAACAATGCTGCTGAAGTGACCAGCTATGGGTCCTTTCTCCTGGGTGGTCCATGGGGCACAGCTGGATGTGGGCTGTGTGATGGCAATAGGAGTGGTGCTCACTCAGTCATCAGCAGCTGTCCTTCACAATTCAGCACCTGGGAAACGAATCCTGCCAGCCTCCACTGTGCAGCCAAGGTTGCTCCTGCAGGGAGGAGGTAGCTCTCTAAAGCCCAGGCACACTAGCTGATCCATACAGCAGCCAGGCTGGAGTCATGGCATCCCTTGACCACAAGACGACCCCCACCACTCCTCACTGGGGATCAGCAAACCCCAGACTTGTTCAGCTCTGTTTTTTTCCCCTCCTCGCTAACCCTTTTATTATTCCCATGTAGCATCACAAACGGAGGGTCAGCTGCCACCCCAGCAGATGTCAAAGACAAGTAACTATACCGTGCAGCGTGCATGGTGGCGGGGCTGTGCTTAGGTACTAACGGGCTGTAGGCCAGGCCATGGGTGCGTGCTGGTGGCAGGCGCCCGCAGTGACTAACTGGGCTGGGGGGCTCAGGGCTGCATGCTGGGGCTTGTCCCACCGCCCAATCTGGCAGATGCTGCTTCTGGTGGTGGGCAGTAGGAAGCATCTGCTCCCTCCTGGGCTCCTTACTGCAGGGGCAGCTGGTGGGGATAGCTGGATGGAGGTCGTGGTGCTGGTACGGGTGTCGGGTGGCAGCAGCAGCCTGGTGCTGAGTGCACACAGCCCCCAAAAGTCACCCTGCAGGCGGGATGCTGTTGGGAAACATGCTGGCATGTCCTTTCAGTGACACTCCCGTGTTAGTCACACCATGGCACAGCACAGCTTGGACTGGTCCTGGCTGGTCCCAGAGCTGGAGATGGCTGCCGTCTCCCAGTGTCCACCAGGCATCCAGGCAGATGGAAATGGGATTAAAAATATTAAGTAAATGTCAAGCAGGCTTTGATCTAGCATGTGTGAATCTCAGTGCAGCGGCCAGCTGTGCTTTGTGTGACTTCAGCTCTTGAGTTTGGCAGATGAAGACCATGACACCAGGGAAAGCCCCTGGCTCAGCACTTGAAAGTTTACAGGAATACACGGGAAAGCTTTAACGCTTCCATTAACAGCAGCATGTTCTGCAAGCACAGGGCAGGTTGGGTGTCTGAGACTTAGAGCTGGTGAGTGTAAATGACTGGCAGAGTAAGCGGGCTTGTTACCTTTGTAAGTTGTATCTTTTGGTACTTTCTGATGGGATATACCTTGGATCTCTGTCTTCATTCCAGACTCTAGGTATTTTCAGGCTTCTGACTAGACCATAACACTACCTATAATATAGGAAAAAGGATGAACCTTATCCTACATTTACCCTTCATTGCTAGTTAATGTAATTTTTTTGTTTGAAAACAGTTATCTTGAATCTAACTCCAAGGTAAACACAAGGGCAAAGGCTGGGTTAGGATCAGTAAATTTTATTACAGCTAGGACCAGGAGAGGGCTGAGTGAATGCATGGCAGCAGGGATGAGCTCTGACCTAAGTGAAGGGAGTGTTGTCATGGATGACATCCTGCCCTGGCTGCTGTGGTGAGTGGCTGGGAAGGGGCACCCTGAGGTGTTGCTGTGGCTCTTTGTTAACTCCACATGGCTGCACCCCCTGTTTAGACTTGCCAGCTGGATCTGGAGAGCATCTGGGAGGGTCCTACAAAGGCTGGTGGCAGCAGAGCAGCCTTGGGGACCCCACACAGCCCCCTGCTGGGCAGTGGTGGTGTGCTTCTGGTATTTTGCTCACCAGTGCCAGGTCACAGTCAGAACAAAGTAGTTGAGATAGTTGATCTAAGAGGCAAAGGCAGGAGCTGCAGGGAGCATTTCTAAGCAAGCAGATAGGCTTACCCTCTGTCCTCAGATTGTGCTTTAAGAAAGAGTTCTTAAAGAAAGGCCTGTTGTAGCCAGCCAAATGGGAAGGTGCTGTGTGAGTGCATCTGTTGTCACCCCAAGGGTGCAGGAGGAGGAGGAAGGAGTGACTAATTTGCATGCGGCATCAAAAATAGCAGGGTTGGGGACACAGGCACCGCTGTAGTTGCACACATGGAAAGGCATCATGAAGGCCTCATCTAAAGCTCTCTTCTCTTTCAGTCGCTGCTGGTATCTAAACTTTAGCTTGCACCTCTGTGGAGAGCACGCAAGGCTTGACTAACCCAGGGCAGCTCTGCATGGGCCGGCAGCCCCCGGTGCCCCAGACAGCTGCTGACCCCCCACCCGGTGTCAGCGAGATCTTGGGCCCCATCCCTGTCCCCTGGTGGAGTGCAAGTAACTCTCCTGCCTTTGTATTTTGCTCTGCAGCTTGAAGGATGCAAACGACCTGCCGATCCAGTGTGAAATTTCTCCCCTGGTCTCCTATGGAGGAGAAGTGAGTACTGACTCTTCAGAGCTGATGGACTAGACAGGTGGAGGGGCTTGCAGGGCACACGAGTGAGGGGATAAGCGATGGAAGTGTGACTTGTATTCACTGTGGGCTTTTTTGAGACGGTGTCCTCCAAGCTGCTAGCACAGGAGGGGACCAGAGCCATCTGTGAGCGGCTCAGTGGGTCAGCAGAGCAGATGATGTGGGATGTGTTCCCAGCGTGCCACTTTGTCTTGCTGTAGGGCCTGGAAAAGTACGTGAAGGACCGAGAGTTTCGCGCACCTCTGATTATCGACGAGGACGGGATCCATGAACTGGTGAAGAATGGGCTGTAGTGGCAGCAGGGTGCCCCACGGGGCTGCCCATCCCACCAGGAACTCGGACACATGAAGGTTGATAGCTGTGACTGGTAGGGGCTGGTCCTGCTTGCTCCAGCCCTGTGCAGGGGAGGATGTGACCCACTCGGTTCTTGGCACGTTGTCTGCTTCTATTTATATTTTAATTTAAAAACGAAACACTTTATGGATTCCCCTGCTACAAAGCACAGCTGTGGTGCTGCTCTTTGTGCTCCAGGCTGTGGGCATTTATTTTTAAACATGTATATAGTAATAGCCATTGTACATGCAGAGAGAGGATTTTTATGGTACGGGGCAGGGTTTAATCTTGAATTTTTATTTTTCTTAAATCTACATGACTATTTTTTTTAATAAGGTCCTTGTCATTGCACATGTCCTCCCTTTTGGTCATTCTTTGTATGTTACACAACTGGAAGCACCCAATTAAATTCTGAGTCCCTCCTGTTTGTCATCTGGTGGTGTCTGAGTGAGGATGACTTTTCACAGGGGCTCACGGAGTGGAGAGCTGACTGCATCATGCCAAATGCTCTGCCAGTGCAGCAGGGATTGCTGCCTGGGGTGGCTGCAGGCAGGTCCTCTGGCCTGCAGTGCCTTTTCAGGGCATTTCTGGAAGAAGTGGAGGGTTGCACTTTCCTCTTGTATTCCTGCAAAAAGTGGTGATCCTTGAGCAGGTAGGAACAGGCAGGTGTGCTGGGCTGCTGGAGTTCTCAGGCTGAAGAGTCCTCCTGGCAGAGTCCTCCAGCTGTACTGTGTGCCCTCTGCTTTTCCTGAGAGGGCTCTTTGGCTCCTGCTAGTGCCCACTGCTGTGGATTGTGGTGTCCTGATTCTCTCGGGCAGAGCAGCTGTGCTGCCTTCCCTCCTGTTTGGGAAGAAGGGTGGAGCTTGTTCAGCTCCTTTCCTGATCTTGAGTTCATACCACAGCCCCTGGTGTGGTCACCGCCTCCCACTGCCCCTTTACTGCCTGGAGATGGATTTTCCTTTGCAGAGCTGGGAATGGGTCCCAAACCTCCCCCTGCAGTGGAAATCACAAAGTCCTGTAGGGTGGTTGTTGGGCATCCTAGGCTCAGCCAAGCACTCGGTTCCCCAGGCAGTCTGCCTGGGAAGCTAAGACCATGTAGGGGGGATCCCGGCTGGCACTGTGCCTGCTGGTTGCTCACTGTGGGCTGTCTGGGCTGTGTGTGGCCGAGGCTTTGGTTTTCTGACTCTGCAGACCACCACCTTTGCATTAGGTCCCGTGATGGAGTGACGCAGCGCTGGCTGCTGCCAAGTTATTTGAGCACCAATTCCAGACAGCTGGAGGGGAGCAGAGCAGAGCTGGCTGGCATTTATGCCAGTGTGCACGTAGGGCAGCCTGTGCTTCTCCCTGCCAGCTGATGTGGGACAGCACATGGGGGCATTCTGCAGAGCCCTGCAGCCAGGCACTGCTCTGGCCCATTCCTTGCCTGCTGTCTTAGTTTAGAGGAAACTAAGACGCCTATTTAGACTTGAAATAAAAAGGAAGAGGGCCTCCTTTAAATTTAGAATGAATTTTAATTAGAAAAAAATTATAGAAAGGATGACAGTTCTTAACTAAAATATATATTATATATATGACCCAGAAAGTGAAAACCAGAACTGAGCCAAACAGTTTGTAATCAACACCTTTGAACGAAATGAAGTCTCTGCTCTTCTTGGGCGCAGTGATGTGTTTACGGACAGCAGGCGGTGATGTCTCTCCGGCTGTGCAGGGGCTGCCCCGGGCACAGACGGGTCCCGTGGTCGCTGTGATGGGCGGTGTGGGATCGATGGGGCGCTGCTGCACAGAGGAGGGGCTGGTACCCCGTCCGTGGGCTGTGCACGCCCTCTTTGTTCTTGGTTGCAGAGAAGAAGCACTGGGTTGAGGGGCAGAGGGGACAGCACCTCCTCTGTCGATGATCATCGATCCTTTAAGGAGACCTGTAGTAATTCCAGGGTAGCGATGACTCTCCCTCTTCTTTGAAGCACAGGGTGCTCAGTCTGGAGTTGGATCGGCAAACAAAGAGGAGCGAAGAGGCAAAAAAGGCTCCCTCTGGAGATGCTGCCACTCTCAGCAGCCACCGGAAAACGATGTGCCACGCAGCACACAGGAGGAAAAAAAACAAAACACCTCTCTCCCTGCCCCTGCCCCAGCATCAAATTAGCATCTCAATCACCCAGCTACCTCTTTTGTTAGCAAGTAGTGGAGAGGAGCTCCCAAGCTCCCAATCTCTGTGTTGGTAGGGGAAGGAAAAAATTTCACCAGTTTTTAAAACTATAACATCTGCCATCCCTGCCAGCCCAGAGGGAGCTGTGTCCTGCCGCTGTCACTCCGGGCACCCCTGGCTCAACTGGTGCCACAGCCCCTTTCTGGTAGCAGTGGCAAAGGTCACCAGCATCTGCTGTGGACAGTGGATGGCTTCCCCTGCCTGTGACTCCGTTGGTCTGTCTGGAGAGCAGACAGGCTGGAGTAGGGCAAGAAGGTTGGGTTCAGGAGCAAGCCTGCAGCCCTGGAGCTGTGGAGTGTCCTGCAGGATGGGAGAGTTTTTTGGGGAGCTGCTGGCCTGCTGCCAGGTGTGCTGCTTCCCTGCCACAATGTGGCAGTGGCACAAAAGATGGCCAACACAGTAGTCTGAAAAAAATATTGCTTTTGAAATTTTTTTTTTTAATTTCAGTTTTCACTATTGCACAAACATTAAAGTGAGCCCTTTATTATTGTTTTCTCCCTGCTGCGTTGCGTGGTCAATGGCTGCAGTGCCAAGCTAGTGCCTGGAAATGATGTAAAACCACCACCTCAGCATGGAGCTCGAGGAGTTGAAGTGCTGATTTCGTGCCATGTGCCAGGCAGGTCGGCTCTCTGGCCAGTGTCCTGGCCATGCGTGCGTGCACAGGAGTCCGATACGCTTCCCATCAGGGGCCTGGAGAGGGGTAGCCCATGCTGGAGCCTCTGGGCCAGCGATGGGGTCTTGTGGACTGCCCACGTTTTGAGGGTGTCCCACCTGGCCCCACGACGCAGGATGAGGGTCCTGGACACACGTGCCATCCTGCAGCCGTGGGGGCAAGCGCTGGAAGGTGAAATGCTGCCTATTGCTTTAAGTTCCCCTGCTGGCCACACGGATTTTTTTTTTTTTTTTTTTTTTTTCCTCTTGCGCTATGAATGGGTTTTGCTGTAAATTATAGCTTTGCGCACATTCCCTTGGGCTGAGGAAAATAACCTCCGCCGAAAAGCCAGCCCAGATCGCTGACTGGCTCCCCCTCTCCGCTCCCTAATTGAAACCAAATGTGCAAGATGTAGGATTGTGGGATTTCTGGCCGGCTCCCAGGAATCCACAGAATGCAAACGCGTTCCCAGAGGCATCTTGCATCAGCCCGGGGAAGTTCGCTCCTCGCCTGGCTCCCCTGGCCCGGGCGAGGGGCGAGGAGCCCACCCGCCTGCCGCCGCCTCCCCGCTCCGGTGAGTCCTCTTGGGTACATGGGGAGGTGTTTGCCCCTCGCAGGCTTGGGATTTTGGTGGGATGTGGGGTAAGCCGTGCTCTGTGTGGAACCTGGACAGAGGGGCTGGGGTGTGGGTCTACCTGGAAAAGTGCTGGGGCAGAAACAGGGCAGTGTTCCCACCGGGGGAGGTGACATTTGGACACTTCTCAGCAGCTGTCCTTCACTACCAGTGTTTCCCCCTGTACTGGGCCAGCATTTCCTTGTGTCCCTCCTCAGCTCCCGCCTATGTGTCTGTTGGCAGAGCCGGCAGCGGTGCTGGCCAGCCAGAGAGGCCCTGCTGTCCCCAGGGTCCCCCAGCCAGGCACCAGGTCACACTAGAGAGTGGACACAGGGCCACTGCTCTGGTGCCCTCGAGCATCATGCCCCGTCCTGGCGCCCAGAACCCACTTGTGGCTTCCCAACCCTGCGTTGTGTTGAGCCGTGCACCGTGGCGGGGCGATGCCGTGTGCCGTGGCATGGAGCATGGAGGAGGGATGGAAGTTTTTGGCTGGCAGGGAGTTCTTGCTGCAGCAGCATCCACAGGACCATGTCCCCAGCCCCACAAGCCATGGGCTGTGGTCCTGGCAGGTCTCTCCAGGGCAACTGGCAGCCACAGGGATGTGCCGGCTGCTCCTTGCACCCTTCACCATTTCAGTGCCCCAGGCTGAGCCAGGCAGCCTGTGGCTGGGGAGGCGCTTGCTGCTGCAGAAAATGGGGCTGCATCCAGCCTGGAGAAGGTCTAAAATGGCATTTTTGGAAGGGAGGAGGACTACGGGTCCCGTCATGCTGCACTGTGCTCCCGCCAAGGCTGCGCCAGTGGCACGGCATGCTGGGGTCTGTAGTGCCAGCTGGGATGGGGATCCTGAGCCCCCTTACCCAAACACTGCATGCCTTGGGCCAGTGTCACAGGGAGCCTCTCGCTGCCCAAGGACCTTCCCTACAGTGTGGCCCTGGCATGTCCTGCCATCCCAGCGGGAGGGGAGCCCCAGCCTCATGCAAGGATGGGGAGTTGCAAGGGGAGCCCTAGCAGTCCTGGGAGACTCAGGTCCAGGACCTGCAGCTATCCAGCCCCTTCTCCATGGTTGATGCTCCTCCAGTGCCAGCATGGACAGCAGTGCCCACCTGGGAAGCAAGCTGGGCACCTCAGCAGCTGGCATGGGTGGAGGGCAAGAAGGACCACAGCTTAGGTGGGGTTTGTCTCTTAACAAATGTGGATTTAATTTTTCCCCTAGTAATTTTCCCTGGTTATTTCAGTAGAATAAGAAAGGAGGGAAATAAAAAGGGAAAACAAAAAAAAAAGCAGCGGCCAAGAGAAACTCAAAGCTCGGGCGATGCAAGGGAGGAACTCCAAAAACTCTCTGCACTAAAAATTTCCAGTGATTGAAAATTTTCAGCAAATATTTTCAGTCAAAATGTTGTAAAGCCATCCCTTTTGCAGGGCTGGTGGAACAGAAATGATTTCCATCTGGGTTGTCAGTACTGCTGGGCCAGTCTGACCACGTGTCCCTGAGCCCCCAGCCTTGGCTCCTGAGTCACCCTCTCCCCGTCGTCCCCCAGCCCCACTCCCCTAAGGAGTGAGGAGCACTTCCCAAACAGCTATGTGGGGATGATTTCCCTGTATTAGGCTAAATGTAAATGCATTCCCTGCAGGAGATTACAGCATCTGGTACCCTGATGCTTAAAGAGTTTACTCAACCTGAAAAAATAGTGGGGGAAAAAATATCTCTGGATATTTTTTGGAATGCAGGAGGAAATTGAGATTTTAATTTTGGGGGAACCGGCCATCATCAAACACAGGAACCTCCTGTGTGCCTTTCGGCAATGCAGCTGAAATTCCCAGTTGCAGCTGAGTTAATTGCAACCAGCTAAACTTTACCAGCTGGGAATAGAAAAAAAAGCAAATACATATTGTACTTAAAAGAAAAATTGGAATAAAGGGGGAAGAATTGCTCCAAGTGCAGGTATATATTTGTGCCTCTTGCAGAGCTCATGGTGTTTAGCAGAGACCCCCAGGAATCCAGCAGCATGCTGTGGGGTGCAGAGAGCCTCTAGTAGGATGCAGGTGGCAGCTCCTGGGGTTTTACACTCCTCTTGGGTGCTGGCATGGTCACACCAAACCCCTGTTTTGCTCCTGCCCTGCCAAACCCTGGCTTTGGCAGTGATCAGGGTATCATATCCAGTACCTCCTGACTGGGCTTTGTGAGATATATGCATCTGATGTGTGGCAGATGGTTTGAGTTGAGTTTGGGTTTTTCTTGGTGGTGGGGACAAGGCTGTGGGGGTCTCTGCATGGGCAGCATGTAGGGACACAACCAGGCACCCACCTGCAGTGTCACTGGTGTTGGGCTGGCCTCGAGGATGTGCCAGCCCAGCCCAGACATCCCTAGTGTGGTGAGTTTGGCTGGGATTCACCCCAGCAGCCAGGTCCTGTTTAGCTAGGAGCTGCCGTCCCTTAAACCCCCAGGTTAGTATGTTGTTCCCTCAAAGTTTTATGTGCATGTAAATTAGATTAAAATAGCCTTTTTTAATAAAAAGGGGAGTGATCTGCATCTGGTGCTAGTGTGAAATGGTCCCTTGGCAAGTAAGAGGGAAAGCTGATGAAGCTGAGGACAGGGCTGATGACATTTAGGGGATCCCTGACGCTTCCCCTGGTGTGGTGCCAAGCCCCATGGTGGTTCCCCAGAGGTGTGTGGGTGCAGTGGGAACTTCTCTCTGGGGATTCCTGGCAGCTGAGACTGGCCAGAGCCAGGGTGAGGGTTGTGGTGGCAGTGCTATTGCAAGGGCAGGCACATCCTGGGGTAATCCCTTGTGCCATGGGTTGCACCCTCCAAGGAGGAGCCCAGCCAGCACCAGCCCTTTTTCTCCCCTTGCTGCAGCCCAAGCCCTATTGCCAGGAACCAGGACTCCTCCAGCTCCATCCCATGTTCCCCTTGAGGCAGTGGGTGCAAGCTGGCTCCCCTGCCCTCTGTCACACCTTTCTGTATCACACATGTCCCTGAGATCCACTCTGCCACAGAGACCTGTCACAATAAACACACCGTAAATCTCAGGCGATTATCTGCTCTCCTCTCTCCCAAGCCAGCAGGCAAGGAAACCGCCTGTTGAAACATGCTATTATTGTCTTATGTGATGGGGTTGTGCAACTTCTTGCTTTCAAAGCTGTCCAAGGGTGGGTGGCCCAGTGGGAGCCTTTCTGCCCAGCAGTGGAGCTGGACGGTGCCAGCCTCAGGCAGAGCTCAGGGAGGTTTGTGTGGGTCCAAGTAGAGCCCCAGGCGGTTTGTGTGGGTCCTGTGGCCATTACATGTGGCCAACTCTGGGGATGTGGCATACCATGGCTCCCAGGGATGTTGGTGGAGGGGATGGGACACTGGGACCCACCTTTGAGCACCATCACATATGTGAGGTTTGGGGCTTTGCTCCTCCTCCTCAGCTGAGGTGAGACACGGAGGCTCATGCAAGGGAGTGCTCCCATCGTCAGCTGGCTGCCCCAAGCAGGGCTGGCATTTCCACGTGGCTCAGCTGCCTCAGTGTGACGAGCCCTGGCTCTGTCTCTGCAGGACTGCCGACATGCCAGCCACCCCCAGACCAGCTCTGCTGCCACTGCCGCTGCTGCTGCTGCTGCTGCACATCCCGCAGGCTGCGAGAGCCCAGGTCAACCCCGGTAAGTGGGACAGGAACCAGGCAGCCACAGGTGACATGAGGGACATTTCCATGGCCTTTGCTCCTGCCAGGATGTCCAAGTTTGGGCTCATGTCACCTCCATCATATCTAGGACTTTCCCAGCTCTGGGAGCAGTATATGATGGCCCCCCAAGCCCGCACGTGCCTGGGCACTCTGCTGTCCTGCACACTGCTTGGCCACCAGCAGTGGTCCAGACCAGTCAATAAATCAGTGGCCTCTCAACTGGTGGGGCATGAGGTACAGGCAAAGCACTGCAGCCCGAGCCCTGGGCTCCAGGTGGGGCTCTTCCCCATCAGGGGTTGACTGAGCCCACTCAGTTCTGAGGTTGCCAGGTGCTGGGGTATTGTTTTCTGCTGTTGTGTTTTGATTTCTCTGGTGGTTTCATTGCAAACCAAATCTGGCTTTAGTGAAGTGGCTTGACTGGGTGTCTGGCTTCTGTTTAGAAACCACAACCCTATGCCACTTGTCAGTGAGAAAAGAGTGTTTAGAAGGCTGTTTCTGCAGGGTTCATCCCCATCCTGTGCTGCAGGGATGAACACAGCCCAGGCTCCTTCAGCATGCCAGGGTTTCCCAGGGACATCCCTGTAACAAGTCCCTTCACAGGCGTCTGTGGGAAAAGTTTGCTGGGTCTTTCCTGGAGGTTGCACAGTGCTTACTTAGAGAGGTAATCCTGTTTCTCCTGCAGACATCCAGGCCTAACAGCACTGGTTTTGCCTGGCCAGGATTGTTATTACCTAGAGCAAAGGAGCTGCACTGGCTCCATGTTCAGCAAGACTTAGATGGGAATTCAGTCAGAGCTGCACTCTTCAAAGCATCACAAGCAGGAGAGCTGGAGACAAGAAGAGATGCTCCCATTGTGCCAGTGCTCATGGTGAAGACATACTCATCTCTCTGTCTAAAGCACGAGGTGGTCCCAGCATGGTGCAGGTGTCTTGGGGATAGTGGCACACTGGGATGCATGTTCCCTGGCGGTGCAGCACCAGGCGAGCTGGAAGCTGTGGGGGCAGGAGGCAGCCTGGGCACAGCATCCTGCCTGGTCCCTGCCTCCTTGGTGCGGGTGTTTGCTCGGGGTGGCATGTGGAGGGAGCACGGTGGGCTGGAGCCAGTGGCCAGACAGTAAACACAGCTAAACAAGCCAGCCTTTCAGCAGTGCTCTTGGCAGCCAGGCGTGAAAAAATAACTCCTGGGAAGCAGCGTGGATGCGGTGCCGGGGGGAGCCGGCTGCCACTCGGGGACGCAGCCTGCCTGCCATCCCGGGTACTTTTCCACTCTCAACCAGGGCAGAGCAGGGCTGGTGAGGGGAGCTTAGGGGTCAGTGGGGAGGGTGAGTGCCCGCCTTGGTCACTTGTTCCCGCTGGAAGGTGGGGGGAGCTGTGGGGCAGCACGGCACAGTTGCTGCAGGTGAGTATTTTGGATGACTGGCCACTAGAGTGAGCTATCTGGGTTCCCCCAGAAGAAGGAGCATGAGGAGATAGCAGTGCCAGCTCACAGGCGCTGCACCGCAGCTGAGGTGCCTGCCAGCAGGACTGAGAGGATCTCCAGAGACAGGGCCTGGTGTCCCTGTCAGCCCATGGAGCACTGCCTTCCCTTGCTCCTGCTTTGTTTCGAGCTGGACTGGCATTTGCTTCTGGCCAGCAGCTCCATTTGCTCAGGCAGGTGTCTGCCTTGGCAGAACCATCCCATCCTGCTTCGTCCTCTCTGTAAGCCAGTGGGATGGGGAGTGCTGTGTCGGGACTGCAGTACCTGTGGCGTGGTGGACATGCCCCAGCTCATGCCATTTTCTACACGTATCTTGGCTGGGGAGGTGAGGAGGGATGCCTGCTCAGTGCCCTGCTGGTCTCGTTACAGCAGTGTGTCGGTACCCCTTGGGAATGTCAGGTGGGCACATCCCTGATGAGGACATTTCAGCCTCCAGCCAGTGGTCTGAATCCACAGCTGCCAAGTATGGCCGGTGAGTGTCAGGATTCTCCTGCAACAGCCATGGCTTGGCCATGGGCCTCGGCTGCCACAGAGGGGAGAAGAGGGACATGGGGAGATATGGGGGAACATCTCCTCCACTCTGGATTTGCAGGCTGGACTCAGAGGATGGCGACGGAGCCTGGTGCCCTGAGACTGCAGTGGAGCCAAACGACCTGAAGGAGTTCCTGCAGATTGACCTGCATGCCCTGCACTTCATCACGCTGGTGGGCACCCAGGGGCGCCACGCTGAGGGCCATGGCAATGAGTTTGCCCCCATGTATAAGATCAACTACAGCCGGGATGGCACCCGCTGGATCTCTTGGAGGAACCGGCATGGGAAACAGGTGAGAGGGCAGCAGGTGAGGGCTGCAGGATGGTGGGTGAGGAGGCTCTTCCTGCTCATCCCCACCCTGCTTGTCTCTTCCCAGGTGCTGGATGGAAACACCAACCCCTATGACATTGTCCTTAAGGACCTGGAGCCACCCCTCATAGCCCGCTTTGTCCGATTCATCCCTGTGACTGACCACTCCATGAGCGTCTGCCTGCGCGTGGAGCTGTACGGCTGTGCCTGGCTGGGTGGGTGGTGCACTCCTGTGTCTGTCCCCCTGTGCCCAGAGCCCAGCCTGGGGGTTGGCCATTCCATTGGGGGCTGTCTGTCCCACCGGGGGCTGGCAGGGCCCTGGGATTGGCAGGGTGTCCATCCACTCACCCTTCCCTCCCTGCAGACGGTCTGGTGTCCTACAACGCTCCAGCTGGGCAGCAGCTCATCCTTCCCGGGGGCACTGTCATCTACCTGAACGACTCAGTGTACGATGGGGCATTTGGGTACAGGTGAGGACAGGGTGTCACGCTGGGCAGGCGGGGATGGGGCTGCTTCTTCCCTGCATTGTCATGCTGATGTGCAGAGCAAATGCTTTCGGTCTCCCTGAAGTGAGGGAGACCACCTCGGGGAGGGTACATCATGAAGGGGACATCACCATGGGGCAAGCACCCGGGCCCTTCCTTTGGATTTACACATGGTGCACCAGACCTTCAGCACCCCACAGCCTTTTCTAGAGAGAACACTGATAACAAGAAACCCTCCTGAGTGTCCCAGGGTTTGTGAGGAGCTTCCAGGGAAGTGCTCAGTGGTGTCAGGTTTGTGGGGTTGTCAAGAGTCACGCTCCTTTTTCCCCCTTGCACATGCCAGCATGACAGAGGGTCTGGGCCAGCTGACGGATGGTGTGTCGGGGCTGGATGACTTCACGCAGACCCATGAGTACCACGTCTGGCCGGGCTATGACTATGTTGGCTGGCGCAACGAGAGCACCACCAGTGGCTACGTGGAGATCACCTTTGAGTTCGACCGCATCAGGAACTTCACTGCCATGAAGGTCCACACACCCCCCGCCCTGTCACCCATCCCTGTGCCCCTCTGTGGCCGCACTGACAGGCTGCCCCACAGGTCCACTGCAACAACATGTTTGCCAAAGGGGTGAAGATCTTCAAGGAGGTGCAGTGCTACTTCCGCGCTGACGCCAGCGAGTGGGAGCCCAACACTGTCTCCTCAGTGCCAGTTGTGGATGATGTGAATCCCAGTGCCCGCTTCGTCACCGTGCCCCTGCTCCACCGCATGGCCAGCGCCATCAAGTGCCAGTACTACTTCGCTGACACCTGGATGATGTTCAGTGAGATCACCTTCCAGTCAGGTACCCATTGCCATTAGCCCTGTGGGACCCAGACTCTCCTGGGCAGCAGGCTCAAGGGGAGAGCAGAGCTGTGGAGCACCCCTACCCCCCACCAATGCTCTCCTCTCCTCCCTTGCCAGACGCAGCCATGTACAACAACTCAGTACCCCCTGCCGATGCCCATGTGGTCCCCACCACCTACGGTAGGACATTGAAAACATGTTGCCCTGTGCTGGGTGGGGGATGTTTTGGGGAACTGTGCCCCATCAGATCAATCAAAGGGGCAGGATGTCTCCCCACATCCCTGTGTGACCAGCTATTGCTGTGCCCTTCTCCTGCCAGACCCCACGCTCAAGGTAGACGACAGCAACACGCGCATCCTGATCGGTTGCCTGGTGGCGATCATCTTCATCCTGGTGGCTATCATTGTCATCATCCTGTGGCGGCAGTTCTGGCAGAAGATGCTGGAAAAGGTGGGCAAGCACAGAGTGCCTACTGAGGTGCTCCAGGGCAGAGGACTCATCCTGGGCAGGCTCTTCTGGAAACTCAGCACAGAGAGAGCAGACTCCATGCAAGGGCTGATGCTCTACTCTCCTCCTCTGGAAGGTTGTGATTTGCGCCCATCTCCAAAGCAAAGGGTTTTAGTTGAGCAGGTTGGTGACTTTGGGACCTGTCATCTTGTCCATGCCTCTGTCCTGATGCTGATCTGGGAAAGGGAAGCCTGGGGGGGTCTCACTACAGCTGCCACCTAACCAAGGGCAGTCACAGAAGTGATGAACGAAAACTCTTCTCTATAGAGGCAGACAAGAGAAGGGGAAAACGTGAGGACAAACCCAGGCAGGTGCTGAAACCCAGGGCACCAGAGAAGAGGTTTGGGCACAGCCTTGGTAGCATGGAACACAAGAGACCCCATCCTGCCCATGCTGTAGAGAACCACATCTACCTCCCCCCTTTCCCCCCTCTCACAGGCATCGCGGAGGATGCTCGATGACGAAATGACCGTCAGTCTCTCCCTGCCCAGTGAATCCAGCATGTTCAACCACAACCGCTCCTCCTCCTCCAGCGAGCAGGAGTCCAGCTCCACCTATGACCGCATATTCCCCCTGGGACCTGACTACCAGGAGCCCTCCCGCCTGATTCGCAAGCTGCCCGAGTTCACCTCAGGGGAGGAGGACACAGGTGAGAGCCAGGACACCCTGCATGCTCAGAGTGTGAGCCTCACTGAGCCTCATGCAGCCCCTCTCCCCAGGTCCCAGCCTTTGGCCAATCTCCAAACGTTTTGGCACAGAAAGGAGAGGTCAAACAAACTCCTGTGCATCCCATGTGGAGGTCACACAAAGCCTGTGACTGAGAGCCGTCACTGATGTCCTCTGCCAGAATGAGCTGTGTCCCACTACCACACCTGGGATGCTCTGGCATCTCTTCCTCAGTGATCCAGAGGTTGGGCACTGATCCCTTTTCATCTGGTGCCCAGGGCTGGATCAGTGCATTTGTTGGTGACAGGGAAGGAGCAGAGCAGCCTGCAATTCTTACAGGAACCCAGCCATGCTGGGCAGTGTGGGGACTCTGGGGAGGACAGGGATGGAGAAGCCAGCGGCTGGAGTGTGAGCAGCCACTAGGGAGCAGAGGGTGCAGGGCAGCACACCCACGGCAGGGCTGGTCCTGCTGTGTCCCCCTAGGCTGCAGTGGCCCCGTGAAGCCACCCCAGGCCAGCGTCCCCGAGGGCGTCCCACACTATGCCGAGGCCGACATCGTGAACCTGCAGGGTGTGACAGGTGGCAACACCTACTCAGTGCCAGCCCTCACCATGGACCTGCTCTCCGGCAAGGACGTGGCCGTCGAGGAGTTCCCCAGGAAGCTGCTGACCTTCAAGGAGAAGCTGGGGGAAGGCCAGTTTGGGGAGGTGAGCAGGAAGTGGACCTGCTCTGAGCAGGGCTCAGGCAAATCTCTTCTCAGTTCCCAGGGGCTGGGAGAGACTGTCAATCAGCAGAGGTAATGGCTGCCTCTTGCTCCCCCAGGTTCATCTCTGTGAAGTGGAGGGGATGGAGAAGTTCACAGGGAAGGACTTTGCTCTAGAGGGCTTGGACAGCAGGTCTGACCGCCCTGTGCTGGTGGCAGTGAAGATGCTGCGAGCAGATGCCAATAAGAATGCCAGGTATAGGGCTGGGGGGTGCACACACCACAGCACTGCCCCCCATGCAGAGCTCCACCGTGAGAGCTGGGAAGCTTGGAAAGGATCCTTGCCTCTGGCAGCCAGGCACCTGGTAGAGCTGCAAGGACCACATGTCTGAGCTCTCTGGGGATTCTGGGCTGTTGAGTGTCAGGATTCTTGAGCCTTACCAGCTCCCCAGTGCCTATCTGCCTGTCAAGTCCCCCCTGCAGCCATGCATGGGTAAACCCTGAGCTCCCCGTCGTGTCCCTCAGCCTTAGGGGAGGAGACCCTCAGTCCTCCCACGAGGTTTGGGTGGGGGGGTGGCACACTTGGGCAGTCTGTGCACACCTCTGTGCCCCTCTGGGTCTGTCTATCCGATCTGTGTGGTTTCTGTTCCGGAAAGGAATGATTTTCTGAAGGAAATCAAGATCATGTCACGGCTGAAGGACCCTAACATCATCCGGCTGCTGGCGGTGTGCATCACGGATGACCCGCTGTGCATGATCACCGAGTACATGGAGAACGGAGACCTCAACCAGTTCCTGTCCCGCCAGCATGCAGGCAGTCCCACCGCTGGCCACACGCCCACCGTCAGGTAGTGCTGCCCAGGACGGGCAGGGACGGGCAGGGCTGCTCACTCCCTGCACCCTGCCCAGCTGTGGGACACCCCACTCAGGGCCATGTGCCCACTGGCTGCCATCCTTCCCAGCACCTCAGCCCTCCCTTGTCCCCCCTGACAGTGACCTGCGGTTCATGGCCACCCAAATAGCCTCTGGCATGAAGTACCTCTCCTCCCTCAACTTCGTGCACCGAGACCTGGCCACACGCAACTGCCTGGTGGGGAAGCAGTACACCATCAAGATAGCCGACTTTGGCATGAGCAGGAATCTCTACAGCGGGGATTACTACCGCATCCAGGGGCGGGCAGTGCTCCCCATCCGCTGGATGTCCTGGGAGAGCATCCTGCTGGTACACGGGGGCTGGGGACCTCTGACAGACACTGACATGGCTCCGGGGATTCTCTCTGTCTTCTTTCCCTGGGCTGAGCAGTGCAGATGGGATGGGGAGCTCTCTTCTCCCTGCAGTCTACATTCACGGTGACGCATGTGAAAAGCAGGAGTGGTAGCAGCTTTTCAGGGCAGGCTGGGGGGACTATGGTGATTTTTGATGTCCTAGTGTCCATCCTTTAAGCAGGATGCTTGACATTTTCTCCTGGCTATGGTCAGACCTAGAAGAGGGAGCAGGGTTGCTTTTAACCTTTGCAGGGAGCTGGGTCCTTGGCAAGTCCCAGCTCTCCGGGCTGTCACTGCCAGGCAAACTCAGAGCTTACCAGTCTGGCCCCAGGCAGGTCTGTGGGACCAAGTGCCCCTCTGGGCCCAGATCTGGATGCTGAAGCATCCAGAAAGACGTTCTGAACTATGAGCACCTAGGGCTTACAGAGCAGGATGGGATAAGGCCCATGCCCAACCCCGCTCTGTTCCCTCTGGCCAGGGCAAGTTCACGACAGCCAGTGATGTGTGGGCATTTGGTGTGACACTGTGGGAGACCTTCACACTCTGCCGGGAGCAGCCCTATTCCCAGCTGTCTGATGAGCAGGTCATCGAAAACACCGGCGAGTTTTTCCGGGACCAGGGCCGGCAGGTAGGGATGGGACGGGACGGGACGGGACGGGATGGGATGGGATGGGATGAGATGGGATGGGATGGGATGGGATGGGACGGGCAGTACTGTGCCTGGGACATCAGACACCTGGGAAGAAACTTCAAGGTGACTAGATAGGGAACCTGGCTGTGGGACAGTTATGGGATGGGAACTCCTCTAGGAAGGAGTCCTGGTGAAGGGCCTGGCATGGCAAACTCCACACTACACAGTCAGAGCCACCATTTGCTCTCCAATTCTGCTTCAGCATTCAGTCAGGCTCGGAGGAAGAAGCCAGTGTCCCCAGGCCTCTTGCTGTGTCATCTGGAGGTCCCCTTGTCAGTGGGCATAGAGCAGCACAGCCTCCCACCCTGGGGCACAGAGAGATGGGGCTCCCTGAGAAATGGGACTCTTCAGGAGCAGTTTGCATGTCAGTTTCTTTGGCAGTAACTCCCTACCTTTGCCATCTGCCTTTTGTTTTGCAGACCTACCTTCCCCAGCCTGCATTGTGCCCTGATTCAGTCTATAAGCTAATGCTCAGCTGCTGGAGACGGGACACTAAAGATCGTCCCTCCTTCCAGGACATCCATCGCCTTCTCCAAGAGTCAGCCAGTGAAGAATGATCCTTGACTCCCCCCAAGCCAGGTCCCCATCCCTCCCTGTCCCCAGAGGAGCCCCATATGCAAACTGAAGCCACTTCACTTGGACTCAGCAATAAACCCCGGGCAGCTGGTCTTGTTCTCATTGTACAGTGAAGCCTCAGAGGAGAACCCCAAGGACAGCAAAGAGAGCCATGGCATGGGACGACACAGACCTCCTGCTCACTTGCAGACCTGAGCCTGGGAGCATTGTGGGCTGGGATGAACGTTATTTATTGATGTTCTTGGTGACAAGGACTGGGACAAAGCAGTTTCTCTTCCCTGACTAGAGGGGAGGAAGGGCAGCTGGACTTTCTCTGCAAGGAAGTTCTCAGCCCACATGCAGGGCAGGTGCCTGGGGAAGGGATGTGTGTGGTATGTGCCTGCTGAAGCAGGGACTGATGAACACTCACTATCTGTTTGAGGAAAAGCTGGGACCTGCCACCAGCTCTCAGCGGGCTGTGCAATTACAGGATGAAAACAAACACTCTCTGGACATCTGGGGCTTTGGACATGCCTCATGGAGAGGCAGGAAGCACTGTCGCTGATGGCCAGACCCCAGCTGCACAGGGAGAAGCCTGATGGCACTCCCAGCTTCTCACCCAGCTGCTGGAGTGGGCAGCATGCTCAGCCGTGGCTCCTCCGTGTTAGCCAGAAAGGAGCAGGCATCCCAGCGAGAGACATGCCAAGGGGACATCCCCTCACCTACTACAGCCACTCCAGAGCAGCTCAACTGCCCAAGAAATGCATGGGTGATGCATGGCAGCTGGCAGCAGGATGTTAGTACCTTTCACTTCCATGGGGAAATCTCCAGGTCCTCCTCTCCCAGGGTTAACCCACATCTTCACCTGCCAGGAGAGGAATGCACACGGCAGTTTCATTGGCTGCTACCAGGTGCCCATGCCTGCAACTGCCCGTGGGCATGGAGCAGGGCACTCCTGGCTCTCAGCCTGGGATCACAGTTCAGCTGAAATACCTGGCTGGACTCTGCCACCTTGAGCCTCCCACAGCAGCATGGCACCAGTTCATCTTCCTGGATCCAGCAGCATCATGAGCAAACTGGGCAGGTGCTAAAGCCGTGTGCCTCCAGGAGCCCTGGCAGGTTACCCACTATGCCTCAAAATTGGAGCCTCCTGTGGCTGGACAGGAGGAACTTTGTACTGAGAGACTACATGGACCTCTCCATACTTTTGTATGCATTAGTTCAGCACCATCAGTCACGCGTGGCACAGTTCCCAGTATTCCATTGCTAAGGCATGTATATATTCAGTAGATGCACCTATATGTAGGGGCAAACCCATTGAAGAGGCACTTGGTATGTGAATCTGGTTGCATGGTTTCCTTGCAACGCTTCCAAAGGCAGGTCCTCTTGCTCCTCCGTGGGCACTGCTGGGGCTGGGGTCTCTGGGGCTTCACTCTGTGTCCCGGGATGTGGTGTGGGAGAAGCCTGGGGAGTGCACGCAGGCAACAGCCTAAGGGGATGGAGAACGGATGCTCGAGAAACTGGCTGTCTGAGCCACACCAGTTGTCCATCTCCTCGGGTGACAGGGAGGGTGCCCTGAGGCTCAGGATCCATGTCGGGACATGTCCACCAGCACCGACCGAGGTGGGACAGTGGGTCTGGGAGAAGGGAGGGCAGGGGTCTGTGTTCTGCAAGGGGGGCTGGCTGGTCTTCCCACGTGTGCTCCTGCTGGCTGTGGCAGTGGAGGTCTCATCCCTGCTGAGTGTGCCGAAGACGAGGACAACCTTCGTTCATGCCATGAAATTGGCATGCCTCTCCCCTCGGATGCCCTCTCCCTGCTCAGGGTGTGTCGTAGCCCAACCCAACAAGCCGGGAGCGGGGAGCACTGGGCCAGACAGGGGCACATCTGCAGGTCCCAGATGCCCCCCGGGCTCGGTGCCTGGGCACCCTGCACGGGTCGGCACGGCCCCGGGACAGAGAACGCGTTGGGGTGTGTGGGGGGCAGTCCCACCGCCCGGGCAGGTATGGGGGGCCGGTGTGTCCATCCCCAGCTCCAGATGGGACATCGCCAGGAGCAGCGCTGCACTTGAGGTCTCCCGGAGGGACCTGCGCGTCCAAACCTCCCTGCCAGAGCAGCACCAGGAAACCGGGACCGGGGGCATTTCTGGGGGCAAAACGCCCCTCTGTGGCAAAGGAGTGGGGAGGGGGGCAGAGCAGGGCGTCCCTGCGGCAATAGCGGGGCACAAAGGGCTCCCCTGGGCCGGCAGGGCAGAGGCAGGACAAGGCAAAGCAGGGCAGGAGAGGGGAAGGGCGGGGCAGGGCAGGGCAGGGCAGGGCAGGGCAAGGGGACCCGCACATCCCGGAGCAGTGGGCGTGGCCATCACGATGTAGGCGTGGTCACGGAGGCGTATCCTCGGCTCGCCCCGCCTCCTCCGCTCGGCTCACCATCACGCCACCGGTTGCGCGGGCCCCGCCCCTTAGCCGCTTTCTGATTGGCTGTGACGAAGGGGAGGGGCGGGACACGCCCTCTCTCCGAGTTCTGATTGGCTGTGCCGGCGGGGCCGCGGCGCGGGCAGCGGTTAAAGCGCGGGGGGCGGCAGGCGCGGCGCAGATATGGAGCGAGTGGTATTGGTGACCGGCGCTAGCGGGTGAGGGGCCGGGCGGGCTGGGGCGCTGTGGGTTTACCTTGCTTTATTTTGTTTTGCTTCGCCTTGCCTTGCCTTGCCTTGCCTGTGTCTGACACCGTCCTGTTTGCAGCGGTGTGGGGCTGGCGCTGTGCCAGCGGCTGCTGGAGGAGGATGGCCGCATCCATCTCTGCATCGCGTGCCGCAACGAGCAGAAGAGCGAGGCCACACGGGACCTTCTCTTGGCCGCACACCCCACCGCACAGGTCTCCACCGTGGAGCTGGACCTGGGTAACCTGGCTTCCGTCCTGCGTGCCGCCCAGGAGCTCCGCTGCAGGTAAGGGGGTCTCCGTGCTCCACCCCGCCCCTCTGTCCCCGCTCTGGCCCTGACCCCCGTGCTCTTCCCCATGCAGGTTTCAGCGCCTGGACTTTGTCTACCTCAACGCTGGGATCATGCCCAACCCTCAAGTGAACTTCAAGGCCCTCTGGCATGGGCTCCTCACTGGGTAGGATATGTTGCGGGGCGGCTCCGACGCGGGTCCTGGGAAGCCTGGGCTGCTGTCATGGTGAAGAGCTGCCCTTGAGTCCGGGGGTGAAAACCACATCTCCCGTCCCCGGTGTGACACAGAGCGATCCCTGTGGCATGCAGTCTTGCTTGGAGTAGGCTTGGAAACTATGGAGTGCTGGGCTGGTCCAGGGCACCTAGTGCCACTTGTGATCCCAGGTGTGAGAGCCACTGGGTGCAGGGAGAGGGCCAGGAGTTCACCCAAAGCCTGCCGTCCCTGGCACTGTGTGAGAGATGGCTATGCTGCTTTGCTCATGCTGGGTCTTCTTACTGTTATTTTGATCCCACTGTTGGTTTTTTGTAATTGTTTGTGGCTGTGGATCACAGGATTCTGTGAAGCTAATGGTGGGTGCTGGTATAAGCATCATTCTTTTATTTGCAACACAGGGAAGCTGAGCTGGGACGCATAGTGACTTGTGTTGAGTCTATTACAGATGTTGTGGTGTTAAGCATCAGTGCCAGACTGGTTTCCTCACCTGCAGCAGGCATGGCCCTAGGGCTTAGTCCCATAATGGGTCTTGATTTTGCTAACTGAGCGTGACATGAGAGACTGAGTTCTTTTTGTGATTTTTTTTTTTTTTTCTTTTTCTGTTTGTTTGTTTTAATGGTACTTTATCATAGTGAAGGAAGGGACAAGTCTCCACTGGTGTAGTCAGTACTGAGACAGTAGGAGCTGGAATACTTTGTAAACTTTTTCCATCTCTCTTTTCATGTATTGATAGAGTCCTTTAGGGTGAAATAGAGTCTGTGTGGAGCCTGTGCGATGGGGGATACTTCTGAAGGACTGAATTGGGGGAGCAGTAGGTGCCTCTTGGCAGTGTTCTTTGCTAACTTCTGTCCTTGGTTTCCAGGAAGATGCTTCACATGCTGACCACTGCTGAAGGTATAATGACCCAGACAGACAGGCTGACTGGAGATGGACTTCAGGAGGTGTTTACTACCAACCTCTTTGGACACTTTATCCTGGTGAGGCTGCATGAGGATTGAGCCCTCATTCTGGTGTTTTATGGGTAGGGATGGGTCCAGTCAGTACTGGTGAATCAGTCTTCACAGGTTTGGATGCTGATGCAGGATGCAGCCTGACAGATAAAGCATGACAGGGCAAAGGCCTCAAGGGTTGTTTAAATAGCAGTAAATGGTGACTGTCATTGCAAGGGTTAATATAATTCTGAGGCTATTCTGGTGAGCCAGCAGATAGAGGTAAATAGTATGTGGTTTTCTGTCCAGAGTAAATACTAAAGCTTGGCTGTATTAAATTCCAAGGTGCTCAACTGAGCTGTGCCAGAGAATGACAGCTGCTTTTAAATGTTCCTGATGAATCTTGGCCTGAAGTTACACCTGAGCAGTGTCTGCTGCTGGCTAGTCTAGGAAAGGCTGGCTGCGAAAGCTGAGATAACCTCACAGCTTTTAAGTACTGTAAAGCTATACTCTTACAAAAGCTAGAAGCTGTGTTAGATAAGTTAACAATTCTTTTTCAGGTTCGTCAACTTCAGTCTCTACTCTGTGGTAATGAGAATCCCTCACGACTCATCTGGACCTCCTCCAGCAATGCCAGGCCGTCTGCCTTCAGCCTCTCTGACTATCAGCATGCCAAAGGCCAAGAATCATACAGTTCCTCTAAATATGCTACTGACCTGACAAGCGTTGTTCTGAACAGGAAATTTAATAACCAGGTGATGATGGGGTTTGTCTTTCTGAAAAAAAACTAATGAACTCCTTCTCTTCATAATTATCATTACATTGTCGTTACCCACTTGCATTCATTCACTCACAGCAATCTGGTACGTTCCTTAATGCACATGTAAACATGTAAGAACAAAACGTGGCTGAGGTTGAACTGGTGGTGGAAGTGGTGGACAATCTGCCAGAGATTGCTTCTGGGATTCTGAAAACAGGATTTTAGGAGTGGTCCCTACCTTGCAAGCTCTTACTGTTACTTTAGACCAAAGAATAGATCTTAAGAGCAAAGAGCTTCTGCTTTTTTCAGGTGTCCCTGCCTGTTAGAACACTGCTCTGGCAGTGTTGCCTGCAAGTAGTTGAGGTGCAGCCTCTGCTAATGGCTCTGTGCTGCTGTTCAGGTTTGTCTCACACTGAGATGTACAAACCACCTGCCTTCCCTGTCATGGGTGGCTGGTGGATTTTGTTGGCAAGCTGTAGCCCTAGTCTGGCAGTCGAGTTGCACTCTCCTCAAACACTTCACGAGAAAATGGTTTAGTTCTAGAACTAAGATCTTATCTCTTAAAGGTGAGGTAGCCTTTGGTCTGAGTGGGATGGTGTGCTGTGGCTGCTGAGCTGCATGGAGACTGCACAGTGAAGCTGTGATGTGTCAAAAGTCCGCATTTTCTCTCCCATGGGCTTGTAATGGATACAGATTTAACATGAACGTCTCTAATTTGAACCTCTTAAAAATCACCACATCTAATCACTCTCTAGCTCTGCTAACTTAAGGGAGAGTATCTTTTATGTGGTCTCTATAGTCACACTCTCTGGCTGAGGAGTACATAGAGGGAAGGATTCTTTAACTGTTGTATAATTGCACACTGACTTGATTTCTTCTCTGCAGGGTCTGTATTCCAGTGTTGTTTGTCCTGGTCTCGTTATGACTAACATGACCTACAGAATTTTGCCAGTTTTTCTGTGGAAGCTGTTAATGCCCATCATGTGGTTGGTGAGTGGATCTCATGGGTGGTTTTGGGCTGAGGTAGCCCTGTTGTGATACACTTCATTGCAAGTGATATACAGCATGATTCTGGCTCCTTTCTGCCTGTGCTGCTATGCAGCTCTTCCTGCTATTGAGCTTGGCAGGCTGGCCCCTCTGCAAACCTTCCTTTTTGCATCCTGGGGCTCTAATTTCCAAGCTGAGTTTGGTGCTGGAAAGCACTGTGCATAGAGCTAGGGTTCAGCCCTTCAGCTGTAGCAGCATTCATCAGGGCTCCCCTGTGCAGGTTTGCCAGGCTGCTTGGGCTTGTGGAACACCATTATTTTGGTGGCAACAGACCATAGGACAAAACTTGGTCCCTGTGCTTTGGAATACTGTTCATTTCTAGAACAGGCTGTTTTTCAGTGTTGTTCTTTCCATCCCTCTAGAAGGCAGTGTTTCTTGCTTTTTCTTTATATCCCTCTGGAAAGCAAACCCTCCTGCTTTCTATTACCTCTTCCCCTTCTTTCCCAAAACTTTCCTATCCTTTCTTCCTCTGGCCCTTAGCTTTTCTGGTCCACTGCAGTTCTCTTCCTGAAGGCTGCCTGCTCTGAGCCATGATGCTCTTACTGTAAGACTGGCCTTTCAGCTTGAGCTGCCCTAGTTGTAGCAGCTGATCCTGACAGATAACATTTCTTCTTGCAAGCAGAGAGGCAATGCCTTCTCAGTTGTCCTCAACACTGGCAGTGGAACAGATCCTCTTTGCTACCTGCCATTTGTGCTCTTGAGACCACTCAAGAAGCACCTGCAAGGCATGTGTGGCCCCCTGCCTTGGGGTGAGCTCTGTGTGGGAGCATGGAGCTTACTGACCTGCTGTGTGGCTCCAGAAAGTGGTTTGGGGTGATAAAGGGGTTCTTTGATCTGTGTATATATATGTGGAGTTACCTGTAGTCAACTTTGAGAAGATTTCTACCACTGGTAGATTATCTGGAGTGTCTGGGCTGTGCAGGGCTTGTCAAACCTTGGACCACAATACAATTCTGTCATGTGCTTCTTTTCCTTTCAGATCCGATTTTTTGCTAAAACGTATACTCTGACACCGCATAATGGAGCAGAAGCTCATGTAAGTAGTTCACAGCTTGAGTTTTTGGGTAGCTCTTAAAGGGTCTGCTGGCTTGAGCAAAGAGCCTCAGCAAGGCTGGTGGCTGGGTGCTGTATTTGACCCCCCAGCAACATACTGCAGTGAGTGCTGGGGAACCACCTGTCACCAAGGTTGATCTGCCAGGTGATGCTTTATGACTTCATCCAGTACCCATAAAATTACTTGGGGGAAAATGCTATTCCTTTTATCTCTGTTATGGAGAATGACATACATGCATAGGAATGGAGTTGGGTGATGTCAGGCACAGTGTGTCCTGAGCACAGTAGAAGCGAGTTTGGCCATGCTGAATTGCTTTGGCATAAACATGGGTTACTGTTGGCTCATGTAGGTCACAGATGAAGGGAGCCAGCTCAGACTTCTTCCCTAGATACCATGTCTTCCCCTGCTTGGTGGGAGCACCTGTACTGCACCTGCACTGTCTTCTCCTGTGCCCACTGGCAGTTGGGTCCTTGCCTGCAGACTTGGCTGAGACAGTGTGTGCTAGACCCCTCCACCTTTGTGCTGTTCTTCCCAGGTATGGCTGTTCAAACAGAAGCCAGAGTACCTGGATTTACTTGTCAAGTACCACAGCTGTACTACTGGATTGGGGAGATGCTACGTGGAGGGCAGAAAGGTAAATGGAGAGGGAGCTTCCTGCTGGAGGGTTTGTCATCTGCTTTGCCTGGAAGGGTTGGTGCCAAGGGTGTCCTGTGGCTGGAGTGGAAGCAATGTGATGTTGAATGCTGAGCAGCAGGGAGGGATGTGGGGTTATATGTGAGGTTTCCCAGAGTAACTCCTAGTTGGAGTCTGGAAAACACTGGAAATGATGTTGCCCAAAAATGTGTTGGCTTTTGCCCTGGTGACAGATTCCTCTAATTGCCTCACTGTGAATGTAGAAGCTCTGGAGGTGCACCTTGCCTATCCCCAGAGCTGTCCTTGCCGTTTGCACTGGCTGCCACCAAGGTGATGGTCTCACAGTGCTGATCTTACTGTCTTCCAGATGGATGTGGATGAAGACACTGCTGAGAAATTGTACCAAAAGCTGTTGGAACTGGAGGAGCAGTTTCTGGAGAAATACAGCGAACTTTTAGACTAAGTAAAGCCAGTCTCATTGGGGTAGGAGTCTTGTATTGGTAACATGGGCTTTCTTCATTCTGGTGCTACTTGTGCTGCTTGCTGTTCTGCAGGCCTGTGGCTTCAGACACAATCTTCCTTCTCGACAGAAGGTGAACAATTCCTGAAAATGGAAATGGGAAAACTGAAGAGAACTAATTAGACTTCTTGAAATGGGATTTTTTCTTTCAGCATAAAACCGGAGACCTAGACTAGGTGGAGACTGTCTTAACACAGTTGAACAGCAGTACCTTGCAAAAGCATGACTGAACTGTGCACAGTTCATGAACAGCCTCAGACCTATGGTTCAAACCTGGCTCAGTGCAGCAAAGGCAGCAGTCTGGGGTGCTGCCCTGTCTCCTGGCTCTCCTCATGTTTGCAGATGGCTCAAACCTGTTACCTGTGGCTGATCCTGATGTACTTGAAGGCTTGCCTTCAGAAGAGCTGCTCTTACACTTGTTCTCCAAAGCTGTGGCTGTACAGACCTGCTCAACAAGATTGAACTGAACTGGGGGTCGAGCTTTGCACAGCGTCTGAAACCAAGTTCCTGAAGAGCTGGCCTGAGAAGCACACCCCTGCCTCACCTGTGAGGATAGATGCCTTGCTGTCCCCTGGGTGTTGGGGACATTAAGGGTTTTAACCACGACTGTCTGGAAAGACCCAAACTGATGTTGTTAGCCTGGACTCAGGGTCAGTCTGCTCTGTTTATAGCAAAAGTGAGAGGTTACCCTGTTGTTTTATCTATTTAAATGTCTTTTTATATAAGTCTATTGTACCCACTATTCCTCCTGTTGTCTCTGGGAACCTTTGCCAAATACCTGGCACCAAGTACCTTGAAGTGCCCTGATTGAATAAATGACTGGAAATGACTTTTCCCTGCTTGCAGTGGTGTTTTTACTCTGATATCCATCTGTTTTTGACTCAGAGGGCTGGAAGGAAGGTTGGTTTGTGGGATGTGTGGGGTCTCTTCAGTCCTGCCACAGGAGGGCTGTTAAGCACCTTTTTGGCTTACTTCTCTTGTTCTCTTTAGTTACTGAAAGACATAATAACTTCTGAAGACTTCAGTGTGTTTGTGTTGAGCACCTGTGGGATTTCTGAGACTATTTCCCAGCCTTAGGCACTTGAGAGATGTCTCTGGTGCTTGCTCACCCTGATGTGTCATGTAATTACTTAATACTCCCTGGTAAGGGAGCTCAGGCATTTCCCTGGGGCTGGCAGGGGTCAAGTGAGGTCAGGAGAGGGAAGTTGTGCTGCTCAGCCCTGGCTGAAGTGGAGGCTCCCTGAACTCTGGAGGCTGCATGCCCAGGCTGGTACACTGTGCTGGGGAGTGGGTTCCCACAAAGAGAGGGTGGCTCAGGGCTCTGTGTAGGAAACCTGCATAGGGCTGGTATTCAGAGCCCAGATTCTCCTACAGAGGTTCTTTCTTGAGCTGGCTTGGAGGGGTACAGTTTTAAAAAATCTTGCTTTTATTTTATTTTCCTTCCTCCCATCCTCCATTGGCTTTGAGTGTCTCTGAACAGCAAAGGGGTACTGCTGGTGGGGTTATGTCAGCAGTAGAGATGGCTCATTCTTGAGTCTGGGCTGAGCAACACCTCTCAGCTCAGCCTTCTGTGAATACCTGAGCTACCACTGCTAATTGGGAGAGGAATGTGCTCAGTTTTGGCCTGACACTAGAACAGAATGAGGAGTTGGCCATTGTGGAGTGGTGCTTCCCTTGCCTGTCTGTGTCTGTTCACAATTGTGAAGTAGATTGGGGTGTGCTTATGTGGATGTGTAAATGCAATAAAGCCTGTTGAGGCACCTGATCTGGGTTCTGTGACTTTGTTCAGCTGTGTCCTAAAACATGCTGGGGCCAGGGACCTGTATTTCTGATGCTCTTTCTTCTCCACCGTGAAGGACTCTGTCTCAGCTTGATGTACTTGATCCCCAGAGTATCCTACAGCAGTACTTGGCTCCTTGCTCTGGAGAGTAATGAAGGGTGTTGTCCTGATTGGTTTTATGAGTGTCTTGAACTTCACTGTGCCTCTGCCCTAGGCTGTAGTAGATATCATTCACACCCTCTACCTTTAGGATTCCCCACCTACCGCAAATCAGAGACACTCAATTGTTCCTTAACCCTGCCTCATTCTCTCTCTGGGCTGAGATAAATGAAATAGCAAGTGTTTCTCAAAACAGTCTGATACAATGCTTCATGAGCTAAGTGCCACTTACTGGGATGGTCAGGGCTCTTATGCCAAGATGATCACCTGTGTTGTCCTGTGCTAGCTGTGTGCTGGCACTGCAGGTGGGACAGCCCAAGGATTTGAACGCAGTGAGGTATGGAGGTCCTGGAAGAGGTAGTTTTGAGTAAACCAGCAGATTTAAGAAAAGAAAAACACCACAGTTTTCTTATGAGTTTGGTGGTTTTGTTAGGCTTGTTAGTTTGTGAATTTTTTGTTTGTTTGTTGGTTTTCTAAAGCCTAGAAAAAAGGGGCAAATTTCTAGGATGGGCAAAGATTGATGACCATAGATAGGACGTTTGAGGATTTATCTCAAGTATGTGCCTGTAGAATGATGTTTGGCTTTTATCAGGAAAAGTAATGTGTAGTGGAATGGGAGAAGTTCTTTTTGCCTATGGAGCATGCAGTGACTAGTGAGGGGAGAGGACATGATACACGGCCACCAGTGATGCACCAATCCATTATACTGGTGTCAGCTAAAGCTATGAACATCTTTCTGGGTTCCTTTTAAAAGCTCTTTGTACCTTTCCCTTGAGGATTTGTGGCTCAGGCTTAGAGAAGACGTGTATTTCTGTTTTGCTCTGTCTGAGCTCAGCCTGCCATGTGGTTTAGTTTCACCTCAGTTGCTGTGATGGCACCTGATGCACTGCAAAGTGTTACATCCTGGGAGGTGCAAGTGTGGGATTCAGGAGCTGTGGTTGGTGTGAACGCAAGGTGGCCTCTGGAGATCTCTAGTTCAGTTTCCTGTTCAGAGTCACGTGGAAAGGGAACAAAGGGTGCTAAAGCACACACTGAGCCTGGGAGAGATAGGACAATTTAGAAAAATGATATAAAGCTGGTGGTTTCCCAGGAGTTTGATGCTGCATGGAGCTGGAGATACACAATCAGTGTCTCCAGACGACTGCCCTTCAGTTGGAGGAGGTGCCCTAATGTCCTATTGCACTTGTCACAGGCCACCACTGCTCTGTAGGGGTTTCTGCCTGCTTTTGTGACCCCAGGCATCATTGTCCATGCCCCTCTGTAGGAAAAAGCTTGGCTGTGTTTAACCTTACCTTCTCCCCCTCTTGTTCACGTGGCAAGAAGCTGTATGTCTTTGCACCCCAAGGATAGAACTGTAACCACCTCTCAAGTTTTGTCTTTTGTCCTGAAAGCATAGGTAGGACCTGGAGCCTTGAAATGTGAGCTGCCCCAAGGACAGGGGTTGGCTCAGTTGTTGGCTGCTCTCTGAATTTTACCTGGTGGATCTGGCTCAAGGGTGCTGTGCCACCTGGTTTGGCTGCCCAGCACCCAGGTGACTGTAAAGAACTGGCCAGTGCTGTGAAGCTGCTGGTCTTCAAGGATGGCTCCTCATGTCCTGCTCCTGGCTAACAGGTGTCTATGCATGGAGCTTAATCCCCCAGCTAATCCCTTTCAGATGGCAAGCACATTCAGGTACAAAAATAATGCAGTAACAGCAACTGGGTCAAGAAGAGCAGGCAGGTGTATGTATCTGTCAACCTCCTCCTGATGTACTCCCATCCCCCTGTTTTTGCTTCCTAAGGTAGTGGAGACACCACTGCTGCCCTTGCACGAGTGGGGTGCCTCCACAGATGTAATGCACGTGGAGTTGCCAAGCCCTTTGTTCAATGAAAGCAGGTCCTTCCTGGCCCACAGGGCCCTGGAGTGGGCTGGGGTGCTGCAGAGTGGTGAGGGATGCTGGGTGGGATGGGGGAAGAGCTGGCAGCAGCAGTTGTGAATCACAGCTAATACAGGAGCTTGCTGCCTGTGGTCCTTGGATATGGAGCTTTCCAGACATGCTCTAGGGCAGGTCTTGAGTGTGAAAACTTGTTGTGGTTGCCTTATGTTATCCTGCACAATCAGCTGTGCAATCTAATAACCACACCTCAATCTAATCTAATCACCATGCCTAATCCTGAGACACTGGTTTTTTATCTTCATGGGCAAACGCATTGCCTTCCTCCAGACACAACCGGAGTCCTCCATTGCTTTTCAACTCAAGTGGCTCTCAGCTATGTAGGGCATGAATAACAGGAGTGTGGGTGGGAACTGAGCCCTGGCCAAGGGAGGAGAAAACTTGAGATTGGGCTGAAATCCCATGGGTGGGTGACCTTTGCCTCTGCAGGAAGGGAAGGCAGTAGGATTGAAGAAAACAAAAAGGACCGGCACCTGTCCCTGTAAACAGGTGCATGTAATAATCAGTTTGTTTAGAAAGATCCAGGGTTAAGCTTTGAATAACAGCTTTGATGTTGTAAGTCTTGGAGGGGAGCTGCCCAGAGCACAGAGAGGAGAGATGTAGCTCTAAGGAGTTGGGTGAGAAATGGGGAGCAGAAACCCCTCTGGGAGTGTTGCAGCAGCATGACCCGTCTAGTAGGGAAGAGCCAAGAGGGGCCTGGGTCTGGGTGGCTTTTGCTGAGAATGACCAAAAAGTTTTTGGCTGGGAGAAGGAGCAGAGCTGGCTCGAGGTGCAAGCTCTAAGCAGGTGGCCTGATGGCTGGCCCAGGCAGCTCAGGGATATGTCCAGGCAAATTCTGAAGCCTCCAAGGATGAACACCCCACAGCCCCTCCCAGGCCCTGTCCCAGGGCTGCTCCCACACACCACTTCATTTTGCAGCTTTACAGAGGGACAGTAAGGCTGAATTGCTCAAAGGGTATGGTGTTGGAGGCTGAGGACAGATGTGTACCACATGGCCAAGCAAATGGGAAAGCCCAAAGAAAGACAAGACTGCCCACAGGGTCAGGAGAACTGTCAGCGTTGCTTTGAAAAACAGGGAGCTGTGCCTGAAGGAGAAATCTCGAAGGGAACTGGTGGATGAGGTCAGGAACAGCTTGTGAGAAGAATCTGAATGAATAGAAAATCTTGATCATCAAGAGATGCTCCTGTATAAGAGCAGACCTTGGAGAGGCTGCAGCGCTGTAGTTAACGTTTTTGGCATCAGTGCTCTGTGAGAAGGGCCTGGGAAGGCTGCCCTGCCAGAAATTCCCTGCAGATGCAAGAGTTTGTACCAAACCAAAGTGCTAGCAGGGGACACAACAGGGCAGGCAGATGAACCACCAAGGCTGCATGACATTCACCTTGAGGCAAAGCAGCTGAGCTGCTCACTGTGCATTCATTTATCCCCTAAAACTGCCTCAAGCTCAGCAAACAGGAGGGTGGCTGAATACTCAGCCTGGGATTGGGCTGTGCAAGGCAGCGCAGATGTGGAACACATATGTAGGATCCTCTTAAAAGAGAAGTTACTAAAGATGGCCACAGGCTGCACCATGGAGACACAGCTCCAGACCTTCCCTGCTCTGTGTTCGTGTCTGTCTCAGCAGAAGCTTTGGTCAGCTCAGTCTGGTTCAGCAGCAGCTGTGCCCCTTGGAAGCATCATGAGTCACTGTGGCTGGCACCTCTCTGGGCAGCACATGGCAGTGCTGCAATATTTCATGTCTTTGTCATCTGAGTAGAAGGTGGCTCATTCATGGTGAGACAACAAAAGCCAGACTGGCTAAGATGGCTTGGATAAGTCATTTCTAGGCAGCAGTTTGTGAAAGCTGTAGGGATGCTGCTCTGTGGTGGCTGGTCCATTTGTGCATGGCCTCCAGGCACAGGGGATTTATTAAAGGCCTTAAAATGAAGTCACACTGCCTAGGAGTGGAGCAGATCCTCACTTCCTACCCACAGCAGCTGCCACAGCTCACGTGTCAGGAGGGCTGCATGCCTGCCTCAAATTCCCTGGATACCTTTCAGCAGGTCATGGCTTCCTTGGCTTTGCGCAGCTCTTGGATTGAGTCAGGCTCTTCCTGCTGTGCCCAGCAGCTCCCCAGCCAGTTCACGACAGGCATTCTTCTCTGGAGAGGGATGTGTTTATCACTTGGGTCTGGACTGCATCAGTGGGAGTGGGCAGAATACTGTGGAAGGGATGAGCCAGGTCTCATGACACAGGTGTTGGAGGTCAGCTGTGAGGTTGGCTCTGTTTCTGGGTCACCTGCCAGGCAGTGGCAGAAGTTGAGGTCAGTGAAATTAGGGAGAGGAGCCTGTAGCATGTGCATTGCTTCATGTTTAGGCTGGAAGGTCAGAGGCTGGAATGGCAGGAGCAATTGTCAGTTTGTATGTCTCTGTATACAGGCAGTGGATCATGTCTCCATATGTTTTGTTAAGGACTCACAGGAGTGTTAATGACATGAGCTTCTGGAGGTCTCTTGTCAGGGATGCCCCTCTTGGAGCAGGACTGGCACCAGCATTAATTATCCACCTCTTGGTTCCCTGCTGCACCACATGATGGTTGTCAGGTCCTTAGGTTCTCCTGCTCTCCATCCATGCCCTGAGTCACGATGCTTTTGGATCCAGGGGTCTTATGTGCTGGCCTTGCACTTCACACTTGAGGTAAGAGGTCCATCCTTTTTCCCAGACATCTGCTGTAGGGTGAGCTCTCTCTCCCAGAGGGACAGTGTGCTGGGGTAGTATAGCCCCAGGGTGTTTAGCCATGTGGTCTGTGATGGAGATCCCTGCTCTGCATAGGGGAGTGGGGTGTGTTAGCAGATGCAGTCACATAGTGAGGCTTTTGGGGACCCCTTTGCCACTTGCAGAGGGACCAGAAATCCTTCTGGGATTGAATGTTTGCCTTTCTGAATTCCGGGCATTGGGTTGATGAATCATCCAGCAGCATGAGAGCCTGGCAGACATCTCTTGCTGGATGCAGCCACCTCAGCCTTGTGGTCACCAGTGGCTCTCAACCGTGTGGTGATAGCCCTTGGCATTTATGTCATCAACAAAGCCCTTCCAGTGCTGCTGGCACCCCAGGCACAGTGCTCAATGAGAAAATACCATGAGGGTAGGACATCTCCTGCAGGAAATGTCACTCCTTGGCATGCACAGTCATTCTCTGGCCGTGGAAGCTGAGGATTGGGTCCAGCTTCTGGCCTCCTCTCTTTTCCCAAAGTCAAGGACAACACTGTTGGGGTGTAGAGCAGTAGAGCTGGCAAGAATACAGGGAAGAAGGGTGAGCATACAGTCAAGGTGGTGGGATTAGAAGCTGATGGTATGGAGGTGTCTTCCCAAAGATCTCTTGGGTGCCTGTGAGCCCCCAGGTTCTTTGGTGAGGTGTGGGCACCAACCACAGTGGAGTGAGCTGTTGTTACCTCTGAGTAAACAAAGAGCATGCTGGAACAGCTTTCATAGAATCCTAGAATATCCTGAGTTGGAAGAGAACCCCAAGGATCATCAAAGTTTTACTCCTGCCCCTGTGCAGGAATCCCACGTGTGACTGAGAGCATTGTCCAAATGCTTCTGGAACTCTGGCAGGATTGAGGCTGTGACCACTTCCCTGGGGAGCCTTTCCAGCACTCAACCAGCCTCCAAGTGAAGAACCTTTTCCTAATAGCTAACCTAACCCTCCCCTGACACAGCTTCATGCTGTTCCCTCAGGTTGTATTGCTGGTCACCAGAGAGAAGAGATCAGTGCCTGCCTCTCTGCTTCCCCTTGTGAGGAAGCTGTGGACTGCTATGATGTCTCTTCTCAGTCTCCTCTTCTCCAGGCTGAACAAGCTAAGTGACCTTACTGCTGCTCTTATGGCTTTCCCTCTAAGCCCTTCATCATCCTCATAGCTCTTCTTTGGACAGTAATAGGATCTCCAGGTGATGCTGGGACTGGTTTGGTGACCCTGGCACTGGTTCCACCTCCGGATGTGCTGCCTGGGGTACTTCACTGTCAGGTGCTGTTGGCATGTGGTGGCTGTTTCCTGGGGAAACCTGCCTTGGCACATCCACCCCTACCTATTTGATCACCTTCCCTGAATGCTGTTGATCAGTTTCATGCTCCCTGCCTCAGGACCTGAGATCATTAATCACAGTGGGATCTGCCAATACTCTTTGCAACCCAGACTTCTGCCAGGAAGAGACAGAGAGAGGTCATGTCTTTGTCAGGCCTTGCTAATCTCCATCTTCTCCCCACCTTTTTCTCCTGTTCCTTCCCAGACATCTCTCCTTGAGGTGTTCAGCAGCAATACAATTGCTGTAGGACAAAGGCTGGCTTTCCTGACAGTTATCAGAGCACTGATATGTGAGCTCTATGTCCAACCACAGTAGCCAGGACACCTCAAAAGCACTTTCTGGAGCAGGACAGGCTGTCCTGCACCTTGCCTATGCTCCTTTTGCCAGCATTGCTGAATGTTGACCCACATCAACCTCTGCAGGGACTGACTGGGACATGCAGGCTCTGTCTGGGTCTCCGTGGACAGTTCCCTGACCTCTCAGGTCCATGGTTTGGCTCAGGAGAGAGCAAAGTAGGGTATTAACAAAAGGGACATCTCAAAGTGGGTGCCAGCACAGCTGGGAGTCATGTGGGACAGCCAGGCTGGTTTCCCAAAAGCCAAAAGTACTGAAACCACCTAGTACTCAGACACTCACTTTTGTTCAAGCTGGAAGTTTCTTCAGTTGGGGTTTCTGTCTGGGAGACTGAAATAGAAGATTTCACTTCCTTGCTTTGTCCTTGAGCAGTTCCATGGCTCCCCCAAGCCCCTGATTTTCCTTTGAGGGCCCTTCTTGTCCCCTGTACCTGTCTTGGCAAGGCTGGTCCCTGCCGCTGGGCCAGCATGGAGGTAGGGGAGTGTGGAGAGGATCCAGGGTAGGTGTGAAGGTGTGCAGGCAGGGTGCTGTGGTCAGGGCTGCATGGGGAATTTGCTGTCCTTCTGCACTTGCTTGGTAAATCATGGCTTTTTCCTCAAAACACTCATTTTGCGCTTTCACCTGAAAGCTCCTCACTAGAGGTGCCGCTTTTTGTGCTTTTGCCGCTCCAGTGACAGCTTGTGCAATGTACAGATGAGTGTTTGTGCAGCTGCCGTGCAAAGGGCAGTGTGAGCACCCATATGTGGTGCTCAGGGAGGCTGCTCTGCTGTGGTGAACCCTCTGCTCATCCCCTTCCCACCACAGCTTCCTGCTGAAGGGTGGGATGAACAGATGTGAGAGGGGCAAGGGGGACAAGCTGATCCTTCCCAAATGGCCCAGAAGTGGAGAGGTGGCTCATATCCTTGCATATCCAAGTATTGATGGAGCAGCCCTGGCAGTGTGTGGGTGTGCTGGAAACATGCCAGTGAGGCAAGTCATTGGCGTTGCTAAGTGGCCTCAAAACCCAGGGGCAGTTTTGCACAGTCCCACGCAGCAGAGAGGGCACATTGTACTGCTGTGATGTGTGTGCTCAGGGGGATTTGTATGTTGAAACACAGCAAGGTAGAACCTCACCTTGATCACAGGGGCCAGGTTTACAGTGTGAAGTGGTAATGGGTACAAAGAACTGGCATCTCTAGAAGGTCAAATGGAACAGCAGCCTCCCTGTGACAGTGAAGAAGATGGTGGGTATGAATTGGGGGTCAGCAGGATGGACACTCTTTTACATTACCCACTGGATTTCTTTGTCATCTTCTGTGCTATTCAAAGCAGGAATAATAGCCAGATTCTTTTTCCTGGCTGTGCCATGCATTGGGTAACCATGGGGCAGGGTTTTCCATTGAGGAAGAGTGGGGCTGCAGGGTCCCTGAGCCTGCCATGACAGCTGTGCTGCCTGCACTCCACAGGTACCAGTGCCAGCACAGGACAGGAACTCGTGGTGCGTAGGAAAGCCCAGGCTGGTGCCAAAAGTCTCTGACACTGGTGGGAAAATGCCAGGTCCCAGGGTCTGGCACTGCTTGGTGAATGGGAACAAGAGACCATGAATTTCAGCATATTAGAAGGCAGAATAATACATCGATTCTATAGTTATTATATTATATCTAATAATAAATAAATATTGTATTATTATATAAATATTATTAATAATAAGGCAGAACTTCTATGCAGTGCCACTTCTCTCATACTACAGTAATCTGTCCTAAGCTTTGTACTTGGTGCCTGTGCAGTTCAGCTTGGTTCAAGTCCTCCTAAATCCAGCTTTGAGCTGTTCTCATAAGCTCTCACAGGTAGAACAGACCTTTCTAGGAAGCCTGGGGATCATCCCAGCCAGAAAGCCCATCTGACACTGTGCAAATCTCCTGCCTGCTCCCCATTTCAAAACCTGCGCTTGTCAAGTTCTATTAGGATTGGTTTTAGGACACATTTTTAAAATGCATTTTGTATTTTGGCTTGGACAGGCTTCCAGTATCTGCCCAGGACTTGCTGAAGGAGGGATGCAGATGGGTCAGGCTCGGTGCAGCCATACCTCCTGCAGTGACGTGGGTTGGACAACCTCTGAATGGTTTCCGGAGCACGTGCCTGTTCACCCAGGTCTCATTTGACTCACAGATGTAAACACAAGTCTCACTGCTGAGATCAGTAGGGAAACCTCTCAAATTGCTGTGCAACTCACGGTCACATCATGAGCTTTCCTGTGTAGTTAATTCATTCCACGAGGTGGATTTCCTCCTTCAGTGAATGGAGGTGGGAGGGAGCTTCCCTCACCCTGGGCACGTGCAGCGAAGCCGTGTGGTGGGGCTGATGCATACAGGACTCTCACCACTTGCTGTGGTCCCTGCCGAGCTGTGTGGCCTCCTGGTATCCAACTCTCTGCTGTGTCCAGGTGAGTGGTGACTGTTGAGTTTCCCTCTCCCTTCAAATAGTCACCCACCTCTCTGCTGGCCCTTGGCAGCTACAAAAGTGCTGCCTTCAGGAGCCCCTGGCACTGAGCTGCAGAGTCCAGGAACAGGGTGACATGCTCCATCAGACCTCTGGAAGACACAGCTGGACTTGCTTGTTGTGCCCTGTATGGGAATACAAGCAAGGAGACATGCCTCCTGTGGCTTTTCTTTCTCAACAGGATCTGGTGGTGAGACCCGAGGCCATGAGACCAAAGGCCACATGAACTGAGGGCACAAGGAGATGCTGGGAAGAGCTCCAGCACATAGCAGGAGTGTGCAAGGATCAGCCACAGCCTCTAGCTCACCTTGCTCATCTCCAGGCTGGATAAACCAGGAAGAGGACATGTCCCATCCATGTAGATGCTCAGCATCTCTCAGCCTTGGGCCCTGGGTTAGCTGGCATCTGTCCTGTCGAAGTGTGTGTCCTTCTGGACTGGCAGAAGTGCCTGACAAGTCAGAGGGTCAGGCTGCCATCCCGGGACAAGCTGGAGAAATGGGGTGACAAGGGCCTCATGCAGTTCAACACAGGGAAGTGCAGAGTCCTGTGCCTGGGGAGGAACAGCCCCCCACACCACTGTGTGCTGGGCCACCCACCTGGAAAGCCACTCGGCAGGAAAGGCCCTGGAGGTGCTGGGAGATAATTTGAACGTGAGACAGCAACACTCCTTTGCAGTAAAGGAGGCAAAATGTGTTCTGGGTACATTAGGTTAGGGCTGATAGCAGGCAGAGGAGGGGATCCTTCTATTTTCAGCACTGCTGGGGCCACTCCTGGAATGCTGCGTCCAGTGCTGGGCTGCCCCGTACAAGAGAGAAGGATGAAGAGAGGAGCTTCCAGGGGCAGGTCACTGGGATGGAGGAGGGACTGCAGCACTTCGAGGAAAGGCAGGGCGCACTGGGGCTTGTCCCACCTGGAGCAGGCTCGGGAGCCGGCCAGCACAAACCACCGCCTTTAAAATAGGAAGCGCTTTAATTGCGGAGAACAGCAAGGAGCGGCAGTGCCGAGCGGCCGGGGCGGTGCGTGGGGCGGCGGTGCCACGCGGGGGAGCTGCGCCCCCGCCTGCGGGACACGGCGGGCACCGACCGGCGGCCGGGGGTCCTGCGGGGTCCTGCCTCGGGTTAGCCGCCCTCGGGGCTGAGCATCCCTCGGGGAGCGGTGCCCGAGAGAGGGGAGTGCCCGGTTGCCCTAAGCTGGGGACAGCGGTGGTTGTCCCCGAAGGACAGGATGTGCTGCCGCCTGTGCTGTCCCCCTCGATCCTCCAAACCCTAACAACAAAATGAATGGCTCCCCGCATCCAGAGCCGGGGGCATCCCGGATTTTTAGCCTCCCACCGCCATACCCGTGGCCTGGTTTGACCCACAATGTCACGGTCTCACCACTGCAGGAGCCCCTCACAAGCCCAGGAAAGTGAGAAGCACCGAAGACATGCTTTTGGGGGTGCAAGTTTTTGCACCCACAGCTCCTGGCTCAGTGACGCTCTGTTGCCTGTCTTGAAGCAGTTAGATTCCCTTTTTCCCAGACGTGGTGCTGGCACATGATGGCACTCTTGTGGCACTAGAAGAGAGCATTGTCTGTCTGCATCCTTGGGCTGCCTGGCTTTGCACAAGCCCTGTCACACAGAATGGGGTCAGGCGTGGGACACTGGGACCTCCTGCTTGGACCAAGGTTTGGGCAGCCTCCTTTAAGCAAGGCAGAAAAGGCAGAGCCATGCTTTCTTGTTTGGTTTGTTTTTTGAAAGAGGAATGTTCAGACTTTAGAGATGACTGCAGTGAACCCTAAGTGCCTGTCACTTTCTCTTCTTGTCCTCAAAAGACAGGATTTAGCCTGTCTTCAACTCAAACGAAATACCTCCGGAAATGCTTTCTTCCCCTCAGAAAAGAAATCAACAAAGGATGTCGATAACATAGGAAATCCTTCTTTTTTGTTTTGAAATACTGCTCTTGACTTGTTTTCCTTTCTTTTTTTTTTTTTTTTCCCAGCCTTTAAGGTGATCGCTAGGAAAAGGCTTCCAAACGTTGAGGTGCTGTTTGCTGTGGGAGCTCTCGGCACTGCTCTGACTGCCAGCCCTGGCAGTACCATGACTGCAGTGGGTCTGGCACTCTGGACCAGCTGGAGGCCTCACTGGGCACAGGCTGGGGACTCCAAAAGCCCCAGTCCTGCAGCCTCGGGGCAGTTTGTGCTGACTGATGGAGTAGCTGCCCCCAGGGAAGCTCAGCAATGGAAATAGAAGTGAAGGAGCTGGTGCCCAAGGGACATAGTATCCTCGAGTGAGGTTGGTGGGGGCAGGCTTTTAGAAATGTTTTTCACTTCCTACTGCTCTCTGGTTGCACAAAGGTTGGCTGTCCTTGTCTTCCTATCCTCCCTGGCTTCTTCCCCTCCTGTTCCGTTCTGCTCACCCTTGCTGCAGGAACCCTTATGTCCCTGCCCCCTTTAGCACAGGCTTCACTTCTCAGGGAGGCCGGAGGAGACATAGGCACAGCGCCATCCCACACAAAGTCTGTGGTCCCAGAGTCAGCATCTTCTGCCACTCCCTCTGCCACAGCTGCTTCCTCTCTCACACAAGATGTTTTCTTTGTGTCTGTCAGCTCCATCCCCAGAGAGTGAACATAGGATAGAGAGATGGGATGAGAGACCTGGAGCCCCCCTAGTCCCAGGGCTGCAGGCACCAGGTTTGCAGTGTTTTGGGGACATGTGTGTGTTAGGGACTGGGTGTACGTGGCTTGTGCACAGCCTTGCTTCAGCAAGAGCTTATGTGGCCTCTTGTGCTACTCACTGTGTGTGTGGCTTCTCCCTGTCACCTGTGGGCAGCTTTTGAGGCAAATGTGAGCTTGTGCCATACCTGGGACATGGTGCTGGCCTGTGTTTGTCATTGGTACATTTTTAAGGGCATCTCAGGTTTCCTCACGTGTCAGTGAGGCCCGTATATCATCGTGGCAGCGCAAACACCTCCGCATTGGAAGATGCTGTGCCTGTGCTTTCCCTGGGAACAGCATGTCCAGAACATTTCCGTTTGGCAGGAGGTGCAGAAGGATACAGGACTGCCAGAGTGCAGCCTCTTCCCAGCCTGGATTTCAGTGAGCACACTGCACTCATGGCCATGAGCCTGTCTTGGAAACATGCACTGCTTGTGTGACCCCAGCGTGTGCAGTGTTACTAGAGAGCCATGGTGTGCAGTGCCACGCCATCTGCACGGCTTCCCTGTGACCCAAGGAATGGAGTGTAAGAGCTAAGCTGTTCCTAGAAATGGAAAAGGGGCTAGGGAGGCCATAAGGATAGGTTTGCACCCCCCACCAGCTCCCTGGCACGCCGCAGGGGTGGGATGCTCAGGCTTGCTGGGTGCACACCGGCAGCGGGGGCACTTTGGGAAGGCGCATCCCAGATGCCCCATGCAGGGTCGCCCCGCGGACTCCTTCGGGCGGGAGATGCCCGAGCAGGAGCAGGACCGTGAGCAGGTCAGGAGCGCGCTGAGGCTG
>VXAU01006133.1:3839069-3949189 GCA_013399695.1 Formicarius rufipectus | reverse complement strand
CGCCCATGGCTCGGCCGCTGCCGCTGCTGCTCTGCCTGGCCGCGCTGGGCGCCGGCTGCCGGGCAGGGACCACCCCCGCCGGCACGGCCGGGCCCTCCGCAGAGCCGCTGCAGGACGAGGCGGACAATCAGGAGAACATTCTCTCCCAGGTACCCGCGGGGAGGTGCGGGCACTGCCGCCGGGATGAGAGTGTGCGCGCCCCGCGCGGTGCTGGGTGGTGCTGGGTGTGCGTGCTCGACGGTGCTGGGTGATGCGGTGTGCTCCCTGGGTGATGCGGTGTGCACGCTGAGCGATGCTGGGTGCACCCAGCTGGGTGCTGCTGTTCACCCCCTGGGTGATGCTGGGTGTACACGCTCAGCGATGCTGGGTGATGCTGCGTACTCAGCCAGCACCGCCGGTGAGCACGGGAGAGAGTTTCATCACCCGGGGTGCAGTTAAGTCACTGAAGCCCATCTGAGAGCAGTTCACAACCTCCTTCCTATCGTTTGTCCGAGGGGGGACTCAGAAAACGGGGAGCTTCTTGGGAGGGGAATTGGTGGAGCCTCTTTGTGTGCAGAGGGGAGGGATCCAGGCTCTTTCCCTGCCAGTGGGATGCGGTGGAGGTTTCTGTTAGATTTGGCTGATCAGACTGTGTGTGATTATATACGCTCGGAAATGGCTATTGCAAACGTACCGCCAAAGTTATTTTTGTGCTTGGGCTTTCAGAAGTGCTGTCTGCAAATCTCCGTAAAGGAAATTCCTGGCATTGTATAGGGCTAATCAGAAATACTGCTTCACCACCAGGTTATGCTGCTTATAGGGTGGCTTTCAGTTGCTCTTCCAGTTGTAGCCTTAACCTGTTTGCCTGTGTAAAAATATTTTGGTCTGGGTAGCAGGTGACTTATTGGGTCCTCTGGACACAGAGCATTAAAAGACAGCAGGATGGGATTTGTATTTACAATTCTTGTATTTAAGATTCAAAGCAGCATTCTGCACAGAATGGAATTAAAAATACCGTGTTGTAAGAAACCAGTTTCTATTCCTCTTGTAGAGAGAGATCAGAAAGCTTTGTGCTCTTTAGAAAGCTTCTTGGTTGACAGATTTTGGGAGAGCTGGCCAGTTTCCTTGAGGTTCAAGGCATCCCAAGTGTCCTGTTTGGACCTCAGGGTCTAGGCTGTCCTTGTCCCTTGCTGTGCCAGCAGAGGACAGGACATTTGCTAACTGCTGGTGACCTGTGCTCAGCTGTTAGGTGACTACGACAAGGTGAAGGCGGTGTCCGAAGGCTCCGACTGCCGGTGCAAATGCCTGGTCAGACCCCTGGGCCGTGGCGCCTGCCAAAGGATTAATGAAGGCGCTTTCAGAGCGGAGGACTTTTACACAGTGGAAACCATCACGTCAGGACCCAGCTGCAAGTGTGCATGTGTGGCCCCCCCCTCAGCCCTCAACCCCTGCGAGGGGGACTTCAGGCTGAAGAAGCTGCGGGAGGCAGAGAGCAGTGACCTGAAGGTAGGAGAGCATCTTGAGCTCGTGACTCTTTGGGGAGTGGGAGGTCTCCTGAAGCCTTTTCTTTCAGAGCCTTTTCTAAAGAAACTATTTCCCAAAGTTTTTTTTCTAAACTATCTCCTACTTATGTGGCTATCTGCGTGTTTGATATAAAAATTAAGCTCAGCTTAAGGGACTGATTTGAGCAGCTGCAGTCGATGATTCACTTGATTCATTCCATGCTGCCTGGGGTCCGCCGTGGCTGTCTGTGCTGGAAGACCAGAAGGGACTGGACTGCTCCCTGCCCTTTGTCCAGCTCCAAATGTCCCTGGGGGACAGCTCTGCTCTGCTCAGCAGCTGCCAGGTCTTTTTCCTGTTGCAGAAAGGGACTCCCAAGGACCCATGCAAAAAAGCTGTTTTGGCTTGCATGGGCCAAAAGCTGCTGATGCATCAGCATGAGGGTGTGTTGCACAGCTGGCTGATGGCAGGATGGGTTTGTTGTTTTCTCTACTATTTAGCATTTTGTCTCTCTAGTAATATATAGCTCTTTTCCAAATGTGACAGTGTTTGTTCTACATACTCCTGACTTTTACTGGATTCTTGGTTTTGCTGGTGTAGCAGCTGGCAGCAAACCCTGCTGAGTTTTCAGTTTGCTGCCAGTGTAGGGCAGTAGAAAGCACCACTGGCTTGGTCCAGCCCTGGGGACTCCCTGGATCAGAAGGCTCAGTGTTGGTGACACTGGTGTGGGCGAGGATGGGAAGTACCCTGGGGCAGCCCTGCTTGTCCCAGCTGTGGGGGGAAGGCAGGCGATGTGTGAGGTGCTGTGGGGCAGCCTGCCACCCAGGCCACCACAATGGGCTCGCTCTAATTAATTTGGACCTTGAGGATGTGTTTCATCTTGTCCAACTGCAGACAGTTAGCAGCTCCTGGTCCAAGTGCCCCTGCAGCTAGAGAAGATAAACAGGCGCAGGCAGACAATCCATCATTTCAGGGAAGGAGGAGTCCCAGTCTAGAGTTGTTTGGTGGTCCTTCATCTGGAGGAGAAGTCATGATGTCCCACACGGCCTTAGATGAGGAGTTGTCAGTTCTCTGTGCTAGGGGAGGGGACACTCCCTGTGGTGACAGAGCCACCCCTGTGGTCCCTTGCCTGGAGGCAGGCAGAGCTCCTCCACCAGCAGCTCACAGCTCTCTCCTCATCCTCTCTGGGCTGGTCAGCCTCCAAGAGGAGCAGAGTGGCGTGGCTAGCTGTGCCCTTGGCTGCGGCTGCTCTTCCTTCCCACCAGGGAGCTGCTCACAGCCAGCTGTGGTGTGAAAGCCTGTCCTCTAGGAACTGGCCCCGGCTCCCCTGCTCTTTTCACAAGGATTCGCGGCCAAGCGATTTCACAAGGTTTATCCAAACATACACACGCAGGGGTTTTCTTTGCTGCGGGAGTCCGTCCCCAGGAGCTGTGAAGCAGGCTTTTTTTCTTGGAGCCCCTCCTGGGGTCAGGCTCCCTGGGAGCAGCCACTTTTTGTGGGAGAAGCTGGGAAGCAGGACAGGACACAACTCCAGTTCTTGTGCGACTCATGAGGAGCAGCTCCCGCACTCCTCAGTGAGGGGCTGGGTCAGGCCACCTCATTGCTCCGGGCAGCCCCAGGGGTACTACTGTCTTTCTTGATCTGATGTGCATCGCTCTTGCCCGGTCCAGCAGTGGGAAGTGCACAGGGTCAAATGTTGTGTTTTACTAGGCTTTCTTATGCTCTGACTCAAAAGCCTTGGGTATTCCATGTGTGGGAGAGCCGTGGGAAGTTCCCTCCCTTGTGATGAGTGGGCTGGAGGATGCGTCCCTGAGGGAATGATGAGAAAGAGAGAGAAATCCAGAGAGAGAAATGCAGGCAGCAGGAACGTAGGTCTCGGCACCCCAACTCAGTCGAATGGCTGTGCTGGGTGTCCCAGCTGAATGTTTCAGTCCCATCTGTGTCTTTCATGAGGTCTCATGGGAATTCATGGACCACCAGACCAGTGAGAGCCAAAGTCTGTGGTGGGTGAAGGGAAGAAAGCAGTGATTTGGTAGGAACATCAGTGTGGTCTTTCGGGCAGGGTCAGCGTGGTGTTGGCAGGGAATAGCTTAGTCTAAGATGTGTTTTTGTGAAATGACAACATACCGCTCCTTAGCTTGCAGGCACAGTGTGTGTTGTGGGGGTCTGTGGTGCAGAGTCAGTGCAAGGAGTCTGTATTCAGGATGCTTTGGAAGGAGGTTAATAAAGTCTGCAACCTTTGTGTGCTGATGGAAGTTATCCAGCCTGGAGGGAAAGCATATGTCTCCAGTGGCTGTCTGGCAGGCTGTGTGCATTGTATTGGTTGTCTCCATCCAGCCCTCAGTGGAAAGTGGATGCATAGCCATAAAACAGCTCGTGTCTCTTAGTGCTGCCATTTTATCTGGCCCAAAAAAATCTTTCCTTTGCTGTCAGCTCCGCAGGGAGACTGCAGAGGCTGGGGTGGAAACTCCAAGTGCTGCCAGCAGTGCTGCCTGTGATTCTCCCATGTTTACGAAGCTCTGTTGACCAGTTTGTGGCTGCTGCGAGAAAATGTCACGGCCCTGTAGTAATTCCTGTGCACTGAAATCATTCCCACCCCTTGGGGCTGTAAGGTCTGCAGCACCATGTGGACATGTGGGGACACATGGGACTGGAGGGAGGGGACATGTGTGGGAGCCAAAGCAGGGAATGGCCCAGGAGCCCTTCTCGCCACCCTTGCCACACTCAGCACTGTCCTCTGTGGAGGAGCACCAGGAACTGGACAAAAGGCAGAATGAGGGTATTGTTGCCCAGATCCCCAGGACTGGTGAGCAAGGGCTGATGCTGGGCAGGACATGGGGATCCAGCCCTTCCTGCTGCGGACAGGGGAGAGTTAAATACAGACTGTCTCCAAAGTGGATGGTTGCAGGAGAGGGCAGCATCCCCCTGACAAAGTTGTTTTCCAGGAACTGTTACCAGGCTGGGACTGAATTTCTGTTTCTTCACTCTTGCGTTTGAGAATATTAAAAAAAAAAATTAACAAGTTTCTTCTTGTTCCAGGAAAAAAAGCACAGAATGGCATGAACTCAGAGTCTGATCTCAAACTCACTTTTATTTGAGCTGCCTTTTTCTTGTTGCCTCTTTTGCTGGCAGTAACATCACTGGTGGAGTAACTAATCCTTTGGACTTGCAGGAGAGCCTGCCTGAAGCTGGCAAAGAGAGTAGTGCTTCTCCTTGTTCTGCTACTAATCCCCAGCACCCAAAACGTACTCCTGAAGCTCTGCAGAGGTATAGTGTGTTGCTCAGCATGCTGTGCTCTGACCAGGACATCAAGGGAAAACCTGCTTTTTAATACACTTCTTGCACTCAGATGGGTGCATCACCCTTGGCTTTTCAGCTGAGGAAACCACGCAAGGCACGTTATGGCAAGTGCTGCTGCCTGACTGTGTACTCCCTTTGCCTTGCAGCTGTCCTCCATCGTCGAGATGCTGGAAAGTGCCTTTTATGGCTTAGACCTTCTGAAGCTGCACTCGGTCACAACCAAGCTGGTGGGTCGGGTGGAAAAGCTCGAGGAGGTAAGATGAGCCCTGCTCTCCTTCAAGAGTTCCTGGTACCTTTGGTGTATTCAGAGCTTTGTTGCTTTTGGAAGAGATGTTAATTAACCGTTTGGCTGAAGCTAAACCACACCAGACTAGGCTGTCTGAACTAGACTGGACTAGACAACATCGGAACCCCATCAGCCTTGCCTGACTCTCTCCAGCTCCCCCATCCCTCAGGGCCCAAACTGGGTGCAGGATCCTGGCTGTGGCCTCACCAGGAACTGCATCTCCTTGGGGTTAGAAAGGCCTGCTGTTAAGTTTTTCCTCTTCTCAGTTTTACATCTGTGCTGGTTCTTCTCAACAGGCTGCTTTTGTGCTGTTTGATGTGGGGGTGAGAGGTTCAGGACTGGTGCTGGGGTACACTCGCCAGGACTGCAGGGAGCCAAGGAGCTGAGATTCCTGAAGGACCGAGTTACGTCTTGGCCTGCATTATAAAAGAGCAGAACCCTCAACCTTCCATTCTTTTTAGAGCAGACTTCCAGTGAAATAATTTTCACTTCCATATAGTTTAATATTTCTTTGGCTAGCACCACGTAGGGTTTGCAGTTTGTTAAACTGTGCTCAGCTATGTAGCAACAGGTTGCCAGATTAAATAGTGGAGTTTTCTCCCGTGGTCTGTATCTGGGACAGTAATTCCACATTCTTGTCAGAGTGGAGCAGTCCCGTTTGTCTCCAGCCAGAAGCTGAGAGGTGATGATTTATAAAGCCAAAATTCCACTTGCAAAGTGTTTGGGAAAGGATGGTGCGCTTTGTCCTGGGGTCAGGAAGAAGACAGCTGGGAGAAGCATGATTGCCTGAAGGGCTCTGGGTTTCCAAGCACAGCAATTGACCCGAAAGGGGCAAAAGGGGTTTTAAGGTCTAAAAATAACAAAGCACTAATGTTCCTGTTTGTAATCCCATCCTCCTCCTGTGGTGTAGGGTGTTCTCCAGTGATTGCTTGGGTTTGCCAAGGGATTGTTTCATGTGGAGTTATCACTGCACTCTGCTTCAGGACCAAAGAGGCCCTGCCTCCCAGCCGAGTCCTGCCAGGGGGGTTCACAGCCAGCAGTGCTGGTGGCACTCCGGGCACGTGGGGTGACCTTGCAGCACAGTCACTCTGCTCACAGCCTGTCACAGGAAGGCAGACAGGCAGAAAGCTAAGTCTGGCTGAAGTAGTTTGGCCAGAGATGGAGCAGTAAAGGTGTAGGAGGAGGGAATTCACAGGTTGGAGTATTTAATTTCCCAGAAACAGAGCTGCAGGATCATGCAAAAGCAGCTGAAGCTGCCTACAGGCACTTGGCTGGAATGGTGAAAGACAGGAGGGGTCTGGGTTAGGTGGAGATTGGCCAGTGCTCTGGGACAGGGCTGAGCTGATGCAGGCAGTGCAGGCAGCAGGTGTGAAACGCCTCCTGCTGCTGGCTTAGCACGGAAATTCCTGTTGAGAGGAGATGGAGGAGGATCACACCCTCCATCAGCCATGGGATCTGACACAATGGACAGCTGAGACTCTGAACAAGAGCCTGGCGTGGCTTCAAAGCATCGCCCCCCCAGGCGGGTGTGCTTTTGGCAGCTGCTCCGCAGCGAAGCAGCTGAGTGGCCTCCAGCAGCATCACCAGCCAGGCTTTCGTGGTGCCTCCCCACTCGCACTCAAGGGGAGGCAGATTTTATCCCTAAGGAGGTCATAAGCCAAACATTACACAGAATAAATGATAAGGGCACAAGGCTGTTGGAATCAGTCATCCTCTCCAAAGGAGGATGGTGTTGAAAGCTGCTCCTGCACTCATCCTAGAAGAGCGTCACAAGAACTCTTGATTACTGCAGCAAAATGCTTGCTGAAAAGTCCCTGTGTCATTGGACTCAACCTCAAAATCTATGACTCACAGTTCCTGGGTGAAGACTGGGAATTCAGTTGTCTGTGGAGGGGGGTGGGGGTTAACTGGGCTCAGGATGATATTTTTGCAGAGATTAGGAGGTTTTTCAAGTTTCCAGTATAACAAGGTATTTTATCCAAGTGGACTCTGTAAAGGAAGGGAACCCCCAAATTCCTGGGCCAAAGAATTAGTGCCTTCTCTGGTGAGGCAGAATCTTTGCATTGTTTTTAGCTCACAGCTGTCACATCAGCTGGTGATTTTGAGGTCACAGATGAAGGTCACAGTGGAGTTTAGGCAGGACAGATTGAAAATGAAGGATCAGGGTAACCACCCCCAGCCTCTGTGCTCTGATTGATGTGCCACCAATTCAAAGCAGTTGCTGTTTGAGATGTAGAAGCCCAAGGAGTGATGAGTAGAGATTGCAACAGCCCCTGGGGTATAGAGTGTGCCTGTTGTTGGAAAGATGAGAAGGGCAAAGGGGTTTGCCTGCCTGATGAGCTGCAGGCAGCCCCAGCTCCCTCCTGGTCATGGGGCATCCCTCTGCGGGTCACTGGCTCATGTCCTGTCCCCGGATTCTCACTCTCTTTTGTGAGAGTGGAAGGTAATGGGGAGGAGCAGTCCCCAAGTGCAGGCACTGTGTGGCCAGGCAGCAGGGCAGGACAGGGAGAGCCAAAGCCAGACCAGTGGGATGCTGACCTCCAGAACATCCCTTGAAGGTCAGGCAGCCAGCCAGGGTGGCATCCAGCTAGGAAAGTGGGATTAATAAATGGAAGATGAACTTGCTGCCGCAGGGCAAGGACACCAGGCTGAGGCTTTAGTTGGCTTGTCTTGTTCTCTTCCTTCTGTGAGCTATGAGTGTAGCTGAAAATGAGTGTTGAAGAACCTCGTGGCCACACTCCTGCTCCACAGGGACCTGTGGCAAAGAGTGAGTCTGGGAGGTGCACACCAGGGATGGGGTTTCTGGATCCCACTGGGGTCAGGGGCATCTTCTTAGCAGCTAAAGCACCCTGCTTCATGAATAATCCCAGCTGTGAGCCCAGGATGGTGGCACAGAGCTTCCTGGCTCCTGGAATGTGGTTTGGGGGGCCACGGAGCATCCCTTGGCTTTACGTGGGGTAAAGTCCCCTCTCTTGCGTTTCTAGGGCATGTCCAGGAACTTCACACAGGAAGGCCACCGGGCAGGAGCCAGTGGGGAGGAGGGTCTGCAGGATCCTCCTGCCAGGGACAGGGAGAACTGCTCCAGGCTCCTCACCAACAGCCTCACGGACATCGAGGGCTCTCTGCAGCGGGACGCCGAGGCTGCCTACACGCACGCAGAGGTACGGCCGCCCAGCACCAGCCAGCCCTGGCGGTGTCTCCTGGATGTGACTCTGGGCTGGGGATTTTCTGCTCGGCTCGGGTGACCCTGTTACTGTGCGTCTGAATCTAGCCTGCTTCTCTCGGCACGGCACATCCCAGCTGCTGCCGGGGCGGGATGTAGCGGGGAGCAGAGGGAGGTTGCTCCCTCGGCCTCCCCCCTTCCCACGGGGTTGTTGGTTTTCGAGGTCAGCAGCGGCTGAGCTGCTCGGAAAGCGTGATGTCATTGTGGGGCCGGCTGGGAAGCGGTGGGAAACTCAGAGCCTTTGATTTAACAGGGCTTGGGGCTCAGTGGAGGGACAGCCTGTCGCCTGCCCTCCCTCCCTCCCAGGCAATTACCCCTCCACAGACAGCCCCTGTGCCTGGCAGGCTCCGGGCAGAGGCTTTGGACATCCCCGGCTCTGGCACCCAGCTCCACACTGTGGGGGTCCCTGTGGGGTCTGCCCAGCATGGCAACATCCTCTGCCTTGGAGCAGCAGTCTCTGTGCAGCCTCTGGGAGGGGCGAGAGGGGTGTTTTGAGAAAAGGTCTGCCCACGGTGTCCTGATGCTCTTGCTGCTTCAGTGGTGTGGTCCAGCGTGGCTTTATGCTCCTCTGATGCCTGCTGGGCAACTCCTGGAGCATCCTGCCCTCACTCCTGCGTGGCAAAAGGTGTCTGACGGGGGAAACATCATTTCCAGCTCAACCAGGGGTGCTCTGTTCCTGAGGGTGGCAGCAGCCTGCACTTGTCCCTCCTGGGTGCTGTGGGTCCTGTGAGGGGGTGGGCTGCCCAAGCCATGGTGGGGAGAAGGATGAGCTCCTTCCACATCTGCGTGGGAGACTCCCACTGGGTGTTGGCAGGTGGGGAAAAGGCACTAGCTGTGCTGTGCCAGCACACTCTGCCCCAGGGAGAGCCATGGCCCAGGCAGGGGGTGTCCAGCCATGCCCCCAGCGCCGCTCCCCCTGCTCCCCACGCAGTAAGCTGAGCAGCTGCTGCCCACTGGAGAGGAGCCAGCCCCGGCCAGGCAGGGGAGCGAGGCATGGGGCTTTTATTACCCTGAGTGACCTCATTTCCCAATATTCCCCTTCTCTCGCTGTTAATTGCAGCAGGGCCCATCTTCTCAGCCAAATGGGCACTGCTTCAACCTTCAGGCTGGCTTTCCGATTTCCTTTAATGAGATGAAATCCTTAAGACATGAGCTGCAGCAGCTGGTCCCTGCCCCGGGGGTGTTGCTGGTCCCTGCCTTGGGGGGTTCCCAGTCCTGCTGGGAAGGTGCCCTCAGTCTTTCTGCCTTGTGAAAGCTTGGTGCATGTTGCACTCTCCTTACAGATCAGCTGCCAGCACCACTCCCTGGTGTGCAAGGGAGTGGATCCCACTCTGCCTGCCTGTCCTGCATCCCACAGCCTGTGCCTCACTGAACTCTGAGTCCTGGAATTGCAGGGTGGCACCAATGATATGCAGGACCAACACTGGTTGGCGACCCCACTATCTCCTGGGGGCTTTGCCATGACTGAAGCTGTCCCTGAGGAAGGAGGGAGCACAGAGCAGGGCTGTCCAGCCTGGCCTGCCCTGGCCCCAAAACACTACATTTCTGGCCCATCCAGTAACAATGTTCTGTGTCTCTTCCAGGGTAAATATGAAGAAAGATTCCTGAAAGATGAAACCATATCCCAGCAGATCAACTCTGTTGAGTCCCTCCCTGAGCTGCACCTCTCTCTGGAGGACAAGACCCCTGAGCAGCTCTTGCAGAGAAAGCTGCGGGTGAGGAGCCGGCCTCCTTCCAAGCCCACCATTGTCCGAGGGGTCACCTACTACAAAGCCCAGTCCATCGAGTCAGAGAACGACATCGAGGAGCAACGTGAGTTGGGTATGCAGCCGTGTTCAGTGGGATGGCTGGCTGCATCCCGTGGGAAAAAGTGTCCATCCCTGAGTCCTGCCTCATCCCCGGGCAGTGTAGGGACAAAGCATGGGGGAGCAGCAGGGAGAGGAGAACTCAGAGGCAAGAGGAGGTGTGATGACTGGTATTCATCAGAGCAGTTCAGCATTGTTATTCCATGGAAAATCCCTGGTAACTAAAGAAATAGGTCACTGCTTCAGTTTAAAACACTCAACATCAACACCTTTCCAAAAGGGTGTCTCTGGTGGCTGGGGAGCCCTAGTGATGCCTGTGCCCTGCGTGAGGCATCCACTTCGGTGTCCTGGGTCAGGTGGGTGGGGTCTGGCTGGGCATGCCCTGGGGAAAGCACCTGCTTTTGCATCCCGGGTCAGGTGGGTGGGGTCTGGCTGAACATGCAGCTGGGTTTCCATCCTGCCCCACCTCTGGGAGCTGGCAGGACAGAATTGCTCCCCATCACCTCCTGCTGTGCCCTGCCTGAGGTGGTGGATGTGGCTGTGATGGGGTCTCACCATGTGAACACAGTGAGCACTGTCAGCTTCTGTAGTTCACACAGCCCTTCTCCAGCTGGAAATGAGGAGGGAATGCAGCTGGGCCTCGTACAAGACAGCCTGCCAAAGTGGGCAGGGGGGCCAGCACAGAGGGGCCGTGGGGACTGTGGGGCTGACACCTGTGTCTGTATTCGGCAGCGGACGAGCTGTTCAGTGGGGACAACACAGTGGACCTGCTGATCGAGGACCAGCTCCTAAGGCCCAACAGCAGGGCAGGCAAGGGCATGAGGAAGCCCTCCCCAGTGGGATGGCCACCCACCCCTGGCAGTGCTCCCACCACCCTGCCGGCCACCGACACTGCCATGACGGCCACCGTGCCACTGTCACCTGCCACATCCGCAGACCCCACGCCAGACCCCAATGCTGTGAGCTGGCTGACCCCCACCCCAGAGACTGTGACTGCTCTGGCAGGGCTGGGGGAGGAGGGGACCCCGCAGCTACCAGCAGCCTTTGCCAGTACAGTGATGGCCTCAGCCATGGAGAACCTGCCCACAGCCACCACCGCCGGGATCTGGAGTGACGTGGAGAGCAGCCCTGGAGCTTGGGGACAGGAGAGCACCCCTGCAATGCCAGTCAGCCCCGCCACCCCAAAGGAGGGCCTGGAGGAGGAGGACATCAGGAACATCATTGGTGAGAGTCTGCAGGTCCTGCATCGGTCCAGCTGTGCACACGGGGGCTGGCTCGTGCCCATGTGTCCAGCTAAACACAGCACACCTGGATTTGGTCACAGGTGGGAGGAGTCATGGAGATGGTGGCTGGACAGAACTTAATCGGGATGCCGGGTTTACTTGCTTATTAATTTGGAACCTTCTGTAGTCTCCTCCCAGTTCTAGGGGCTGGGCTGAGCAGGGCAGAAAAAGGCTTCCCTGGACATGGACCCAAGACAGCTGGGGCAGGGGCATGGATGAGGCTGTGGGGAGGTGTTTGCAGGATCTGGCTAGTGCTGTTTAGCCTTGTGAGGCTGCAGCTGGGCTGAGGTAGCATGGAGTACCTGCTGGATTGGCAAGGGGCTGGAGGGGGATGATGCCTGCCCCAACAGGAGCTGCTGATGCAGCCTCCCTGCCTCAGGCCTCACAAGCCCTTCTCTGCCCCTGCAGGGCGCTGCAAGGACACACTCTCCACCATCTCGGGGCCAACCACCCAGAACACCTATGGGCGCAATGAGGGAGCCTGGATGAAGGACCCCCTGGCCCGGGAGGAGCGGATCTACGTCACCAACTACTACTATGGGAACACACTAGTGGAGTTCAGGAACCTCGACAATTTCAAGCAAGGTGGGTTTTGCACCATCTCCACTGCCATGCTGGCTGCTGCTCAGCTCATCCAAGCAGTGTCCTTGTTCCTGAGTTGTGGGATCATGTGGGATGATCTGCCTGGCAACCCTTCCCTTCTGGGGGCTAGTACCCGGGTTCAGAGCATGGGGCAGGTCAGGATGCAGCTGGTGGCTGGGGAGGGAGCACCATCAGAGCTGGGGGCAGAGGCTGCTGATGGCAGGGCCACCCACCCCAAAGCAGAGGGAGGGTCTCACCAGCGAGGTGTCTCTGCCCCGCAGGTCGGTGGAGCAACTCCTACAAGCTCCCATACAGCTGGATTGGGACGGGACACGTTGTCTACAATGGCTCCTTCTACTACAACCGAGCCTTCACACGCAACATCATCAAGTATGACCTGAAGCAGCGGTACGTGGCTGCCTGGGCCATGCTGCACGACGTGGCCTACGAGGAGTCCACCCCATGGCGGTGGCGAGGCCACTCAGACGTGGACTTTGCTGTGGATGAGAACGGCCTGTGGGTCATCTACCCAGCCATCAGCTACGAGGGCTTCAACCAGGAGGTGATTGTGCTGAGCAAGCTGAATGCAGCCGACCTCAGCACCCAGAAGGAGACCACGTGGCGGACGGGGCTGCGGAAGAACTTCTATGGAAACTGCTTTGTCATCTGCGGGGTCCTGTACGCGGTTGACAGCTACAACAAGAGGAATGCCAACATCTCCTACGCCTTTGACACGCACACCAACACGCAGATCATCCCCAGGCTGCTCTTTGAGAACGAGTATGCCTACACCACTCAGATAGACTATAACCCCAAGGATCGCCTGCTCTACGCCTGGGACAATGGCCACCAAGTCACCTACCATGTCATCTTTGCCTACTGAGACCCCCCACCACAGTGGGGCACTGCAAGCCAGGGGCCACCAGCACCTTTTATTATTATTTTTATTGTTATTATTATTTTGTACAAATTGAAGAGTAAATGATGGGTTTTGTTTCAAGCTGGTTTTCTATGGAGGATTGTAGATCGATCCCCAAGCCAGAACCACCCCTTTTGTTTTTGCTGTATCCTTTCTTCTGATTTTCCTTCCCAGGGGAAGGAGCTTCTTCTTCAGAAGGGCAGCCGGGGTTCTCCTGCCCAGGGAAGAGGAGGTGACCCAGACATAGTCCTCCTGTTGCTATTTTTAGCTAAAGATGATTAGCAAGACATCCCAAACGAGTGCAAAGCTGGCCTCTCTGCTGTGGGCACCAGGTCCCAGCAGGATGCTGATGTCTGCCTGCCCTAGTGGAGGACCTGTGTGTCCCATGGGAATGTCCCATCTCTCAGGACTGTCTTCCCAGCTGACGGCCAGCAGGCCCTTTGGAGATCCTGCTGTACAATGGGCTGTGAGTGCAGCTCCAGCAGCCCCTGGTTCTGGCACTTATGCAAAGGACTGTCCCCTCCAGCGGGGCTTCTGCCGTTTGCAACCTGCTCTGTGGGTTCCAGACACACCCTGAGCCCTGACTCACACCTGGAGTGAGCTGGTGGCAGGAGGGGGATGCTGTAAATATGTGTAGATGGCTTCTGTTTGTTCATTTTGTAACCCAAAGTAGTCCCCCTTGGCGTTTTCGGGGCAAAGGCTCTGCCTGGCTGGGCTCTGGGATGCCTGGGCAGGGGGCTGAGGGAGCCCTTGCTCTGCTGCTCTGCCTCCCACATTCCCTCCTGCTGCCACGCCCACCCTGGTCCTGGCTATTGACCATTGGGATCCCCTCACAGAGGCACAGCCCTTGCCCTCCTGCCCACCAGCATCTTGTATTTACCTGCTGTCAGTCAGTAATAAAGGATCCAGTACCTTTGCAGCTGTTTGGGGCTTTCTTTGGCTCTGGTTCACCCTCTGGGCGCGTGGAAATACACAGGTTACACACCAAATGGGGAGGGACCCCAGTAGGCTCTAGGCCACTTGGGACTGGCAGTGGGGCAAGGTGAAGTAAGAAGAGCTTGTCTCCATGGTGCCAGTTGCAGTCAGGTCACTTGGGCTACAGGAGATCCTCATGGCCACCTCTTTGCCAGGCTCTGGGTGAGCACCTCATGCAGGGTGTTCTCCCCAGGCACAGGAGAGGGGCCTGGGAGCATGGGGCAGGGCCAATACTGTGCTGAGCAGAGTTACACTGCAGCCCAAAAGACTGCAGACCCAGGACAGGCCTTCTAGTCCTTAGCCTAAGGAACAGTATTAACAAGCACAATAGCAATGAATATTAATAATAAATAAAAGAAGGATTTTATTGCCTTCAGTGCTACAGAGAACAGAACGACACAGGATGAGGGATGCTCTCCACCACCAGAGCCCATGGGTGCTGGCTGAGGATGCAGTGCCAGTGCAGTCCTGAGCCCCCAGCCTCCCCCAGCAGCCCTTCCCGATGTGCTGGGCTGTGCCACACCAGCTCCCCAGCAGCAAATGGCCCCCACAGCAGCTGGCCACCCTTTTCTGGGGCTGTGGGGGAGCCATGTGCCTCTTGCTGGGGCACTGCCGGGGTTTTTATTTTTGACTATTGTGTGAGCTGGCCCACAGTCAGGTGGGGCCTGGGCCAGGAAAACGAACTGGTGCAAGGAGAACAGCCAAACCCCTGGCCGAGCCCGGCTGCTTCCCAGCAGTGCGAGCACCGGGAGGACAGGGGGCCTGCGCAGCTTGCGCCGAGTACGTGGCAAAGGGCAAAGCTTTTCCAGTGTTGCAAGGCACATACTTCGCAGGGGTGTATTGCTCCTCATCCTCCTCCTCACTGTCCCCTGGAGCTGTTTGTCTTGCTGCTGGATGGATCAGTCTCTATTTCCTAATAGCCACACACACAAATAATAATCGTAATTAAAAACCCCACATGAGCCAGTCAGTGCTCAGCCCATGAAGGAAAGGCCACTGGCTTTTGGCTGGCAAACTGAAGCCCATCATCTTCTGTGCGAGCTGCAAAGGGGAAAAAAAATACTGTAACATACTGAAGTCATTACGCAAGGCCAGTGCTCTGCTGGTGTCTCATCCCAGCTGAGCACCACAGCGCACTGGAGCTGACAAACATGGGACCAGGGAACAGAGCTCCACAGCGGCCTTGGAACAGCAGCACTCTGCTGCAGCTCAGTGTTTGGGGCAAACACCACAATCCCCCACTGCCTGGCGGGTGGCTGTCAGTGCTGGCAAGGCAGAGAGGGCTGCATGGGGCTGAGCTCACGTGTATGTGTGTGTGGTTTCAGGAGGAAGGTGCTCGTAGCTGCGTCCCTCTGAAGTGAAACAGCCCTTCTGCCCCAGCAGGGCCAGTGCTGCTCCATGAGCTGTTGCTAGCAGTGAAAAGTATTAAATAACACACACAAAAAACAATTCAAACAAAAAACAGGAAAAAGAAACCAAACCCAAGAAACCAAAAACTTTACAAATGCATCTGCTGCATTAAATCACCTCCCTTGGGCCAAGCCCCAGCCTTTTGCCAAGCAACCATGTGGGCTGGGGAAGACAGCAGCAGTGTTCAGGGGAGAGTATGCAGGTGAGGAGGTGGCAGGGTGCAGTGCGTGAATTGCCGTGTCAGGGCAGGCTGTCCTCCTTGTAGGGCTTCAGTTGTAAGTGCAGGGTCCCACCAGCCTCCTGGATGGCTGGGCTGGGCTGGGCTGTCACACAGCACTGCTGCAACTCTGGGCAGCACCCCAGAGCTCCCCAGCAAGGGAGGCTGCACAGGCAGGGATCTGCACAGGTCTGTGGGGCTGATGAGGCATGGGACTATCTGGTCAGACCCAGCACAACCATTTTGGCAGAAGGGGGATGCTCCTGCTCCTGGGATGCAGGGCCAAGGCTGGGAGGCTGGTCCAGCATGGGATGTAGGGCTGCAGCAATCCCTGCACTTGCAGCTGGGAGCCAGACACTGCTTCCTCCTGCTGCCCTGCACACACCACAGGGAGAGAAGCCTGATCTCAAGCATGGGTGCCCACTGCAATGTCTCTGGGCAGGACACCAGGGTCCTCAGACCCCCACCTCAGGAGGCAGCCTAACAGGGACAAAAATAAAAAACAACCACAATTTTGGACAGTGCACAAGTAGCAAGGATGGCCCAGGTGCTCCCCCGCACCAGCCCTCGGCAGCAGCTGCTCATGCCGAGCCCAGGACTGAGCTGTGTGCCTCATCCCCACCTCTGGCACCAGGCACTGCTGCACAGGCCCCCCAGGGCTGAGCTGCACAATATCTGGACAGGATGTGGCCAGTTGTTGTTGGGTAGGGCACAGGAATGGACTAAGAGGGACTGTGCCCCTGTGCCAGGAGCCCCAGGGCCCTGCCAGGGAAGGGGCTCAGTCTGGAGGCAGGACCTGCTGCACGTGGGGTGCACAGGCTGTGTGCTAAACCACAGGAGCTACTGCAAGGACTTGACAATGGCCCTCAGGGCATGGGGCATCTCTGGAACGGAGGGAGATGAGCTGTAGAAGGTGTTAGTGTGATTTCTGCGCTGCTCTCGGAGGTATGGAGGGACAGAGGAACTTTTGATGTGGAGGATCCTGGTGTCCATCACTTCACAGTCAATCTGCATCATCACCTCATAGTCCTGCCCATTGATCACATTCTCTGCAAAAGTAAGGATAAAAAAAGGTTAGAATCAGCCCTGCAATCTAGTGACTCAATAGCACCAAAAGCAGAGCTTTCTGGTTTNTTTTTTTTTTTTTTTTTTTTTTTTTTTTTGTCTGGAACAGGAGCAGGAGCAGGGGAACTCTCTTTCTTTTTACAGCTCCACATATGGAGCTCCATTTCACACAACATGGCCCCAGCCTGCTGGTGCCACCTCAAAGGGTCCAGGCCACACTTAGCATGTGCAGTCATACTTATAAACTAATATAAGTCTTTTATTTTTCCCTTCTTCATCTGCACACAATTACCAATGGAATTTGCACTGTATAACATTTATGACAACTGTTGCTCTTGAGCCACTAAAGTGTGGGGGTGATGGAAGATAAGGCTTATTTAAGAAAGCTGAATGTTTCTGTAACCCTCTTGACACTGAGGATCTAGAGGAATTTCTTCATCAGATTATTAATAAAAATAAAAAAAACCCCCACTAAAATGTGATTTCTCAAAAGAATTAACTGTGCCTCATTACCATCTTGACCTGGCTTTGTACTTGTGTGATGTGGTGACACTGGGCAAAGCCATTACCCTGAGAGAACTCTGGACACAAGGAGATCCAGACCAGCACATGAGACTCCAGCTCCATCACTCTGGTGAAGCCCCAGCACATCTGCTGCCACAGAAGCTCCTGGGCTTACAGGCTGAGCCTGTGCACATGGCTAGCATCTGCTGCCTGGATTTAAAGGTAGGAGACTACTCCTTGTATAGACAGTGTGCCCAGGAATGCAAGAGCTGAGATTGGATTTCTAGGCACGACCAATCCTTGCCTTTCAGAGTCAGAAAACTGCCATTGGCAGGGTTTTCCTTCTGTGCTAAGGAGGATAGAAGATCACCTAATGGAAAGCATATGGATTGGAGGAATGCAATATACATTACTAATTTTTACTGTTTTCCTGGATTAACTCTGACTCTGGATGACAGCTGACAACCATGATCAGACCCTCTTGTACCCCATGCCACCTGTAGAAGCCATTAGATCCAGTATGTCTGGTATCGTAATGAAAAGCAGAAGCAAACCCTTGCTAAGGGGGCTGAGGGCCTGCAAGGGAAATCAAAGCTCCCACCTGCAAGAAATGAAATGGAAAAAGCTCTGTATGTGCCACTGAGACACCAATGCAAAGAGCAACTGTGCATGTCTCTGTGCCACTGGCCCAAAAACCCTGACAAGCATCTCATCCCTCTCAGATGCCATGCTGCTGATTAAAGTCCTGCTATGGCTTCAGGTGCTGTGTCCCCAGCTGGTACCACCACAGGACCCTTTTAGAAGGGTGACCCTCCAGGTCACCCTTTCCCTCAGCCTTTGGATGTGCTCTTGGTTCCCACCCAGCAGGCTCAGGAACAGACAGCAGAGGGGAAGCAAAGAGCCTGGAGGCAGCAAATGGGAACAGACAGGCTCCCTCTGACACAGCAAGCTGGAGACAGTTCCTCAGCTCTCATGCTGCAGTCAACAGGACCTCAGCTATGTGGGAAGCAGTGCTCCAAAGCCACAAGTGGGTGAGGTGGGATGGGACAGCAGCCAGCGCCAGGAAAACCTCTCGGTAAGGCCGGAAGAGTTTCCCGTGTCTGCCCACAGCAGCCAGAACAGCAGGCTGTCATTAGGATCCCTGGCACTGCACCAGACAGAGGAGAACAGCAATGCCAGGAGCAGCCCATACGAGGGAGGGAGCTGTGCTGTGTGGGTGGCAGTAGGGAGCACGGGAACCAGATCAGTCCTTTCTGGACAGCTGGGATCCCACTTCTCCCAGCACTGACACAGACTCCCTCATGACTATGTGCACCACGATTAAGTAAGCCACAGTTGTGCTATCCTGTGGCAAGAGGTACTGTGTCTTCTTAGGCCACCAGAGTTGGGAGGAATCACGCTCATGACAAGCCTTTCAGGTCAGCAGGCACAGACGGGACACACTCCCCCAGCTCAGATATTCACAAAGTGCCTAACTCCTGTCCTGGGCCTGTGAATTAGCCCAGGAGTTATAAGCAGGTTTAAAGAAGGCATCTAATTCTTTCCCTGTTTCGGGTGAAGATATTGTCGATGACAAACTGCTTCAGGGAGCCCCTGCAAAGGGTTTAATCTTATAGGGATGAGGGCAGTAGCAGGAATGGCCCAATTTCCACTACAGGCATTTCCAGCAGTCTTTCGCATTACCATTAGCTCCCAACTGACTTAGAAGAAGAGGTGAGATATTCTGCACAGACAGCAGTCACTGCTTGGTGCTGCTGCTGGGCACCTGGACCAGCTGCATTGCAAGGAGTGCTCTAGAAGTCATGCCAGCCTGGGGATGCCTGGCCTCCATAGGAGAGCCCTGTCTGGCCCACTCCAGCCCAGAGGGAGAGGCTGATACTCTGTGAACACCCACGTGATGGCCTCAGCAAAATAACAGGCAAATGTGACCTAAATGCAGCACAATCCCATGTTTGGGAAGACTAGCTCACTGTCACTGCAAAAAATCATTCCACATGGCTCTGTCCTGAGCTCAATGCCATTAAACGGTTTCATTATCTGGATGAGGAATAGAGAACATACTTATAAGACTTCTGGAAGATGCTAAATTGGAGTGATTTCAACCACTTTGGAGTGGTTGGATTGGATGAGACTGCAGTTTTGATAAAAGAGAGAAGCTATCCAAAATCTTCAGAATGCACTTCAACCGTGGCCAGAGCGAAGTACAATGCTCAGGAGAGCCTGGAAAACATGAGTAAAACTGGGGCAGGGCAGAAGCACTGCAGAAAAAGTTTGAGGACTGCAGAGGATCACTGCACATAAGCCAACAGCATGACAGGACTAGAACTGATCAGCTCCACTTCAAGAGAAACAGATTTAACTTTGACCAAGTTTCTAATGATAACAAAATACAAGCCCTGAATGAAAGTACCTTGGGAGATCAGAGGATCTCCATGACAGGCAGTTTTTAAGGAAAGATTGGATGACTGCCTGCTCATCAATCACAGAATCATGGAATCAACTGGGTTGGAAGAGACCTCTGAGATCAAGTCCAACCCTTGATCCAACACCACTGTGATTATTAGATCATGGCTCTAAGTGCCAGATCCAGTCTCATCTTTGAAACCTCCAGGGATGGTGAATCCACCACCTCTCTGGGCCAGCCACTCTAAAACCTGATTACTCTCTCTCTAAAGAATTTCTTCCTAATATCCAACATAAACCTCCTCTGGCAGAGCTTAAGCCCGTGCCCTCTTGTCCTATTGCTGGCTGCCTGGGAGAAGAGACCAACTCCTCCACCTGGCTACAACCTTCTTTCAGGTAGTTGTAAAGAGTGATGAGGTCACGTCTAAGCTTTCTCTTCACCAGACTAGACAACCCTAACTCCCTCAGCCTCTCCTCATAGGATTTGTGCTCTAGTCCCTTCACCAGCTTTGTTGCTCTTTTCTGGACCTGTTCCAGCAACTCAATATCCTTCCTGAACTAAGGGGCCCAGAATTGGACACAAAACTCAAGGTGTGGCCTCACTAGCACTGAGAAGGATCACTTCCCTCATCCTGCTGGCTGCACTATTCTTGATACAGGCCAGGATATCACTGGTCTTCTTGGCCACCTGGGCACACTGGCTCATGTTCAGTTTCCTGTCAATCAGCACCCCGAGGTCCCTTTCTGCCTGGCTGCTCTCCAGCCACTCTGTCCCAGCCTGCAGTGCTGCAGGGGGTTGTTGTGGCTAAACTAAAAGACCCAGAACTTGGCCTTGAACTTCATCCCACTGGCATCAGCCCATCTCTTCAGCCTATCCAGGTCCCTTAGGGGTCAAAAGGGTGCAACACCACCAGGCAATTTCCCTTTCACTTTCCCTAATGCTTCTTAGCCTCTCTATTTCCTCTTTGATCCCTGCCACCAGGCACAGGTATCATTCAGCCACTTGCACCACACACAGGTGCCTCTGGTACTAATAGCAGGCTCAAACAGTCTGCACAGCCAGAGACCTGGACAACTGCATTCTTCTGGGAGGGTACTGCCTGTGCTAACACACTCCTTCTGTTAACAGCAGCAACAGCTTTCACTTCTTTTTGGAAACCACTACTGGTTTCAGTTGAGTTTCATGAAAAAAAATCTCATCTGGGAAGTGGTTGTACCCTGCCTTCGCATACTGCAGTGCAGTGGTACCACACCCCTGTTCACCTGCTCCTGTTCTCCAAGCTCCCTGGAGACGTTTTTGAAGCCCTGTCTAGCACCTGCTAACAAGCCTGTCTCAGCCCTCACTCACCTGAACCAGTTCCTGAGGAGCAGCCAAGCCTAGGCAGGAATCAGCCGATAGCACTCCTTCAGGCCCTTATATAGCCTTCTCTAGCACCTGCTAATGAGCCTGTCCCACTCATCACTCGCCTGAATCGATTCTGGAGGAGCAGCCAAGCCTGGGAAGGAGTCAAGACCTGGAGTACCTGACCCTTGCTCTGCACAGACATTTGCAGTTGGTCGTGGTCTCTCTGACCCTGCCTTTCTGTGAGCTGCACATGCTTCCTCATGTGTTGCTGCGTTGCTCCTAACCCCTTGTCAGCAAGAGGGCAGTATCTGGAGTTGTGAGTTCTCCATGGTGGACCCCATGGTCTGACCTGATCCAAAGTACAGGCCAACAATTTTAGCTGGTGATCCCTCTGTCAGATCTTTTAAAAACAGCTTGGTCAGGCTTTCTTTCCTTCTCCTTCCATGGGGCCATCCAGCAGGACCAGCATTTGGGAGACAGCAGTGGAGCAGAAGGTGGGTTTTCCAGAGTGGCCATGAGGTGCTGAGCTCACCAGCTGTGTGTGGAGGGTCTCTGGAGGGGTCAGTGTAGGTAACCAGTGCTCAGGTCAGTGTGTACTGCCCTGCCTGAGCATGCACCCGTCACACCTCCTGGGGAGGAACAGGCACACAGGTGTCTGTGAGGCAGGATTGACAGCCCCAGGCTGTGCCTGCTGCTCTCTGCTGGCTGCAAGGTCAGCACTGCCAATGTGTATTACACAGGGCTGCCTAATAGCCCAGAGCAACGCTGACACTGAGTGATTTCTAAAGTTTATTGTCTTGAATTACCTATGACTGATGTTTTGTGGGATTACATAAGTGAAAACACAGGAACGATCTCCTGTAGAGGTGTCTGGATTTATAAATAGATTTATTGCTCCTCTTTGAAGCTCAGAACATACAGTTTCTCACACAGTTACAGCTTCAGGCTTAAGGAGCTATCCTTGCTGGGCCAAGAGACCACATTGCAGTTAATTAATTGTTAACAGGTTTAAAAGCCATGCTTCAGATGATTGACTATTTCAAATTAACAGCAAAAGGTAACTGTGCCAAGCATTGCTGTTCTGACTGCACCTTCCCAAAGAGCCTCACTGCCTCTCACGGGCTGTATCAAACTCCCAGCATGAGCTTAATCTAGGGAACAGAAACCTAATTCCCAGTGCTGCTCTCCAGGGTCTAGGGCAACACCCCTTATAAAAACCCAAGCTTTAAGATCCCACAGATGAAAGCTGAAGCCTGCGGTCCAAACCAAAACCAAAAAATAAGGCTGAGAGTATTAACTACTATTACAAATTACTGAAAATGATGGAAGATTGTCTTCATATTTGAAGCATTAGATTGTCAAAACTCTCTTATTAGAAAGGCCACAGAACCAAAGTCCTCCTTCTCCCCTCGGTAGCACTGACACATATCAATCAGTTGACTGTTCAAATGTCCATCTGTGAGATCAGGCATCTACTTCTACAACAAATGCTGTCTCAGAGAAAGGCAGAAGACAGGCACAGGGCTTGAAAGGCAGGTAATTCAGTAAGAACAAATGGTGATGTCAACTGTCTCTCTAGACTTCAACTTTACACATACCGTGACTATTTGGCCCTATGGACACAGTCATAGGACCGAAGACGTAATTCTGGTAATTTACCCTTTCCCACTTACACACACCTTCCCAAAAAAAGCTTTGCTGCAGGAAAATGCTTGTTTTGAGAACCACAGTTTGCAAAGAGGCTGAAACAGAGCTCCTCTGAAAAGCCACCTGAGCTTGCTAGAGTGTTTCACGGATGGAACCAAACACCATGGAAAAGCTTTACAGATTTCTGAAGGTGCACTCATGCCTTAGATAGAGCCTTATTCTACGAGAACAACTATGAATTTTATGTTACTCTGGGCAGTGTCACAGTAGATTACAAAAAAATATTCCGTGGGACCAGTATTCAGGGCCTGACAACCCCAGTCCTCAGACTCTTTTCTAACGCCTACTGACTCTTAGTTGGTGATTTGTACAAGTGGTCAGAACATACCTAGTACTGTATGTACCATGCTCACTGAATACATATAAGGTATATCTGAACTACATGTCCTCACATCTTCTGGTAAGATACAGGAAGGGAACCCACTTGCCTCATCTTTAACTACCTGTCTTTGTCAGTAAGGCTGAAGAATCATCCCCTCCTCATGGACAATAGCATAGAGTGTTAATTTACACTTGGAGCCCCTTCTGCAGCCCCATCTATCACACCAGCAGGAACCAGGGCAGCTTTTAGAGTCACCAGACATGTTCCAGTACCTGAATGCTTTGTGCTAGCTGTGCTAAGCTGATGATACTGGTTTGAAGAATGATTTAGCACCAAATTACCCAAATAATTTATACTGTAACCTGCCCTGGCCCAAACAACAGCTTATGTTCAGGGCAGCACAGAGTTCAGAAGATGAGGGCAACATCTGCACTGGCAGCTCTGGTGCTGGCCTCCTGAAGGGTTGCAGCTGCTCCGAGACATAACTCAGGGGGCTTTCTCTGCACTGTCACTTCTGCAATCTTCCATCTCATCTCTGCCGAGCAGCCCTGACTGTCCTACCCTGCACATCTGGACAACGTTTCCATCTGAAGGGTTGGTATACACTACCAAATAAGTATATAAATGAAGCAGTGTTATGAACTAAAAATACGCTCACTGCAACAACACAGCAGGATTCCTAAAACATTTACAGATTTGCCTGTTAGACAGGATTATTTGAGGCAAGGGAGAAAGTTATATTGTGACCCAAATAACTTCTCTTTTTAAAAGCAAATTCCTACTTGGAACTATTTCTAAACAAAGCAGTTGCAATGATCTCACCTCTGCAGACTCAGAGGTCCTCAGTCCCTGACACAGGTTAGGGGAGACCCTGGGCATTTCAGGTCTCCAAGTGTCCCACCACCTCTCAGACTGTGAGCCAAGCTGCAGGGTCTGTGTGTGTATAGGAACAGGGGCCATGGGCTGAAACATTGGATCCATGAAATCAAAGTCACCTGGAGAAGCCATGAGCTGACAGCAAGGAGAGAGGGTCTCTCTCCCTGTTCAAGCTGTTGAAGCATTGGTGCCAGGGGATATCCAAGGGAGATACACACAGGCATGAGAGGGAAGCAAGAAAACTGGAGGAGACAAGCTCTATGTGGCCTCCTAAATAAATAATGCAGCCAGAGGAGTTTGGCTCTGGCTGTGGCTGAGGACCACCACATGCCCTTAGCTTACACCACTAAAATTACCTGTGGGCGATACGATCAGTGGCCAGTCTGTGCCAGATGGTGCTTTGCAGTACCTAGTCCAGACTGGGAGGCCTCAGGGAGAGGGAAAAAAGTTGGCTCTTCCCAGGGACCATTTCCCATCTGATTGCCCAGCTCCCCTTCCAATCTTCTTTCATGCTGCAGTCACCTCCCTCCAAGAGAAAGAACATGAGCCACAGAGGAGAGGGCCCAGTGTGGATGTAGTGTGATTGCTCTTATTTTGGAGAGGGAGCCGATGGTCATCTCAGGAAGAGAAAATCAGAATCACCAGTGTCGACCCTAGCAACTAATTAATTTAAAGCTCCCTCAGACAGAGGATTTCTCAGAAAAACAGACATTTTTGACAGCTTTGGCTGTGCAATATGTGTGTTGTTAGCAGGGTATCATTGCTGTAGGATGACCATATTTGAAATCTAATCAGTTGTGGTAATGCTAACGACAAGAAATAAAAAACAGAGGAGGAAACAAAGACAAGGGTCAAAGAAGTCTTGCTGCACAGAAAACTCTTGGGAGTGAAGGAGAGAGGCTGCAGAAAGAGCAATGCTTAGTCAGAACCAACCCATGCCCGCTTGGGAGGTACAAAAAGACTAAACAAACTTCCCACACTGGCTTGAAATCCAGACGTACCCACTAACAAGACAAAAAACTGCACACAGGAGAGTAGCCTAGAAAGGCATTCCAGTAAAGGCTTCTTTCAAGAACTAGGGCTGGAGGGCTTGTCCCATGACAAGGGGGCTGCTCCCCTCTGAGTGCAGCAGGGAGGCATTGGGAGTCAGGGCATCTCCCCAGCACAGACCAGCGTGCCAGTCTACTGGGAACAACCCCTTCATAGCAAAATGCAACTATCTGTTTCCACCTTTCAGAGAGATACTAGTCCACAAGTGAGCCTTTCCTCTTGCCACACTGAAGTACCTTTTACCAGGTTTTTGAACAGTCATGTATGTTTCGGTGCTGAAGAGACCACCCTTATCCTCACTCACTGTGCCTCTGAGGCCTCCAATGGAGCACTAAGGAGGACTTCCCTCTGCAGGAGCTGTGCTATCTTCCCAATCTCTTGTATGTACCAGGACACACTCAACGCTCACAGATTCTGCCAGCTTCAGCTCCTGAAGCCATTTTTCAGAAGGTTGCTGCAATTGTCACCTGCCATTCTCCTGATACTTATATAGCCTCAGCGGTTAAGACCAGCACAAGAACTTTTTGCTCCTCCCTTCAGCAGTGCTGACTTCCACTTAAGTGCTCTTTTACACCTGGGTCCTCCATAGGCCCTAGATTCCCTGGCAGGCTTCCTCTGAAAAATGTTTTTATTATTTTTTTATGCCTCAGGCATGCTGTTCCTCAGTATCTTTTCCTGGCTTGACTTCTTATGGTTTGACATTTAGTCTGCCAGAAATTACCCTCTTTTTTTTTTTTTTTTTTTTTTCCTCCCCCCATTCCCTCATTTGGATACAATGCCTATTGTTTAAAAGATATCTTCGAACTTCTGTGAATCAAATTTAATGTGTTACTTAAGCCCTTTGGATTTTTTAAGGTCCTTTTAAAGATTTTTGCATTGAGCTTTTAATCTTTAATCAATCTTCATAACATTTGTGAGCATTTTACCCCACTCATTTTTCTTTTAATATATTTTCCTACTAATATGTTTTCCTATTCTTATTTAGCCCTTACCTTTGAACTGTAGCATGTACTTCATCATTCAAGTTGTAGGCACTTAGTGATAAAACTAATTTAACTATGGGACTTGATCTTTTTTTCAAAAGGCAGTATCACATTTTCATTGACATGGACCTTCTCTATCACCCAATATCACTTGTATCCTGGTGTTAAAGCCTCTCACTGATTTAAGTGTGAAGGCTGGTAAGAGCCTGTATTCACTTACAGTTAAAATGTCTTTATAGTTTGGATTGCATCCAAAGAGTGAGCTGAATTTTCCACCTGTCTTGCTTGGATACATAAGGTTACCTCTTTTATTTAGACACTGCAATCAGCTCTTGCTCACAGAAGAATATTTTGAACACCTTCTCTGTGAAGCTTCTGTCTGTGTGGGGCTCCACATGAGCTTCTCTGATTCAACACCTTTGCCAGTCAAATATAAAGCTGCTGCAGTGCCAGTCTGAATGCAGCACACTAATAAAGTGAGATGCCCCTTTCAAAGACTTCTGTCTTCCAGCCACAGTAACAGCAGATTTACAGCTTTAATATACAACTCCTGCACTGAAACTGAGGTGCCTCCATTATTACAGCAAAGAGCAGCTTGGCTGGCTGTCATTTCTTCATCCACACTGACCCAGAAGGCACTTGTGCCAGGGTCACTCCCCCTGGAGCTACTACAGAGTAAGACAGAATGGAGGTAGACAATTTACAATGAAGTGGTCAATGACAATAAATATTCTTCAGATGCTCAGGATGTATTTTTCAAATACTGTCCAAGCCCAGAGGCCACCAGGAAGCATGCCAGGAAGCACTAGAGGTAAGGAGGACAGTATGAAGAGGTGAGGAAAGCTGCAGAGTGAAGGACAGAGCCAGAATATGAGGAACAGGCAGAAGTCTCCCAGCCCTGCTGGTAGCAATCTCCTTAGAGACTGAACCCAAACACTGAAACAGACCGATTGCTGTGTTCTCACTAATCTCTAGGTTTACTCCAGTGATGTTCTCAAGACAGAACCCATAAATGTGAACCTCCTCTACCAGCCCCATTGCAGCTTTTCATGTTTTTAAGAGGTGAGCTCATTACGGATAATTATGTTTCAGATCACTGCAGAAATAAAAAACTACCACAGTTGGCCTGTGTATCACAAACATAAAACTGTGTTTGCCACCTGTATTTTCACATTACAAGGAATTATATAATCTTGAATTCACAACATTTGAAAATATATTAAGGCAGATTGGCTGGGCTCGATGCTAGAATTAGGATATGCTGCACAAACATAGTATGATGTAGCTGAGATGGTGACAGTAACTTCCCAGACTGGGATGCAAATTTCCTCTTTGCTCTGCAGCACAGCTCTCAGCACAGTGCCCTCTGTGAAGCCTGGTGGGGGAGCATATCTCCATGGGAGCATCAGCAGTCAAGGATAATAAACACCTAGGAGACAGGGGGTCTGCAGCAAGGCACATACACGCTCAGTTCAAATCAACTTGATTCCTTCTGCAACTCCATACTGCCAGCCCGTGTCATGGGTTTCTTTTTAATGATACTTTGTGAATTTTATAGAAGTATGTCACTCATATGGAAAAACCAATCTGGTGTAAGAACTCAACACTGGCATTGGAAATACTAAGTATGAAGCCAAATTAATTTATGACTAATCCTCTACGCCCTTCATGAACAGTGTGTTCCCAATAACATGCCATCTGGAGCAGTTATCCTGTCTATACAGGGAAGACCAGTCACACTGGGGCTTGGCCCGCTCGATCAAAACCCATGAGATACTCTTTTTCATATTAACAAAGGGGCAAAAAGGCAGTGAAGATCCTCTGAAATAACCTTCCTGTTATTTTGAATGCATAAAAATAGATTACTCATTTAGCAATTTAGGTAAACAGCTCGTTATGAAAAGTCATTAGGGAATAAGCCTTTATGATTTCATTTCTTGATCGTTTCCTGTCTAACTAAATAAACATGAACTCAAGTGACACAGATTCCGTTACTTTTGTGCACAGATCCTTGAATGATTTCTTTCATATTTTTTTGAATAATTTAATCCTCTCCTTCCTGTCAAAGACAACATATATTAACAAACAATGGCTGGGAAGAGCAAATTCTCTCTAAGACAACAAATGCTGTTGAAAACTTCTATTTAAGGTTCAGTCTAGGCAATGATCAATTCTGATGTTCAAAGAACGGAAGCAAAGTTTGAGGGAGTATTCTTTTTTGACAAACTGCACTGTCACATCACTTTGAACAGAGAACAGAAGTGAGAATAGCAGCATCTTACAAGATGACTAAAATGTGTTGTTAAAATTCCTGGTAAAATATGTTCTGCCATCATTTCAATCCTGACCTCTGTAGCACAGATTTACACAAGCATGAGAGGCAGTGGCAGTTTGAAATAACTTCAAAACTACTTACGGCATTGGAGACATTCTCAGATATATTTTCCTACGTCCTGGTTTAGAAAACTTGATCCTTTGAAGGACTCTCAGTGACTTTGCTACAAAACCTTAGCAGCCACCCTTCTTTCATCTTGCAGAGAGGTTGCATTCCCACATACACAACTTCCAGAGATTTCTGCTCATACACTATAGATTGTATGGCTATGCTGAGTTCTTAGCACTTTCTGCTAAATTCAGATATAAAAACAGAAACAATGAGGGCAGTATCTCTACAGATCATGCTTTTGTAGCCAAGAGATGTGTCCTCTGTGCCTGTTAGAGTGGCATGAGCTTCTTAGTCTGGGGCCAAGGACAGAAGCTGTTGAGAGGGAGCCACAGGCACTAAGACTTGGTTTCCCAGAATAGGAAGAATGAACCAACAACAGCGAGAGATAGGTGGGGCCATTACCCTCCTGGAAACTATTCTGAAGCTATTGAAAGTGAGAGAGGACTACCCAAAATGTCAAAGAGTAACCTTCAGGGAAGTCAGCTGCTGTTCAGCCAGTGATACATATTCTTTTCGACCTTCCTCAATGACTGACTGGGAATTCTCCTTCTTGCTCTGGAAAACAGAAATGGCATCTTTTGTTTGCTTGACCCTGAAAGGCAGAGGAAGTTGAAGACTTTATTTACTCAATCCCAAGACATGGGAACTTACAGAACACTGTCACTTCCCAAAGAGCTTTTATTTTTATTTTTCTTCTCAGCCTGTGTGGGTTCTGTTTGCTTTATGGATTTTTCACAGACAGTTCGCTACCAGCCTTGGACATCTGTGAGTTGCTTGCACATGACTGTCAGTTGAAAGAAGGTTCTATGTAGCTGCAAGCAAATGATCATGTTGCTTGATGTCAGAAATCACTCCAGGTTTGATCAAAAAGACTTGCCACTAGATTTTTCGCCTTTTTAATTAGAATGTATATTATTTCAGAGCACTTTTGAAGTCTTTTACATCAGTATGATGATGGATGCCAAGAAAGGAAGCTGAGGGAAGTGGCTATGATCTGAAGTTGGCCAACACAACAGAGCACATGGACTTTGCAAAATTTGTTATCCCATTCCATTTCTGCCTTTAAAAGATTATTTTGCTGTTTTGTTTCATGACAAGAAGTAACCCTTAACAGGGCTCCTTAAGAACTCAGAAACATACAAGTGATAGAAGGTCAGGCACACAAACAGCTAAGGCAGACTGAAGACAAGCCCTGCTGGGTAATGTGAGACTGAGGATCTATCCAGAATATTTGTAAAAAATTCAAAACTCTATTGTGGTTGCAAATTCCAAGAAAATGAGTCTCAGATTTCGTCAGAGGTCTTCTCATAGGGTCTCTTACTTTCGTTTGGCTGACAGCGCAGACACTGACCCTCTATTTAGAGAGAGCAAGTGACATTCTCCAGGAACTGTTCTGCACAGGGATCTTAAGAAGGAAAAAGGCCTTTTTGGTCTTTCTGCTGTTGCTAAGGCTACCAGTACTCCTGGTGAGTACACACCTGCACAGACAACTCCAGCTGCTCCTACCAAGAGGAAGAGCAAGCTGTGAGAGTACCTCACCTAATCCTAGGGAGAGATGTGCTCATGGAAGGGGCTCTTGGGCGAAACACTGAATGGAATTTCCAACACTGACTGACTGTATGTTCTCACTTCTGTGTGCTGCAAAGAGGAGCGTGGGGTGTGCTGTGCTGCAAAGCTGCAGGCATTCTGCAGGGAAAAAAGGCTTGTGCTTGGGGTAGGAAGAGTGACATAGCTATGCTGTACTCTATAGATTATTTGGATCCAAAGATCAATGTTGTAACGCACTGCATTTTTTACAGCAGTTAAATAAATAGAAGGCTAATGGCAGATGGTTTCACTTAAAGAAAGGCACCGCCTATATGTCAAGTTGGAATTGGTGTAATGAGCCAACAAAATTCTGAATTACAATAAAAGCAAATCTAGGAATGAAACCTACTGGAGACTTAACTGGTCTCTAGTGCACAGTTAGATTTCTAAAATAATAGTTGCAATCCAGCACAACAAACATGACTTGCTTGAAAACAAAAGCTGGAATTTAACTGTAAATTGCAGTTGGTTTTCATTCCCATGAGAAACCGCAAGATATTTCTTCTTGAAATAACTTCTCAGAAAGGCACACCAGTGGTGCCTCCAATACCATGTAGAGTGGGATTAGGGTTCCTCAGTTCTGCTTTCTTCCCTCCAGGTTTACCAATGCCAAGGTCCTTGGGTACCACTAGGCAGATTTTCTGTGTCCACAAATGCTCAGGCTTTGATGTTGGGATGAGACAGGTCAAAATTGGGCATGGCTGGCTGCAAGGGCCAAGGGAAGAGCTGTACCATGGGTCAGCAGCCAGCAGGGAAATGGGAGAAGGGTAAAGGGATGCAAGAGCATCCGGGGAAGTAGAAATGGAAGAGTTGATAGCAAGCACTGACTGTGAATCAAGGCATGGCCCAGCAAGTTTGGAGAGGTGCTACGAACAGGGCAGGAAGAAGGAAAAAAGAGTAAGAGAGAGAAAATTACATGTACTGAGGTGTAACAAGTTCCTATACTTTAAAAAAAAAATTGAACGTATCTAACATATGTTAACATACTAAACATATTTAAACATTCAAATATATTTCCGTGCACCTGCACAGATTCCCTCAGTGAGGATCTGGTTGCTTTATCCTCATGTTTGCAGCGAGGTACGGGCAGTTGAGGCTGATTGGGAGAAGGAGTATATGGCAGAAACTTACAAGGTAATGGCCATTTTGACTCTTTTCCAACATACAGCAACTGAATACTTTAAATCAAATTTTTATCTTGAAATTTAATAATGTACTGTTACTGCTTTGTACAATATCATTCCCCAAAACTTCCATCTTACTGACTGCACACATCTGTGTGCACATATCTACTACAAAATTTTCTGTAGAGATTTGCCAGTACCTGCACAGCACAAGGACTGCCACTGGTCAAACTTACCCAACCCTTCCCTCACAGAAAAGCTCTTCAGACTGTAAACCTGACTCTGCTTTGTACACTGGTGAAAACTGCCAGACCAGTCTTGCAGAACTATGTCATGTAGAGCCATGCAGAGACATGAAGGACAGCAGTTGACAACTCATTCTATTTTCTAATCTTTGTCTGTACCTGTTCTCTGTCTCAACAGCCAGTGGTGGGAATGGCTCAAGCCAGCTAAAGACAGAATCTGTAGTGATGCTCAGAAGGCACTAGAGCAATCAAAGTGTGATCAGAAAAGGATCTATCCTAATGGGAAAAGACCATTCAAATAGTTCAAAGAGTTGCTTCTCAACTGCGCTGTCAGCTGTTCAATATTTGGAAACAGTGCCATGAATAAACTTTAGTATAAAGAAAAAGACCCTGCAGAAGAAAGCAAGTGATGAAGTTTCAAAACAAAGACAACTTCACTTGCATTCACTTCATCTCCTCTGCCAGGCCTGTGGCAGCAAAAAGGACAGGCAAGTAAGTGGTAGTAGAAAAGATATCCCTTCTTGCACAGAGATGTGGCTGAGGCACGTGAAAAGGCAGCAGAGCACAAATTCTTCCCCTGAAAGGTTTGCCAATTTCTCACAAAGAGACTCATTCTTTTCTAGTAGCCAACTCCGCAGGTGCACAGAGAATTAAGGTGGGCTCAAAAGAACAGCAGACAGCTGGGAGGAAAGCCTTGTCAGCTAACTTCCAGATGCTTATTCAGGATGTGCTCTGTTCACATAGAGAGAGAATAGGGCGAAGAAGCAATGTTCTCAAAGGAGATAAATGGGTTTTTCTCCAAGCAGAACATTTCAAGAAATCATTTCCTTCAGGTTATCTAGCAAAAGTCAAATGAAAAATCCAGCCAAGTTACCTACTGGTTCTTGTGTATGTTGCAATTTTGTTCCTAATACCTGGTGGGGTGCCACAGAGGAATCAATGTTTGATGCCATCGTTTACTTAATGTTATCCTTGTGTCTCATCTGTTTCGACATCTCTGCCAAAATCCCTGGACATTTTTTTATTTCCTGGATTATGCTGACATTCCAAAGAAAAATCCCAAAGAATTTAAGAAAATATAATTTCACAATGTTTCATTATTAATGAAGGGTAAGATTTGTCATTGGATTCTGATGCAGATTTTCCAAATTATATTTACTCCAACAACTGAAAAATTATTTCAAGTAAAACAGGACTCAGTAAAATGTTAGGAAGAAATACTTTGTTATTTAGAAACAGTGTTTGTACTTCAAGTGATAAAGTATCCATTTGCATGTGATAATTCAGCTCAGCCAGAAAAGGATTTTTGTAATAGACATAAAAAGGGAGTTTCAGCAGATAAATGCCAAAAATAATTCTGATACATCTAATAAAAATTCCCCTAAGACAGCTGTACAGATTATCACACTCGACTGTACTGCATGGGAAAGTGCAAGGATCAAAATGTGAAAGTCTGAACTAATTCTCTTTCCTTAGTTTATGGAAATTCACATCATCAGGTAATGTTTTCGGCATGCTCCAGTTCAACAATAACATTTGTGTTTATGATTCACATGTACTGTAAAACGCAGACATTCTAAAAAGCATTATGTGCACAGTTATTCAGAAAATAAAGTTTACAGTGTTACAGGGTTCACAATGCATTTGGTAACTGTGACAGCGACCCTGAGCCCCAAACATGTCCCAACTCAGCAGTTCCCCAACATACAAATTCATGGTATATTTGTACAGGTCATGTCCTGTCTCTCATGTGGGACTGAAATGCAGATTAAGAACATTTCTGTGCACTAACAAGCCTGTGCAAAGCTCTTTTCCCTGCTGTCCTGCAGCACTGGAATATGATGATTATTAATCTTGACCATGCAGTGCTGAGAGGTCCCACTCACACTGAGTGTTGTATAACAGTGGTAAACAGCTGAGAAAGCCAATGGAAGGCAGTCAGCATCCTAACAAACCAGCAAGGCCAAGGAATTTGCCCTGCTAAGCAGGCGTGGGAGGAACCCAAACGAGAGGATGAGGACAGTCTCCACAGTCAACAGGATCTCTGGAGCCACCAAGTTAGAGAAGTTAAATTGCGTTTGTGTAACCCTTAATCAGCTGTGTACAAAGCACTGGGCCCGAATGGCACTCCTTCTGTTCTTGAAGGAGCTAGAATGAGACACTGCAGAACTACTAGCCAGGTCCCACAGCCTCTCCTTATAGGCACTGGTGATTTGCCAGTACTCCAGTTCCAATGGAGACTCTGGCAACTAAGGCCCAGTAATGACCAGTTACTTTTGCAAAGCTATAATGACAGACATTCGGTTTAAGATGCTTTCCACATATACTTCAGGCACAGCTCTTTGAAATTGCTCTCTTATCGTTGTCTTTCATGTTTTGGACTTACCATTGATGTTTACAGCTGGCAACACTATAGACATCTTTGGTCTTCTGGTCTTATTATGGGTGGTGGCTGGCAGTAACAGGTGGTCCTGCAAAAGAGCAGAAAAGATGTGTTAAATCTACTCTGGAAGGACAGAGATGGGAAAATTCCTTTCCATTCTGTGTCACAGGCATTCCACATAGAACTACTTATGACAGCTTAGAAAATTCATGTTGCTGTGGAAGTCTTCCAAAAGTCACAGCAATTGCTCACGCTGTGTAACCAAGAAGAAATCCCTATCGCATGCAGCTGAACATCATGCCTTGATCATGTGGAAAGAGATGGAAACTACTATTAAGCCCTCATTCAACTGAGCACTTATGTATATGATTAAAGTAATTTAATTAAACTTTAATGATATTTAAACATGTGGTTAAAGACCTTGCTGAATTGGAGCTTTTACTTGCAGCACTGTTTATATCTAAGTCGCCTTTGCTGTCTCTGTCAAGCTTTGCACCACACAAGTCATGCAGTAGGACTGTATTGGTCAGAGTTGACAAGGGATGTGCAATATGAGCTCTGCTGACAGAACCTACCAGGGAAGTTTGATGGTAAAGCTGTGCTTAAGTGTCTTATCTCAGCTGTGAGGTGCCCAGGGTGCTGCCCTAAGGCAGCAAGGCTCTAACTACTCTGAGTTTGAGCAATGGAAGCTCATCTGCAGGAAACACTCTGGATATGGACCTGAGTTGCAAGGAGAAATGCATCCTTTCTGTTTGATTTTTTTGTTTTGTTTTGATTTTGCTGGCCCTGAATTCAAATTCCTCAAGGGAAAATACAGTTCTTCTCTTATCAACAGAACTTAAAAGCTGCAGTCCAAAAATCTCCCATACTACTGTGCGCTTAGCTCATTTAGTCAGACCAAAGACAGACTACTAAGGATGAGGGAAGAAGCTTCCCAAGCCTTTCAAAGTTCATCTTCCCTGACAAAACTTTGCTTCACCTCAGCACACAGTAGGCATTGTGAAGGAAGTATATTTGCTCTCTCTTAGTAATGAGGAACAAAAGATTGTATATAATGCTTGAACTGAGTTAAATTTCTAACTCAGGCTGTAAGTGAAACAAAAACCTGCCAATCATTAAGCACCTTTTCCAGGTCTCAAAGAATTAATGGAAAGGTTTATTTACCCAGTCCCTGTGTTTGCCCTTCTCCCAGTCCCAGCAAAGCCAAATTCATTCCCAGAGTTCCTGAGAAGAATGAAAGCTGGCACGTGCCCACTCATTAATCAGAGGTTTTGCAACTGTCCTAAACCCAGACCTGAACATCTGCCTTTTGCTTTCCAAGAGCCAGACACATTGTTACAAAGTAGAAGCAAGTTTGATGGGCCCATCTCATTTCGTGGTTTCCCATGTAAGAATAGGCATACACATATCCCATACTTTTGGCCAAGGTTATCTTTCTGGCACACTGAAATCAGACTTCCTTCAGAGCACAGTCATTAATTTATTAATGTCAGGATAACTGTATTTTTGTCATTTTAATATCTAAACATTACATTGCTATGTGCAAGATTCAAGGAGCTGAGACACACGCAGTTAGGTGTTAAACACATCAAGATACTCTGTAGATACAGAATTGCAGAAATCTCTCTCTTTTTTTCCCATCAAAAATTTCTCCCCCCAAAACCCCAAATGACTGACCAGGAGAAGAAAACATTACTTAAACAAATGTCTGTAAAAATAATCTTGGTACCAAAATTATAAAACCACTCTGGTATAAATCTCAGATCACACATGTAATTCCCATTTCATTTTTGAACCACTAAGATTAAGACAACATTCAGCAAGACAATGAACTTTACATAAAAACTGTTCTTGAAATCCAATGTTCTCAAGGGAACAAGCCAAAGATAAGATGTCCAAAACTACATTTTGCAACAATGCCCTTGTCATTATTGGATGACTATTTTTAGCATGGCTGAAAAAAATGCTTATACTGTTTTATGTTTATTTTCCAGTGTTTCTGAGAGTCCACGACATCATTACTTAACAAATCACAAGTACTGCACACCTGAGAATTATTACAAGTAACTTTTTGCTAATCTATCTGAAGATCGGTGAATGGCACCTTTATTTACTGCATGCAAAAAGGGTACTAAGAACTACCACAAGGACTTCACAGTTGTATTCAAATGTGCTTTGGAATTGCTGCACAACCTCTCAGTGATTCAACACCACCTCTGGAGAAGACAGACACACAAAAAGCGAGTCAGCTCTAAAACCAAACTGCTACCACAAGCTGCTGTGCAAAAACACATTGTCTGGAAGCTGCCCATCTACAAAGAGCCATTTTTTAAAATCTGGAATCAGGAAAAATTATCCATCTCCCTAATAACCTTTATGTTTTATAGAAAGAGTGTCACTCTGACAATCAGTCCAAACTTGCAAACTTCCATAACTACCCTCATTGCACACTGAAAGCAAAGGGTATGCTGCATACTACCACATATACTTTGACTACAGTTAGCCACCCACAACACTCTTAAGCTTCAAAAGTCTTCAAAGAGTCCAATATTTTTATTTTAAAGCAATGCATAATTATTTATATGCAACAGAAAAGAGTGTATAGATTAGTGATTAGGAAGGAAGTAGACATTTAGAAACGTTGTTTGAATGCATTTCTAAAATGTCCTATCCTGTTCTGAAGTGTGCTGAATTGCATCCAAGAGGGGGGTGTGATGTTATTAGTCATGCCTAATTTTAAACACTAGACCAAAAAAAAATCTAAAATGAAACTGCTATTTGTGATACCAACACATGGTATAAAACTAAAAATTACTAAAAATTTTGCAAGTCAGCATCTGGCGAGGACCATGAGTGTCAACCAGAGGCAGAATAAATCACAACTATTACCCAACAACAGATGTCCTTGGCTTGGGCCAAGAGTTGCACTTAGATGACAATTTAAACAGGCGACGGAGACTGCTGGCAGAATGACTGGAAAAATACCAGTCTGGAAAGACAATATTTCAAGTGTGACCCCAGCTTCAGCATTCTCATTTTGCTTTTGATCATCTCTAGAGTTCAGTGATACTGAATCCAGGTGAGATGGACAGGTAGATAAACACAGACATACACACTAAAAAGCCAGTCACAAATACATTAGTGTAATTTAGTAAGTTGGAATACTGAAGCACATTTTTTCCTGGGGATAAATTCAGAAGATGTTACTTGCTAAACTTCTGATTAATAATCACTTTTTTTAAGTCCTTGTCACCACAAAACATCCAGGAATATTATTAGAATATAGTTAATCAGAGTTGTAAGCACTTAGAAATTAGACACCCCTAGAGAATGACTTTCCTGACTAAATCTTTACTCTGCTAGTTCAATGCCTGCTGATCAGCTTCTGGGCTCTGTAACAACATATGGAACTGCAATAAGGGTTCTGAGGCTTCTTACACATAAGATCAGTATTATCAGGGCTCTAAGGGGATTAAGCTTTGGAGCCTCATGTATCTCTAACCCCCAGAACCAAGAGGCAATAGAAATCCTGCTTCACTGTGCTAGAATATTTCAAAACTGGCTGCTCCTGTAGCTTCAACTTGAGCCTCATGACATGTGTTTTGGTATTCAAAGTCCCTCCTACATAGATGCATGAAAATTTGTAGGCATTTTAGCTTTCATTTGAAAAAAAAAAAAAAAAAGTTTCAAACTCTGATAGTTAAAGGACATAAAACATCATCACTGAAGTTGAATTACACAGAGAAAAAAATGCTAATCATGGGTCTTTTTGATTTAGTTTCTTAAAACTAATAACTCTATGTCATTTCATAAGATGGGTTCTTGGCTTTTAAATTAATAGAATTGGCAATATTTCTGGTTTTGGCTTTTGCAATGCATGTTCCATCAGCTACAGACACCACCCTGGGAGCAGCACTGCACCTCGCTGTAGGCAATCTGCTGAGTCCATCCTCCATTACTGTTTCATTGTGTGTTTCAAAGAAACATGAAAGAATTAATCCTCCCAGTATGACCATGATGGAGGAAAATATTACCAGAGCTATGGGGAATGTTTGGAGGGGATGTGCATGCATTTGAGGGATACCCAGTGACATGAGACACAAAGGAACGGATTTCCAGCCCTGCAAGGCTCTGCACTCTCAGCATGAGCTGTCTTTCCTCCTGTCCCAGAGGTTACTATCTGTCAAATCAATTCCCCTAGATTTTTCTTACCTTCTTAGTTGTTGTGCTTAGGTATGGATAAGTATTTTTCAAAAGCCTTTTCTAGGGTCTTGAGCAAAAGCATTGAAAGACCAGAAAATAATTAACGTAACTTGATTTAGATGTGCTTTGTTACAGTGCATTTAGCACATCTGCCAGTGTGAACACTGCTTGTCATGCTATGGCAGGGCAAGCCAAGCCTGACCCTTCCCAGTGGTTTGGAGCAAGTACCCTGCAAAGGGACGTGATCAATGCAGGAGCCAAGACTCACTCCTGTAAGACAGCCCCTACCTCACTTCCCACAAAGACTTGGTGAAGATGTCCAAATGAGCCCTGCTCTTTGTTAAGAGACCCATCTCTGACTAAGGACAACCACTGTGAAAACAAGTTACATTCGTTCCTTTGCAGAAATAAAAGCTCCAAGGAAAATGGAGTAAAATACCAAAGGAAAAGTTTAATGTGCTGTTCTTGTTGGGGAGATTTGATCTTTACCATTGCCTTGGAGACCAGCTACATGCTAGAATACTGAAACCAACAGCAGCAGTTGCCAGAGCAGAGGGGGCAGATAGAGCCAGGCGCCTCGGCGCGCCAAAGGGCACCCTGTCCAGCAGCTTCACAGGACCTCTTACTGTAAACAAACACTGTAGCTGGGCATTTTTTCATCTCTGTTCATGACTAAGAGGTCTCCCAGGGAATCATGCCTCAAAGTCTTCCAGCCAGAATCTTCACACTGTGATTACTAGGACCACATTGCAGCCACTGCCAGTACTCCCTGAGGAGCTTCCCACATCCCACTGAACTGCTGGCAAGCTTCCCAAAGCTGTTGGGGGTACCATTTTTCTTTAATAGCACTACTTTTGGTAGTGCTCAACACCTCCTGATAGCTTAATACTTTATCTATTAACTATCTGACCACACCAAGATGAAGCAGATAGAAAGCAAATGCTTTTTTGATCATAAAAAAATTGTACATCAAATCCATGTATTGTCTTTCAAACCTATTTTCTCTGAACATCTTCAGGGATTTCAAGTCAGTGAGATGACACTGGACTTTCTTCAGAGGTATGGTTTTGGCCATACAAAGAATGTGAAACAAAAATGTGCTTTCCCAGGCCCAAAAAGTTGCATGCCACTTCAGAGACTGATTCAGAGTATAGATCCTCTGAGGAGTTGGGACTTTTTGAACCTCTGGTCTGATAGAGCCCATGAACTAGTTTTTTTTCCTTTTTTTTTTCACAAACCACAGGTTTCACACTTTGAAAAAATTTCAAAATAATTGTTTCAGGGTGTCAGCTGTAGCCAGAAATGTGATGTGTCAGTCCTGATCTCCTACACAGGCCACCGAGCCTGGCCCTTAGCAGCACTGCAGCCTTTGGCACTCACATCCCTAACAGAAATGGTAGCTGTGAAGGTGGAACTTCATTCTCAGGACAGCCAGAGTTGGACTTCTGCAGCTGTCCAGACACAAAAGAATGCTGTTCTCCAGAGAAGAGAACTTGCAATGCACACAGCACAGATCAGGGTGTAAAGGAGAATCTGGTCTTGGTGTATCTGTTTCTGGTTACCTCTGTCAGTTCGAAGAGGACGCATATTAAAGTTTACAAATTTGTAGAGGAAATGGCTGTATAATTTCACTATTGATTCGTTTGGGTGATGGCAACCACATGGTGTCCTGAGGTTACACCACACTGGATACAGCACCAGTCCATCTGAAAATGCCAGAAGTCTCTGCAACACCATCAGTGGATGTTAAACTGCGCAGAAACTGCAAGAGGGGAGGGTGCCTCTAAAACCGTTTCAGTCTGACCCTTATATCTGAAAAGCAAAGGGATGGTTTAAGAGCAGAAAAAAAAAAAAGAAGTCAGCTAAAACCTCTACACAAACTGTGACTCATAGCCACCACATTTGCTCATTATAGCATGAACTTTGTAAATCTGCCTTGCTTTTAAAGTTGATGTGTTGGGTTTGTGTTTGGTTGGTTTTTGTTTGTTGGGTTTTTTTATGGTAGACCTTACAAATCCAAACAGATTTACTCGCCTCATCATGGATCCTTACAAGGAATCCACGACATGCAAAGATGAATATGGCAGCAGGTGAAAGATAGGATAACAACAGCAAGGAATCCACAGAAAACCCACAATAAAATTTCACAAGTTCTCTGTCTCCCTGCACCAGCTCTTGATAGTCCACCCTGGGAGGCCCCAGTAGCTTTACTACTTTGGACTTAATATTAACCATTTAACTTAATTTGAAAGTGTACCAGTTCTACATATATTAAACTTGAAGTTAGCTAGCATACATTAACAGTTTGATTTTGCAGCATACTTAGAGAGTTTGTACTTGAGAATTCAACTGCCAGCCCTTAATTGTAGAATGTAATTACCTTCCTATGTTTTAAGCCTGTTTTGAGGGATGGGAGGGGAAGATTGTCCTACAAGAAAAAGCCTTCAAAAAGTGGTGGGAATAGAGATTCTTTTTCTGGTTTTATTTTTGCCAAAAGAGCTCCTTTTTACCCTGCTGCTGGTTCCAACCCCGTGTTTCTGTGCACAGGTGGTTTTTACAGCCTCTACTTTGCACAGCAATGAAGTGATGTGATATGTTTTTTATTTAAGTATTTTACCAGAAATAGCTCAATCCCATATTCAATAAAATGTCCTGTAGTGTAAGATTACACCCTTCTGCCATTCCCAGACAATTTTTTATAAATAACACCTAACTGTACTCTGGGAACACTTTCTGGTCACTGTCCCTGCAGAAGAGGGAGTTGCTATCCAGTTTAGTTCCCACATGAGAGACCTTTTAATGAAGAAGTCTTTAGTGCCTTTTACTGTAAATTGTGCTACTGCCAGATGTGATATGGCCTGGGCTTCAAAACTAAACTAACTGGAAAGAATCTCACTGTGAGTCAGAGAGCCTTGTGAAAATCCCAGAGACCTCAGGAATGGAAAATTCACTCTGTCACAAGCTTCCTTTGGAGGAGTTTCCTCCACTCTCTGCAATAGCAGCACTGATGCTTGTCCATGAGCAGGGCTCAACTTTGGAGTAGTTTCTCAGCATAAAGGGGAACCAGCAGCAAAGAACCTCTCCTGGACTAAGAACTAAAAAGGTCATGGAGACTACTAAGGGTAGAGAGACCTGCTGAGAACTGTCTTTCTCTGCAGGTCACAAATGGAGACAGCACACATCAGCAAATCAAGAGCTACTTTTTGTTCCTTCTCCTTCAGGTTTGAATTTGTCACATTGCCTTAGAGGCTAGAAGGAACCTAAAAAGCAGAGGTCAGATTAAAGTGACTTGGTTTAGATTTTTAAGTGGACTGCAATTGTCTCAGGCTTAGACATTTATTCAGATCATTTCTCCAGTAGCTCTTGACTCCAAAAAGATCCAAAATATAACAACCATCATATGATTCTACTTTAGAACAAACGAATCTCTCCAGGCATAAAAGCAGAGGTCCCTGTTTCACAGTGACTTGAGACAACTTAAGCTTCCTTGCTGCTGCAGTTGCTCCTGACTTCTTCTTCCTGCCTGTCCTGGACTGGGCATCCCTGCTGTTTCCTGAGGGCTGATGCCGTGCTCCTCTGACTCCAAGGAAAGCTAATTCATCTTGCTAAGATGGAAACAAGCACTGTATAAAGATATGACACTTTCCCCTACCTGTCTTTCAGCCACCAACCATTTCCAGTTATTGCTTTATGGATTTTCTAACAAAGAGGCAACTTCTGTATATTTAGTAGGTATTAACAGAGTTCTCTTCCATGAACTTTCCTGGTCCTCTACTGAATAATGTAAATTTAGAGTATCTATAATGCATTCTGGCAAGAAGTTCCACAAGTATACTTCTATTGTATGAATCCCTTTCCTTGTTTTGAATCCACATCTTCCAAACTTAATTTGCCACCCTTTTTTTGGTATCCTACTCAGTTCCCTCAAGGAGGAAGATCAGTTATAACAGAGGAATTAAGAATAAAAACACAAGAGAACATCATGCCACCACCAAGGTTTGAGAAGACCAACAGAGGTCTCTAACACACAACAGTCTGTAATGCAGAGTATTATGAAGGTGCACAAAAGGCAGCTGTAAAGCAGGTATCATATAAAAGTGGAAAATATTGTTATACTCCTCAGTTTTTCTACTTTCATAGTTTAAAATCCTTTTATTGAAAATTCAAGACAAAGAGGAAGAATTATGCCTCAATATAACACTGAAATATTCTGGTAATTAGGTATCTATTAAGCAAACAGTAGACTCTACCCAGTGGCCTATGAGAAGGCACCTTGTCTACCTTCAGGAATCTGAGCATGAGCATGTTTCCAGGAAACAGGCCCATTAATCTTCTCTCCTACTGAAACATCTATCTTCATCTTGTTAACAAAGAGACCCCAGTGTTGCAAAATTACCAGGCTTTCTCAAGCTCTCCATTCCACTGCAAATCCTTCATTCTGGAATTACCCAAGATGAACCCGCCTCATTTCTACCCAAAACTGAATATCAGTTTTGACTTATAACACATCCTAAACAAGAGGTACAATCCCCCATCACCCTTCCCCTGTGGACAGGGAATGCTTCAGGAAACCACAGCCAGTAGAAGCTTGAGTGTACTTACACTACTGAGGCACAGCAAAGCCAGTTTGACTGCAAAGGAAGATGAGGTGAAGGCCCCATTAGGACTTTATTTCTATCATAAATGTATTTTTCTATGTAGTTTAGTCTTTTTTGATTTGTATAGGAAAGAGGAAGAAAGGCCATGTGAACAAGGAAGGCACAAGTCAGAGACTGGACAAAAATCCAGCCAATTAAGCTTGTCTGCAGAACTGCTTTGCAGGCCTGAAAGTAAAGAACAATGCATGCATTTGCTATGATGTAATTTTGGTTTGGCAGCAGATTAAAAAAAAATCCCTAAATGTGAAGTAAGAGGATGTGAAGAACAGAATTCTATGTTTAATTAAACAGTTTTGGTTAAAATTTTGTAGAAAGGTTTTTAAGGACTTGAAAACGCTTTGATAATTTGTGTGTGTGTTATTTGTGCAAATTAGCTGAGTTTCAAAACAAACTGGAAAAGGTATGCCTACATGAATAGTAGACTCAGTTCTGAGCCTCTGTGAAGGAAAAAAATCTCAAGCTTATACTGGTGGAAAAGTTCCTCCCATTATGTTTGATAAGAATCAGATTTTCTTCCAAAGGCTCTCAATCAAACCAGCATCACAGAATTAAAAAAGCTCACTCCAAATCACTTGAAAATTATGTTTTGCTGCCATTTTCTATCCTTCCCAGGGGCTATATAAGCACAGAAATACAGTTCACCTGTAACTCCAAGCTGAGCCTGTCAATTATCTTTGCAGATTTTACAAAGTTGTACGACCCAAAAGGAATTAATTGTTTTATTACTACCACTCATAAAAAGAAATTCCCGTCCTTCTATAATTCACTGCAGCAGACCTCTGGTTTTGCATAGCATCTGCAGGCTATTAGTTTTGCAACTGCAATCTGTAATTGCAAAAACATGTAATTTAGGTAGGGCATGTGAATATGGTCCAGTAAAACCAAAAAGGATCTAATCCATAGTCTTTGCTTCTCTCACAAAACTTTAACCCAAAGTTTCTATATTTGCCTGCAAGACCTCAGGTCTTCTACACAAGATAAATCCTGGATTCCCAGAACTACTGCCCAGCTGGAGACTCTGCCCCAAAAGAGCACACACAACATAAACTGGAGTGGGGAATGTTATTACCAACAAACATCTTTTTTTCTGCCGTTCTGCCTTTTTCAGCCCTGTCTCTGACAGCAGAGCGCCAAGCAGGACACAAAATTGTACAGTTTCATGGCCATACTCCTTACATAGGATCCCAATCTCTCTAGATCAGATTGCCCATGAAATAGAAGCTGGATGGGCAAAAATAAATTTATGCCAGGCTTTCTCCAAGTTCTGGATCAACATAACGCTACGGTGCAAAATCCATTTGCTAATACAGCTGTTGTCTGCTTTCTCTTCCAGCTGAGTTCAAAGGACAGTGAAGCATTAGAACACTTTGATCTCACTTCGTGGCGAAATCCCCATCCTCAGAGGTCTTCAGAGCCCACTTGACATTGCCACAAACTCACGCAGTGTCAGCAACAGCCTTCCTTCCCACAGGGGGCTGGACCAGAGGGCTCTTCTAACCAGCATTTCCAAGATCCATAAGGACCCAGTCTCAAATCTGGAAATATGTCAAGCTTATACTTCTAACTTACCTGTGCTCTGTCTTACTAATTTAACCTCTCGCAAAAATACTGTATAGGAAAGATGTTGTTAGCAATCAGGGCTACATACACGAGAAACATGTAGGAATAGCTACACAAGTCCATGAAAGGTCACACAGTCTGTGACTGAACACTGTCCTGGCAGAACAATTTCATTTCAAAGCTGAAGAAAGCATCCTTTCTTGCAGAGCAAAAATGCTCACATATGCAGGTAGTTGGGAATGCAACAGAACTTCAAAATCCTAACCAGAAACAACTGTTCAAAGTCCAGACTTCAAACTCTTTTAAACCAAGGCAACTAATGTGATGCCAGTGTGTTCAGTCCTACAACACACATGGCATAAGGTTCAGCCGTGGTTTGAAATTACTGTTTTCTTGCCATCTGTAACAACAGAAATAATTTGTTTAAATCTGCCATTCAATCTCCACACCATGTAAGACAGCTGCAAGCCAAGAAGTAGATCACCTGCAGTTGTCAGTGCAGCAGACTCATCATCTTGGATAGCTCAGCCAAAGAGCCAAACAGTCAGAATCTGGACACATGATGAAGGATTCGGTCTGAAGAGCAACTTTAATTAAGTGGATCCAAAACACATTCCCATGGGAAGAAAAATTATGTTTTTTACTGGTGCCCAAGTGAATATACATTCAAAGTTTTGGATCAAAATACTACCAGACTGCAAAACTCCATTTTACAGGAGCTAATTATTTGAAAAAGTATGCATCTGGTCCATCATACTGCACAATGGGACCCAAACTGTCCATTAGCCCAAATACTGACCATTCTTGACTTAAACACCAAGAATGGGATTTATCTTAAAACACATTTTAGTGTCCACAATAAATATACATGCCCTTTGCAGTTAGGACATCAGATACTGGATTTAGATCTGGTTTGAGGGAATAAAATGACAATTGCAGCTTACATTTCCCAGTCATTGTGACTTTCTCCCTTTCCTGATCCATTCACTGATCTGTGATGGTTGTCAACTTGCTGGCAGTATATTCACTGGGGAATATCAACAAACAAACTGAAAACAAGGTTAATAACAGGAGAAAATAAACTAATAGTCTGAATTAAATTCTAGACCAAAACCAGTGAGAGCTGAACTTGGAGTGCTCCTCTCTATTCTCCCTGCCGGGACAGCCACAGCTTGCTGCTGTTTGCCCTTGACTGTCTGTCCTGGTTTCAGCTAGGATAGAGTTAATTTTCTTCTTAGTAGCTGGTACAGTGCTCTGTTTCCAATTTTTATGAGAATAATGTGGATAACACACCAATGTTTTGGCTATTGCTAAGTAGTGCTTACTCTAAATCAAGGACTTTTCAGTTTCCCATGCTCTGCCAGTGGGCAGGTGCACAAAAACTGGGAGCCTGCACAGCTGACCCGAACTGACCAGAGGGATATTCTCTACCACATGATGTCGTGTTCAGTGTATAAACTGTGCAGTTGGCTGAGAACCACCAATTGCTGCTTGCGGACAGGCTGGGCATTGGACACAGATGGTGAGCAATTATACTGTGCATCATGTGTTTCTCTCCTCTCCCTCCCTCCTTTTCATTACAGCTATTTCTATTTTTATTATCATCTTTATTTTATTCCAATTATTAAACTGTTCTTAACTGATGAGGTTTACTTTTTTCCCACTTCTCCTCCCCCCTGGTGGGGAGACAGAGTGAGTAAGTATCTGTGTGGCATTTAGTTACTGGATGGGGTTAAACCATAGCACTGCCGAAGAGCAGACAGTGGCAGCTTGATTCTCATCTGCAGCCAGAGAGAGCACAGCAGATGTACAGGAAATTATCAACAAATTTTTCCTAATTGTGGAAGTTGAATCAGTTACACAGACATACATCAGAGGAGTGGAAAGTCTGTGTTAGAAATGTTTGTTACCCCTCAACTTCTTGGTAAAAGCAACTGACCCTAAGTTAAGTTTCTGGGGATCTCCTCCTGCCCCTCATCCTTCAGCCTCATATGCTCAAAGTGCCTGAATATCTCTCTTAATCTCTGTGAGGTTTATTCCTTTTAACTGAGAGGGATGCAATTGGTAACCTCCCAAGCAGCAGCAATCAATGATGTTTAGGTCATAGGCAGAAAGGTGTTATATAAATACAGGCAGTATAGTCTAGCAAACTGCCTTTGACCCCCCTTTTAAAAATTTAGGTCATATTTGTGTTGTCAGTACCTGCTGGGTAACATGGCTTTAAAAGCACCTTTCTGTGGAACCTGAAGAAATGCGTGCTTCTCCTTCTCTACTGATCTGCCATTTTCCCTCCTCTGATTTCACTACAAAAAATGGCTTCCCTCTCCTTCCACATTACATCAAAGTTGAATAAAAGCCTATCTTTATATAATTTCCACAATGCAAATGCCACTCTCAAACCCACAAGAAAAAAGCAACATGAGAGATAAGAAACACAAAGAGGTAACATGGAAATAAACACTCTTCTCATCCAGCAGTGGAGTTACATTTTTGCAACAATCCCTCAGATCTACCTAGAGCTCTGCAATGAGTCCAGCTCAGACCTGGGTGGGTCTCTGTACGTTTTGGCAGCAGGGACAGGCAAAGCCCCTGGACTGACGATGGCTGGATGGTGGTCTGGCACAGTCAGACCATGGCTGGGGCTGCAAACCCAAGTGGCCTTCTGTTTTTCCCAAAATTTCTGTTCACAGCCTACAAGGTTTCAATATCAAGATGCAGTGGGCTGAATCCAAATTTGATGGCAGGCTTTTAATTTGTGCAATGTGTACCACATTACAGATGCTTGTTGGAAAGATGTTTCTCATTCTGCAGATCCCAGGACATCTGCATGGCTAACGATTCATCAACTATTAATAGTTTCTTCTAATTAAAGAGATATTCAGTATGAAGATGTTAAAGAAGTTACTGCCTCAGTTACTACAAATCTCAGTTAAGAGAGTGTGAAGATGAAGTTTCCTTTCATTTCTTTGCCTGCTGCTTTGCACAACTCATATTTACCCCAGCCCGATGTCCTTCTCCACACCTGTAGCTAAGTTTCACTTTTAAATCTCAGTTGAGTCCATTTTTTTTGCCAAACGTCTGCTCTGTTTTAATTTCTAGTGTTCCTGAGGAAGATGTAAATCAATTTCAGAAACAGACTTCATTTTATATGGGAAAAAGAACTATAAACATATAACATTTTCCCCTAAAAAAAACCCCCTTAAGCCAAAGCAAGCAAACAATCTGATGGAAAATGGTCTTGGAAGCATACATAAGGTACATGACTAACTTACACTTGGTAGCAAAAAGGATCTTGGGTGCCGGATTTTGTGGATTCTTCCTTAATCACCCCCAAGGTACCTTAAGTACACTTGAGAACAGCTGGGCATAGCCTAAAGGTGGCCAAGTAATCCGACCCCCAAGGCCACCTGAAACAGGAGTGCTCCTTCTGCTTCCCTTAGCCCTGGCACCTTCGCTGCCATCCTCTGGCAATTGTCAGACTCTCTTGAGAGTCCTCTGAAGGGCTGTTTTCCCACAACATGATAAAAATTGCTCAAGGAGGGATGTGATAAAAGTATGCACAATGAAGGAACTGACATGGACCACAGGAACCCTCTTTTCTGGTGGTGGTAAACCATTTAAATGACTCACTGGTTTTTACCCCTAAGAAATCCTGGAATCTGCTCAAATCATCCACTTCTGAACACTGTGAGAGTACTACAGTGCTATGGGAATTCATAGAAGCCACCAAAACCTACAGCATTGTGATGGAGGCAAAGCACTTATTATGATTAAAACTGCAGTTTCTGTACGAAAAGCTTTCTCTTATGACAGTAGATTACTTGGATCCTGCTCTGAAGCCTGACTGATAAAGGACAAACAGGGCTATAAGCTGGTGCAAGAACATCACACTCCTTGTCCATCTTGTGACTGTGCATGTGAGTTAACTGCCTGTCTGCCACAGCAATTGAATTAGCAAGATCACAGGCACCAGATTAGATTAAAGAGAGTGAAAGGTCAGCTTTGGGAAGGCAAAAATGTAGAGAGATGCTTGCTTGCACGCTACTCATAAGACACATCAAACTATAGCTCTCAGGCTGGGCCTGTCTCTTCTCCTGGAGAGCAATATGTTTTCTTCTATCAGTACTTGCCAGCGCTCAACCACATTTAAACATAACGGCACGAGCAAATAGAAGCCTTTCATCTCCCCACTTGGGGTGACATTAATTCTTTCCAGCTTGAGCTGTCTGACAGTTGCCTAGGCTCCCTTTAAAACCTACAAAAGAAGAGGCACCCTCGGAACGAAATTCAGTCCATGTAAAGGTAGGTGTTTGGGATAGGTGGAAAAAAAAATAGGAAGGGCTTTTCTGCTCCCATTAAGCAGAGATGTTTGAGAATTTGTGGTGCCTGGTATTCCATAAAGCAGCAACAGTAATCTGCAAGATGATTTAAGAAAAAACCCAGATACAAAGAAGTTAAGGAATTAAAACAAGTATTAGAGGAACACTGCAAATTCAACAAACCTAAGCCAAGTTTAGGGAGTGTGACCAGGCCACTGAGGAATAGTTTTGTCACCTTCCAGCATTGGTGAGACATAACCAGAATAGCATGTGAAGTCTTAGGTCCCCTTCTCTTCTCTTAGGCAAAAAGGGATGTGGGGAAACTGGAAAAGGGCCAGCAAAGGCTACCAAGATGGTCAGGACCTGGGGTATGTGGTCTGTGAAGAGAGGTGAAGGGCGCTGGGCTGGTTCAGTATGCCGAAAGGAAGACAAGGAGGCCAACCCAGGAGCAACCTGCAACCACCAGAAGGGAGTTACAGAGATAATAGACCCAACTTCTGCAGCATGGGATGACATGCTGAGGTGCCATACCAAATACTGGAGGATTGGGGACATTCAGATTCTTCCCCTGCCCAATGGTGCAGCCTTGATGTGGGTCACCACAGATGGACAGGGTCTCCCCACCCTTGGAATTTCCCAAGATTTGGCTAGACCAAGCCACAGCTGATCTGATCTAGTGCTGACAACAGTCCTGCTTAGTACTACAGCCCTGCAAAGATCACTCCAGAAAACACTCCTATGATTTTGTGAACATTCACAGTCTGAGTGTAGAAGACTGTTAGTGGATTTTTACAGTACTTTTTTTATTAAAGATTATTTAGAAACCCTGGTGTACAGAGAGACAGTACCAGTGAAACCCAACAGTAATGAAGAGGGGCAGTTCTCTGACTTCATCTGAGCACTTCTCACTTGACATGTGCCATTAACATCAAGAACCACAACAAATGCTTCTGCCTCCAAGTATTCTAATTACATGTATTTTGCTTGTCAAACAAGAAGTCTCAAGCTAATTTGACTGTTTTCTGCAAATATCCTGCAAAGCATGATGCAACCATATCACAGAACCTCAGAAACTGTTTTCATAAATGTGGGTTTTAAAACTAAAATGCCCCATTGACAACATTTCACCAAGCTACTGGAGTTTCCAGCTTTTCTATTTCAAAATACAGGGGACTTCCACGTCATAGAAAGGCTCTAATGGAATTCTAATTCTAGAATAAAGATGTGAAGAATGATGCATGGAAGCTTTTAGATGAGTAATACCAGTGTATTCTTAGACACTGAGGATACAAATAACATGGCTAAAGAACTGATTTAACGAGATGGATAGCACCAATTGCATAGGCACTTTTTTAATCACCTAAACTATGCTCTCATATGAACCCTCCTCTCTTTTCTTACTAGTGTACTGGTTTTAATTCTACACAAAAAGAATTGAATATTTTGGACTCACCACAATTTCTGCAAAATATCAGAGACCCTGAAGGCACCAATCCTAATCCTCTCCTCCAACACAGCTGGAGGGCCAATCACCTTGCCTTTAGCCAGGTTAATATGTGTACTCACTACTCTATTGCTCCAACTCATCAACGAAAATACCTCATCAGGCCCTCAATGTGCAGTTTTACAGAAGAGAAAGAGACTGAGGCTACTGCATCCTGGTGGATGTGCTCCCTTTCATTTCCATTCTCTCTTGCCCTCTGAACCTCTCCCGGCTCTGCAGAGGTACCCCTGACCTGCACAAAGGCAACATTACTCCAGGCAGTCCCCGAGCTCCAGCTCATTTCCCCCTCTCCCTCTGATCCCACAGAAATCTGTTTGTAAGCACACACAGCCCTGTAACAACTGCACATGCCTTTACTGGGAGGGAAATGCAGACAAGGAGTACAGCAACACAACATTTGGTGGGCCAGATTCAACACTGTAACTTCACACAAGCCAAAGCAGCTGCATCAAGGCTTTGTCAGGACATTTTCAAACAGAAAAAGCACTGCAAGCAGATAGAAGTGATTTGTAACAGAATTAGACAGAAGGTACTACAGCCGAGCTCCAGAGTTCTGGCTCTATTTTCCTTCTTTTACTTCGCACCAGGCTTGTTTTTAGGTGTTTATTTCCTATGATAATTAAGGTACTGAAAGTGACTTTTATAAGCAAATGGGTAAATTCTTAAATCATCCTTTGAGATTTAGAGAGACTACGTAAGTCATAAGGACAGTCAGTTTTGATCCACGTGAAGACGTTCTACTCAGCAGGACAGTGATGGTTATAACTGCCAGGAGAGCAGGGGAGGGAAGTAAGTGATGTAGGGAATTAAATGCTAATTATTTGAGAACTTACAGAACATCTCTGGCAAGGTCTGCAGCCATACTCTCCCAATTGCAGACACAGGTGTGCAAGATAATGACACTGAAGTACATACACACTTTTTACACTTTGCATTTGTTACATCCTTTTGACAAGTCACAAGCTGTGGGTAATACGCTCTTCCTGGACCGCCACACCAAACCAACACTAGCCAGTTCTACACTGAAATGGAAATACCCTGTCACGACAGTGCAGTTTACTCAGCTGGCTTCACACTCCTTTTTTTTTAGCATTTCTAGTACCACACCTGCGTTTACCATGAACCCAAAGAGTTCCTTTCTGCTATGTTTAAATGTAGTTCTTTAGACTTTTTCTTACTCTCCTAGAGCTGCAGTTAAATGATTTTGTCAAAATTTTACATCAAGAAAACTGCTGCACCTGTTCCTTTTCTCCAAATGTCAGCATGTTTATGCCCCGTTTCACAATTTTACATGTTTCTCTATGCTGGCACTTCAGAAACTGAAAAAGGTTAGGAAACTTCATGCCTAGAACTGTATGCTCCACCTCTGCTGCCTGACAGAGAGCTACAGCTTACAGCTGGTTAGCAAATACCAAACAGATTGGTTAGTAAAAGCAGAAAGAAACCCACAGTGTTATTTCTGTGATGTTAAGGAGATCCCTTCTGGAAGTGCTGGTTCCAGACTACCTGAGACAGAAAAATGGTTCCTTTTCAATCTTGTTTTCCAGTAATCACCTGCCCAGTGAATACCTACTGAGTTCCTGATCCTGATGAAAAACAGGATTGTTGTCAGAAAGGAGAAGAGCTCCATGCTGGTTTCCTGGAAAGGAGATTAAACAAGGGCCTGCAGATGTCAACAAGTGTCTCAACCCAGGAATCTCCACTCTGAGGAACAGCTTGGGAATGTCCATTTCCAGAGTCTCAGAGGAGAGCACTCCGTAAGACACAGGAGCCTGGCAGGTCTTAGATAAAGAGCAGAAGGTCTGTGTACCTTCCTCACACTGAGCAAGTTCTCTGAGCACAGCCTAGACTGCTTTCCTTGTATTGGACACAACACCTCTTTGAGGTAGCTAACATGTCAAACCTTATTTTGGACAGTCACGAGACCAAGGAACAGTAATCACTGATGCAATGCAATGCTTAGTGGTGCTTTGCCAACTCAACTCCAAGGGCAGTGGCCCGTAGGATTTAACAGACAGGCCATTTCAACATCACACCCTCACAGTGCACATGCTACACAAGCTGTGCTCGTGTCCCTTCTGCGTAGCTTTGCCTTGTCTTGATGGGAAGTATTTTCAAATGCTAGAATTATTCACATGCACATTTTAACATTTGCAATCAAAACACGAAGAGGATCTCCTGAACAGTGGTTTCCAGTATGAAAGATCTCTCTGCTTAGCTCATGACATTCCAGATTCTTCATCATTAACCAAAAGCTGAACAGTTTGTATTAACTATGTTGTCAAAACTGGAGTTTATTTAAGTACCTGGTGAGGAACAAGCCATAATAGGCATGAAGCAAAATGAGCTCATTCTCAGACCCATCTCTCCACTTTAACTATCAGAAACAAAGGTCACCCTACTGGGAGCTGGTAAAGAAGTGTATTTTAGAATAATTAAGTGATGAGAAGCTGCTATGGACACAGGCAGAACACACCTACACAGAACTCTAAAAAAGCATTTAGACACAGAACATACAATTCTGCAACAGACCCATCCCATTACAGCGATAAAATACAGGGAAGAAATAAAAACTGCATTCTGAAACAAAGGCCTTTCTGCTTTGCAGCATTCACAGAGAGATTTACATGCCCGAGTGTCTCTTAACGTTTCTCAGCCCTTTATGAGAAGTGAGTGAATTTCTGCAGCTGCTACTCTGCCTTTCCATTAGCCATCTCAGTAGATAGGCCACAAGCAACCAGGAGTCCCAGAAGAGGAAAACAAGCTTTTTTGTTCCACGTTCTATCAGTTTTAAAGCCAGTTACAAGATGCAAAGCCAGTTTAAAGATAAAAAAGTACCATTAATTTTATCACACTTCTTGTCCTAGGAGTGTAAGTGATTTAAAAATAAAACCTGGAAGCCACAAGTGTTCTGTTTGGTCCAGTGGGAAGTGATGATAATCTGCACACACTCATAATAACACCTGGGCTCTTACTTCATAAAATAAGCTTTGTGTGCTATCCAGCTAAAAATCTGGCAAAGAGATTAATTCAAACTGGAAGCAAATAACTTAATCTGACCAGAATCAACTCTAAAAGTGTGCCTAAGATTTTAAATAATGGTCTCAAATGCAATACTATAATGATTAACATTTTCTGAAAGGTAGGATTTCTCTTGTGGAGAAAAACACTACCAAATGAAACCAAGAACATATCAATTCTGCACATTTTACTTCTGAAGCTGTAAAAGTGTGAAGTCCAACTGAGAAAGCAAGCATGGATGTTTCAAAGTGCTCTCTGCTTATACTACAATTCAAGGCAAATGAACTATCACAAAGATAATTTTTTTTCCTGTGGCAAATTCCTACCAAATGCAAATTGATGCCTTACTGTTCACTGCAGTTCCAGAGCTGAAGGTATCATTTATTTGAAGGTATCTTTATACAGTTAGAGTTTAGCCAGCATTGATCCCATAATTAAATACTGCTACAGATAATACGCAAGAGCCCATCATTCCCCTCTGAGAACTGTTCAGAATAATCTGAGCAGAATTTTCTTCAATGAATACCATGCTGCTATTGCTAAAGAAAGATGCACTATTATCTGGTATAATTAAAGTATTATTAATGCATTACTGAACTCGGGTTATTTCCTGAAGGAGGGGAATTACTTCAGAGCTGTATTTCCACCATCTGCTCTAATTGAATGCACATTACTTGTTTGTGGATAAACTTGTGTTCCTGCACACTTTGTTGTCAGCAATTGTCTATTCTGTATTCTTATTGAGATACTGCTGTCACTTCCTTTACCCTGGCAATTCCCACTTTATAATCACGTCTTTCTCCCATACTTCCCAGTTACACTTCTCTAGCCTGTGTCCACACCAGTTTCATAAGCAATGGGTCTTTTACAGAGGTTTTCCAAAACCAACAATTCTCCTCTACTTCATACCCACAACTCTTTATCTGTAAGCATGTAGCGCATTTTAAATGCACGTATACTATTGCTAGTCACGTCTGTCTGCAACCACTTTGGGTTTTTGAGACATTTTTTGCAGTATGTTTTATTTGCACTATAATTATCTGCAGTGTATGTTGTCCTTCCAAATACTAGTTTAAAAATAACAAAGTCTTAGTTAGGTCTGGGACATGTAAGGCTGAAAGAAGTTTAGTGACGGCATTACTATGATTAATGAAGTTCCAGCAACCATACAGAAGACAAATGAATCAAGACTATACATACAAAACCCAAGAGTATCCTTTGCTTCATGCCAGACATATTCAAGTGACTTTCCTGTCCCTGCTTATGCATCTGTCCTCAACACCACATTCATTCTCAAATTTTATTTGGAGGACAGTGGGGTTCAAAGGGATCCAGGGTGATAAAAATCAGAGTGACTAAGACTTTGCTTCCAAGATGTCCTGGAATAGCTCACCAAGTAGGAGGTAGGAACAGAACAGACATATGCAAAGGAAACAAAAACCCACTTGATGTGACAGGTATTACCTCCCTTCTCAGAGGGAGGTAGAGAAGAATGCTTTTTGCATTCTTGTTCTGGTCCCTGCAAACCACTGTTTGCATCTGGCTGAGCCAGGTTGCTGCCCTGCAGATGTCACAGTGCAGCTGGTACTTGCTGGATGCTCCTCCTTGGCTTCCACTCCTACACAACCAAGGTGTCTCACTGGCTCCTCCTCGTCCTCCTTCACTCAGCCTGCTTGCTCTCTACAGCACACACACAGCCCTTCACTCCCAAAAGCACATTCTTACAGTGAGAAATAATGACACAGTCAGAGGTTTTGCTGGAACACACTAGGTGTTGTTAGAAACACTTATTAAAGAATTGCTGGCCTTCAGCTGTAAACCTAAATGAACTTCTTTTGAGTTCACTTTTTCTTAAACTTGCTGTTCTGTTGTTCTCATACATTTCTGAGTATTTTGAGAATCTCTGAATTTGGGCTCTATAGACCAACATACATTTTCAGACTTAATTTTAGATTACTAAATTTCTTTATGGAGGTTTTTGAACTAAGCTCTAAGATGCTACTGCAAGCCATATCTTCTCCAGCCGAGTAACCAGAAGACCACAGAGAACACTTATCCCCACACCTCTCAGTCCCTCTGAATGTCATGTCTCCCTGCTCCCCTTCCACGCCGGAAAGAATGACAGTTCAAGAAAGACCAAAAAGAAAGTTTGCTTCACTGTTTTCATATGGACACCAGGGATTTGGGAGGAGAAAGGTCTCTCTGACATGGAGAGAATCCGCAGTTTAGCCAAAAAATAGGGAATTAATAACAAAGAATGCAGCAGGCCAGACTTCATTTTCACTATTGACATTTAGATGGAAAGAGGAGGTGTTCATAACGGATTTTCAAATTGGAAAGTCAAATGCAGCTGTAATTTACAGAGGCTGTCTCAGTAAGCTTCAGGGCATGCTGAAGCACAATCACATGCACTGTTTGCTTTCTCAAATTTTCCCAGAGAGGCAAGGATTGGCCTCAGAGACAAGACAGGCTAAAGGGTGACCTCTGCTTTGAAAAGAACAGGCAATTTTATCATGCATATCATGACCTGAGCCTCAGTTCTTTCAACACATATCATTCGCAGCATCTGTATACAATATAGGACAAGATCTTAAAATTCTAGGACCCTGGGATAAAGTCCCTTTTTTTCCTTTCAACAGCTAAGGTCAGGTTCCCCAGGACAAAGGGGAACATGTAAAATCTTTCAAAAATCTACATGTTAACTTGCAGCAGTTACAAACATATAAAACAGCTGCTGCATCTTTAGGAGCAGCAGGACTGAGTAGGTCTAATCAAGGCATTTTATCTGAAAGACCAAATTACACATCTCAGTCCACAGAAATTCGCAAAGAAAGTCAACAGCAAAAAACTTCATGTTCAGTAAAAACCACCCATTGTCAAGTGCAATAAAGGAGAAGTACATGTTAGAATCAAATTTTTGGCTACAAAACATCATCTGAAGCTAACCTCCTGTACAGCATTTTTGCCTGCAGGATGTAGATGGCATCAGGAGTGCAATGAATTGGAACCTGTCTCATGCTCTCTGAATACATTCAAATTACTATTGCCAGAAGTGTGTGCAGCACAGCAACCGACTGTTACACAAGCATGTGAAAGCCAGGCTTTATAATCTTTTGCTTCCTGAAAGTAATATATAATTCCAAATACAATTATATCATCCCAAATACAATTAGCACAGCACAGGCTTATTACCAACAGAAGCACAACACAACCAAGACATTTTTATTCCTAGCACACAAAGAAAGAACAAAAGTTCTGATTTAAATTTGGCTTAATCGCTTCAGTGAAAAATTGTTTGCAGAACTTGAGAAACCTTTCAATGTTCATTGCAGATGTTGGCTTGCAGGACCAGAAATTCACTTTCATAATAAGAGGTTTCCCTGACGCTCTATGGTTTGTGGCACTGAAGCAGAAATCTACAAAGTGAAATTCTGGTCCTACTGAAGTTGGTAAAGGCTTTGCCATTGACTTCTATAGGGCCAGCATCACTTGCACTCTAAAAAAGAATAACCATAAGCACCTTTTAATATCTACTTTTTACTGCAATGTATTGTAAGATACTCTATATGCAGTGCATTAAATGCAAGTGGCAAACTTTGATACCAGGAGGAAATGCCAATAGTCCTCTGAATTTTCCAAGTGAATCAAACTTTAAACCATGCTTTACTTAAGAACAGCAATTACATTCTTACCCTAAAAAATGTCACTGTCCTTAAATAAGCCTGCAGACATGTCATCAAAGGGTCACTGACTGAACCTTCCAGGATGGGGAAATCTACTGTTTAATCACTCCAAGTTGCGGGACTCTGATCCTAACCACACAAGAGTGGAATGATGTGGAGTGGCATTTACAGGGCCAAAGTAAATTGGAAGGGATTTGTTTTCTCCAATGATTTACTTAATTACTTTTCAAATTAAGCTAGCTATTCAGGTAATTCTAGAAACAATCTCAAGGCCTGAATACTCTATGGTAGAACAGATGTGAGCTCTGAGAGAGAGCTGTGTAGGTGCCAGGCTTACAGAGAGCTGCAGCAGCAGCCAGGTGTCTATTCCCTCTTGACAGAGCACCTAACTTGAGTTTTGTATCCATGGTCCACTGGGGGTTTGTAACAGGTCAAGCAGTCTTGGCATCACAGACATTACAGGACAGAAATCAAAGGTGTTGGTAGATCTCTCCATTCTGCCTCTGAGGAGCAACGGAAGGAAGGTTCAATGCCAACTGGAGACTTCAGCTTTCATTCGAAGTGCTTCAGCAGAGCTCAAATGGCCATACCCTTTCCAAAAAAGCAGGAATGTGCTCTCAGTACCTGCTGCACAGACCTCACAGTTCTGGGTCTGCTTTCAAAGCCAACACAAAGCAGTGCAACTTAGAGGCACAGCGCAAAGACATCACTTTGGAGTGCTGAAGCACTCCAGGAGAGCAGAGTGCCCCCATATGCTACATGACTGCTGAAAACCATGGCTTCTTAGAAGTCAATTAGCAAGAAAAAAATAAAACTAACAAGCTACTGTCTCAAGAAATAAATGGTGAAGAGCCCTGTCTACGAGGGATATTGGCTGCTGATGCCTGGCAGAGCTGGGAGACAACACTGGTTCAGTTCAAGAATTCTTTACTCACTATAGATGACATATTTCTTCTTGTTTAAAAATGACATTACTGATTTCCCTGGCAATAGCAGAAAATTAATTTCTCTAGATTCCCAGAGTGAAAGCCCTGCTTCTTGTATGGACTCAGCTGATCCAAATACTAGTAGTATTTATTTTCCCTTCTCCTGCTTAAAAACAAAGAAAGAAAAATCCACTCAAACTTCCACTGTAAATATGCAGACCTGCACGCCTTCCAAGGCAGGGAAAGAAAATAAAATTTATGAGATCATGGGAAACTCAATATTACAAGTACCAAGCATCACCAGAAAAAGACACAGTGTGTAAGAGCTTTGCTCCCCAACCCTACACCTTCAGAAGCCCCAGATAAGTCCTACCATATGAAAAGCTCAGGTAACCCTAGCAAATGCCATTTTCTAGAAAATCCAAGGAACTCAGGGCACAGATCCTGTACTGCAAGTAAGAACACACAAAAAAAAATCTGTTGCAGTTTAGCACATGCATCCAGCAGAAATGCTGGCTTATGTAATGCTGCACACAGAGCAGAAAACATGGGGGAAGAGGATCCAAGGACACCAGGTGGAAGGCATCTCTGGAGATCCACAGTCCCACCTCCCACTCAGAGCAGGACAGTCACCAATATTAGAACCATTCACTTCCTGGAACTTTCAACTGGATGATTCCTGTTCTTTTGTTATGTTATATGGCTGCTTATTATGTGTTTGGGAGTGCCTGCATGGCAAACAGCCACAGAGGACAACAAAACCTATCCTTTCCAGGCCTTGATTCCTAAGCTGGACAAGAGCGAGCAACACAAGACAACACTGTGGAGGAAATCAGTCCCCTCTCAGCTCCTAATCATCAGTGAAAAGGGAATTGTGGTCCAAAGAAAATGAAGTCAGCAGTCCTCAGTAGGAGGTGAAAGGGCACTTCCCTTGCTGGGGCCCTGCTGATGGCACCCCTCGGGCTGTGCAGGAGTCCTTTCTTCTGCACTCACAAAAGAATCCAAGCAAGTAATTTAAAAGTGCCCCAGGGCAGAGCTTGCCACCGGATCAGGTTTGCCCTGTTAAAATAATAAGTGAGGTAATGCATAAAACTGCCTTTGATTTGAGGACATTTCATTCATAAAACAGAAATACCAACAGCTTTGCCACCAAATAAACTTCATAGATGGGTTTAAAAAGTCTCTGCACTTCTCCCTGCAACAGAGCCGAGCTGAGCCAAGCTGCAGGCATTCCATGGCACAAGACACACTGTTTCCAAGGACAGTTCTGCAAGTTGAAACGAGAGCTGACAACTTCCAGGTCATTAACCTGACAGCATAAACAGGACCTATGTACAAGTATATGCATTCAGGTGGACTGGAGCAATGGCCCCAAGTGCAGAACTAGACAAACACTATTCTGCTTTTCGTTCTTAGTTTCCAGGAAAACTTTTATCCTCCTCTCCCTTCCACTCATCCTCAGGATATGTGGAGCCTGGTCCTGGCTTATATTTGTGTTGCTAGCTGAAAGAACAGCAGAACATGCCAAGCACTTAGTAACAAAATTCCAGCCTTGTGACACAACCCAGTAATCCCAAGACTGGAAACTAACCTCATATTTCTACTCAGCATAAAACCCTAATACTAATAAGAGCACCACTATTTTTATTTTGCCTGAACCTTTTCTAAAGACATGTATCTCACAAATTATGAAAGTTACCCAGGTGGAACAGGGCTGTATTACCTATGCACCCATGCCATCTACAGATTGGTAGTTATGACAACACAGAAACTGCTAAAACTAGTCAGGCTTATCTGTGTGCACTTACAGAGAATAGGTTGCAGCTGGATGAGCTGTTGTTTTGGCCACCACTAGTCCCCCACTACCTTGGGACCCCTCTTAGGATGCTCCTATGACAAGGAAATAGAGATTTGCAGGGCCCCAGGAGGACCATGGCTGGGTGTGAATATGCATATAACAGTGCTCACCTGAAATCCCAACTGCAAAATAGCAGGGCAGAAGGCTTAGAAGCCAAGACCGCAGTCCAGAGACAAATGTACATTATAGATATTATTTAGTGACTCCTGCAAAAAGGAAGGAATAAACCCCTCCAACCTCAAGTTGGTATCTCAACCAAGGTTTGCCTTGAATAATTCCATCACCACATCCCAAGAGGCTTCTCCCTACTGCAGGTGTCCTGGCTTCAGCATCAGTTGGGCCTGTAGTGGAGAAAGTGCCACCAAACACCTGGAATTACATTATATAACAGCTTTTACTGTCACTAGCTGCACTGCAGATGTCAGGATGTGACTGACAAAGCTGCAGCATAAGCCTATGCTTGTATCCCATCACAGACAGCAGAACTGCTCATCTCTCTCAACTTATAAGTCACAAAACAGCAGAAAAACTGTGCCACTGCACACAGCCCCATACAGCTGCAAGATGTGACACTGAAAACTGCAAACGCAAGAGTTCTAGGGAAAGATAGAAACATTGTTAAGTTAACAGTAATAAGTTGTGCACAAGGTCCATTTATTCCTACACCAAGAAGCACAAAAGGTTTATACACCTATTAAATAGCCATAATGTATGTTTAACCAAAGTCTTCATCCATTTATATTGTGCTGTCTTGCCCTGGCACTATGATGTTTTCTGCAAAGCTCTTCCCATTCCCAACAGTGATGGGTATATTTTGTAAAGTCCATGATCTGGCTGTGTAACTGTAAAGGATATACAGAAGCATCAGTTCAGAAGAAACAAATTTAGCTTCAACCTTGACTATGTCATTTTTAATAATACAAGGGAAGACACTCTTAGAAACAGTCTTGTGGAAACAAATGAAAGGCCAGTGTTACACAACTTCTACACTTACTCTGCGGAACGACACCACATAGAAAGTGTCTTCCCTTCGGCGAAGTGCTTCAAAGAAGTCTTGATAGCTCCTCGGAGAGGCATAATACACTTGCAGCTCATTCCCTGAGTTCCTGCTGAAATAAGGAAGAGGGGAAGGTAATTATTTTAGACAAGGAAGTTAGCTTCAGTGAGGCAAGGACTTAAAAGAGCTGCTTTTCAAAGGAACAGCAGCTCTGCATCCACTGGGAGAAGCACGAGGAACATTAAACACAGGTGAAGACAGTGAAACTACTGGGTGCTTTTTGAAAGTTCAAGGTGCTTTAAAGGTCTTACTTTAGAATCATTTTCCAGGCTTGTTTTTATTCATGGTTCTGAGGTTGACAAAACCCCATTTGCTAGCTCAACAGGAAAAAAGGTTTCAACCTAAAATGTCTGAAAAATTGCAATGACTTCTGAAAATAAATTTCAGAATGAAATGCCCTTCTGAAGTAAAATATCAAAACATTTAATAATTTTCTTTTACTGCTAAGAATCCAAACCACTGAAATTGAAAGAAGTGCAAAGTTAAGCATAAATAGAGCTTTTAATTTACTGCCAAATGACAATTCCACCTTCTGTCTCACCCACCTTTTTTTTTTTCCCCCCTGTGTCCTTGGTCAACTCCAAGATTTGCTCTTGATTTTCAATTTAGACAGTGGAGCAAAAATAAGATACTCATATAATTCTGGCTTATCTTTTCCACTGTTCTGATCTCAAATATGCCAGAAGGAAGGAAAAGATGCTCTAAACCATTCTAAGCAAAAATACTGGCAAGTCCTACAATTATGGTACTGATCCACTGTTTATCTTGGAAAGGTGAGAAATTCCTGGCACATACCGCTATCATGTACACTTCCCCAGTCCCATTCCAAAATAACATATTTAAACAAACTGGAAAGCTGTACTTACACAAACCACTATCTGGACAATCAACTAGTCATTTTAATTTTCCCCCACTTTAATAGCAGTGTGTTTTTGCAGTGTTTGTGGCAAGGACACTGATCAGACTGTCCCTCCCCTCCCAAGCTGTCTTCTGCTGACCCAGGTTTTAAACTACGGTGGCTAATTTAGATTATTTTGATATGTTTCTAAAATATAACTAAGCACCCAAAACAAGGCACAAATCTATCATCAAGTGATTTTCTTATGAAGCAGTAATAGTAGACTGCCATTATCTTCTACTGTTAACATAGTCCTGTTGCAACTGAGGGGCTGCAGCTGCCAAACCAGTTGCCCTTTAACAGGACTGGGGGTGTCAGTCCTGGGGGATCAAGAGCAGGCAGCTCTATACTACATATCCTCTTCTGCAGAACTGTGCAAGCGAGGAATCGGATCACATCCTTCACACACAGGAAACAAAGACTGGAGCTAATTTGAGCTTGATTACTCATTCATGAAAACACGTAGGCCCACCAAACCACCCCTGAGATTCAGCATTGAAGTTGTACTGTGATAAAAGGCATCACGCCCACACGTTGCTCAGTACAACACATCCTGAAAACTGAACCAGGTCCCACAGATCCGTTTGCTCGCCCACGCTCCAGGAGATACAGGCAGACCCAAACCCCAGCCTTTTCTAACTCAAAATCCAGCCATGGGAGAAAACTGTTCCAAAGCACTTGGAAACCACTGGGCCTTTACAAAGCTCTGCTGGTCATGGAACAAATCTAACACTAGTCCCAAATTCCAAGTGATACCAGGGGATTACAGGCATTACATTGCATGTGCCTTTGAATACCTACAGGTAACCACAATGCATCTCCCCACGAAAGGAACGGAGGAACTTCAGAACCAAAAACAGGTCCAAAAATACCAGTTGTTTTAGTAACATCTTCATGTATTACGAGAAAGCATTATATTAAGTATATATCTGTAACAATGGTGCTGAGACTGACTATTTGTTGGGAGATAAATGAATCTTTTTTGTTTTAAAAGTTTGAAGGGCTCTGCTGCACGTAGGCTTGTTTGGAGAAGGAATGAGACTGTGGACACGATGCTTTATGCATTAACAACCTTAATTTTCATAGTGAAAAACAGAAATATAACTGGAGGGTTTGATATCTAAAGCCTTAAAACACACACTTGCAGAAGGCCTCAACAAAACCACCTTTGAAGGAAGCTATATAGACTCTAAAGAGATGAGGGGGTTTTGACCATTTTCTTTGAAATCATCTTAATGAGGTACAAGTGCAGTAAAAAGGAGCTGTGGTGCTCCCAGGGCAGTTGAATGTGTGCCAGAAGGGATCTGGAGGGAAGCTGCATTATGGACAAGGACTGGAGCATGGGATGTACAAGCAGAGACAGAAGGCAGAAGGAATAAGGCTTGTTCAGCCCAGAAAAGAGGAGGCTGGAGGAGCTCTAAGTTCAATTTCCTGATAGAGACTCAACAGAGATGGAGACCACCTCTCCTGAAAGAGAGATACAGTAAACTTGAAGTTAAACCTACTCAGAGTGAGAGACTGAATAGAGATCTCCAGAGGTCCTTTACAACCTAAGCTATTCTGTGATTCTATGATTTCATGAAGCACCTAATAGCCGATGGCTCTGGGAGGAACTGGAAATCTGTTCTATGTTCTTAGCAGCTCCAGGACAGTCATAGCATGCAGCTGCCATGACTCACTGGTCCTGTTCATATAAACATCATTAATCTAAAAAAAAAAAAAATCTCACTTCCTTCTGAGCACAACAGATTACTCCATGCAGAGCTACATGATGTTGCACACTGTTTCCAGTAATCCAGATAATTTTTTTTACAAGAGTAATGCAAGCATATATATTAAACTAATTATGCCATGAGGCTTGTTCGTCAGGGTTCAATTAAAACAGATATTCTTCATGTGCCTGTAAAACTCAAAAAGCCTTTTTTTATTTGTAAGTCAAAACAAATCAAAATTTGATGGCCTGATTTCCAATAACATTTGCCTGCAGTTTTGTTGCTTTCCCCCTGGCTGATCCTGCTTTCAAGGCAGCAATGCAAACGAAGGTCCATAGCTGTCTTACTTTCAACAGCAACATTTCAGGAGGTGTTCTCAACAAAAACTCTTCACTACACTCCATTCTGCTCTTACACTTCTCTTCAGCACTTCAAAGCAGAGAACCTCTTAAATAGTCACACAGAAGTCAGGAGAGAGAAATCTTGTTTCCTCAAGTTTTACTCTCCAGTACTCCCTGTCACCAGGGAAGAGGGACAGGATAGTTATGTGGAGGGGGCAGAGGACATTAAAAATCTCTGGATTAGTGTGCTCCACTAATCAGCATGGAAAAATCAGAAGATGGAGACAAACCATGCAAATAAGGGTTGATGGTACTTTAACTTCACCGTAATAATTTGGTCCTAGCTGTAATGGCTCTGTTCTTGAAGGTAGTGAGAGAAAGCTTTCTCCTACAAGACTCTTGGACTTTTGAAACCTGCTTATAAACTAATGATGTTCTCACAGATAGACCCAAGTCAAGTCCCCCCTTTTTCCCTTAACATTCAAATCTGATTAGAAAGGGATTCTGCAGAGTGAAATAAAGATTTTCTTAAGACTTACTGGTAGAAAGAAGAGTGGAGCTGTGATATGGGGGTCCTTTTACGTGTAGTTTAAATCATTAGAAGCAATTATTTGCTAAGGGACAGAAATTAGGCCAAGAAAAGTAACTGCATTTGGCTTAAGAATCCATATAAGGTGAAAACTAGCCTTTTTTACCAATTGTTGGTGAAAAGTTAGGTTATTAAGTAGAATGTAATAACGAAGGAGTCGTTCTGCCTTACCTGAGTCTGGTATCTGTGTAAGGCATGGCCATGAGCTGGGAATCTGACTTCTCACTCAGGGAGCTCTGAAATAGGGGGGACATGAAAAGATAATATAAAGTGCAAACAATAAGCATTTTCTTGGTTTGCCATTGCATAAAATATGATGCACATCTGTAACAGAGAGTGAACATATAATGGGATGCAGAGATTAATGAGTGCCCTGCACCAGGAATGTGCATTTTTCCACTGGTGAAACACAAATAACTGAAATGGCCAGCAATCACGCTGCAACAACAACAAAGTGCAAGACTTTAATACAGCCAAATCTGAAGCCACACATTCAGAGACAAGAGAGTGTGGCACCAAACACAACACTATGTCATCCAACTGCAAAATTCGCTACCACTGATATCAGATGTGCAAAATTCTTCTGAAGTCACATACAGTTTGTACCTCTGCTAAAATATATCCACAACACACTGCTGGTGTTTGAATCACTACAACCACCTGAATTTTCCCTCCTCAATTGTTCTACCATTCTTCGTTGGGCACCAGCGAGAAGAATCTGAAGATTAGTACACAATACCTTTTCCCTATAAAAGTGAAGCATTTCCCACATTGTTAGGCTCAATTCCTTTTCAAGCTGTTGCTGTCTCTCATCAAATAAAACACTGTGAAAATTCATTGTCTTAATTTCAGCCTTGATATCAGTATGTAGATATGATTTATGGAGATAAAAGGATTTATATAGATAAAAGGGACTTCAAAAAATGGGAAATATGAGCACAAGTCCCATTATTCAGTAGTCTTACTAAAAATTAATCCCTCTAGCAAAAATCTGAAAAATGAAATGGAAATATTTAACTAAAATCAATTATCTGCGCTCCTCAGCAGTGAGGCAGATAAATGTGCTGTAGGCTGCAATCAACTGCTTATCTTTACAGAGAGGCCACAAAAAGGCTAACAATTGATTTAATTTTAGAAAACGCTGAACCTATTTTGATGACTGCTAAAAAAATTCAGAACTTCTAGCCTGAATCCAACAGCAGGAATGGAAGCACAAATTTGACAACATAATAATCACCAAATCCAGCAATTTAAAATAGAAAGTGCTGGATACCCTAGTAACAGGCACCATTGCTATTTTTGTCTATAATGAGAAGTGCAAACAAGCAAGAGAGAATATTTTATGTTGACTGAAATCATCTTGTCATGCTATTTAGTCATAAGTATAAACCTGCATACCTGCATAACCCGTGCTTTCTGCTGCTGGTTATTTGATAACCTTCTAGATCTTGTTCGTTCCACTTCATGTCTATGAACCCATCCTCGAAGTTCATGATTCAACCTAGAAATTAATCAACACAGCATTAATACATTTCAAAGAAGAGAGGCAGAATTTTTTAGTTCTATAAAACAGTTTAGCCACTATAAAGACACTGCAGGTTACTATTCTTTTATGTTATGATAATGCACTTTTAATAAGAGTAATAAAATAAAATCGTAAATGAAAGGTATGAGGGAGTTTGCAAGGGAATATCTATAAAGTATTGGATTCACGGATGTTTCAGCATAAAGTCAATACAATAGTTCTTTTTGCCCAGCGAATAGCAATTTTGAAGTTACCAGAAGCACCAAAGAAATTTAAAATCAAAAATTGATCAATTCAAGACAAATCATTGGTTAAGAAGGTTAAATTATGGCAAATAAATCTGAGGGGGAAAAAGTGGACAAAGGAAAGGGAGATAAGGTTAGTGACATGATCTTATGGAAAAAGTGGAGGTAGGTATTTTCTAACAGTTAACAAAGCATATCTGCATGTCAGGTTCAGTTTGCTTGTATCAGAAGCTGAGGAACAGAAGGACATCTCTTATGTAAATCAGATGGAAAAGGCTTTTAGTTAGGCTTGACTTCCATATAATAAACATTCCCACATATGAAAAAATTTCTCTTTTGAGTCATGAAGAACCTCCAGACAGTCAGAAACTTGTTACTCAGTTATTGCAATGTGAAAATGGAGGGAAAATCATTACTAAAACCATCAAAAGATTACAAAGATCCAAGGCAATCTATCCTTATAGCAGTAGACATTGGAAAGTGCAGACAGAGACATTGGTCACGTACTGGATGAACTCTATGAATGTACAATAACATCATTCACAGCTGTCCGTCCAGCAGCACTCAGCCAACACAGAATTTATATTTCAACTCCTAATAAACCTTAAATGCTCAGAAAAGGTTGTTTGCTCACCTCAGTGACTCTGTTCGGTTGATCAGAGGCCGACAGGGGGGTGGTGGTGGTGAAATATATAGAAGTGGTTCTTCTGAGACTATCATTAATGCTTTATTATCAGATACAGAACGATCATACCTGGGAAAATAAAGAAACAGACATCCAGAAATCCTGTAAAATACTTTTTCATGAACCTTTGACCAAATATAGAGAATGAGCACTAATATCAGCACAACCGCAATAGTCACAGTTGCTCCCACGAGACCTTTGAAACAGGTGAATAACAATTTCTATCAAACATCCAATGTTCTCAGGCAATTACTCAAAGGGATCTGACAGCACTCAACACGGGGAAGACAGATGAGCATTAGCAGATGTTGGATCTCTTCCCAAAAAGGTCAGCTATTGAAAGAAAATGTAGTCTGTAAAATATTCCTCATAATATGTAAACTATGTGATCTCTGCAGAGGCAACTTTCTTTTTCACTCCAGAACTGTGCTACAGAAATACTAAATTTATCCACTAAAACCACGCAGATGGAAAGACCACAAGCTATATGACAGCGGAGCAGCCACAAACTATATCATGACTCAGTGAAGAGGATTTACACCTCCAATTGTCTCCAGAATCTAGCTTGGTTTTTGTAAAAAGTGAAAAGGAGCATCTATTTCTCAGTATAAAAATCCGTAACACTCTCAGCACCTTCTGAGGGGTTAACTACTTATCCCAATACCTAATGTAAGTTTTCCCTCTATGAGTTATCAAGGTAACAGCCTTAGTCCTCTTGGTTTTGACAGACTTGTAGCTCTTAAAACTTCAACTTCTCTCTGGCAAATCAGGCACAAGTGCTTATGAAAGCCCCATTTACATTTCTTTCCCTTTCTCATCTCTCTCTCCATCTTCATGTCTGCTTCTCCTGTCTACTGCATACAGGACTGATAAAGGAGAATATGTAGCAAAAAGCTCACAGCTCGCGAAATCCAGGGTGAAACAGTGAAAGAAAAGGAGGAGATGAGCAAATACCGCTAAGAGAACTGCTCTGCTCTTACATCATGTAAGCCATAGTCTGAAATGTACCATATAGGACACAAAGCTCTCCCCATGGCTACAGCCTTAAAATGCTCTTGATTTATTACCTTCTTTCTGCATGGTAAAATACATTAGGGCTTTCTGCACATCTGTGCCTGGCTTTGTTCGACCAGCCAAAACACTCTACTGGAAAGGGACAGTCTAATAGGATAAATCTTGTAAGGGGAAAACATGAGCTGTATTAGCCAGACTTCAATCTGGAGGCAATTATATGTTCACTTATGCACTGCATGCTAGAGATCTAGGAAGCCTGAAAGCCAGTATTTAATTAAATAATGCATAAGCACAAGGATGGACTCAGAGTTTTATAAAAATGTACAGTGCCAACTAAGTTCAGAGCATGTTCTTAATTGTGAACTTGCTTCCCTAGTCTTCTCTTGAGAAACTAAGAAAATAAATACGCCAGCTTGAAAAGTAAGGATAGACTATATGACAAATATCACAACTATGCACATTAAAATATAGACCAGAGGAAAAAAGCAGACAGATGAAGAACTGAAGAAGGTCCTGAAAGTCTCTGTGACGTACACTGGTCTACATCCTCTCTTCTCTAACACCATGCAGCACAGCCACGTGTACACTTCTGAAGCTCTGTGTATTGGGTAATCGTGGAGATAAACCACCACATTTATTTGAAAAGCAACCTGGTAAACTTTGTTAAGTAATAAAAGACCAGCTTGAAAAACACTGTGTTTGTAAACTCAACTGCTTTATAAAAGCAGCAATTGCACCAGCCAAAAAGGCTGGTAAGGCAGTGAGAGCTAAAAGCACCACTGCCCTCTGCCACTCACAGTATGTTAAAGGTGTTTATCTCACCTATTACTCTTCTCGGGAATGATGTACTCAGGTATTTTCTGAGCTGCACTGGACTCCTGGCCAGCTGAGAACTCCAGAAGATTTCTTGTCCGGTGGTTAGAACTCGCAGTGGAATCAGCTCCACTGGGATCCTTTTCAAATACACTGGAAAACATAACAAACATAGCAAAATGCATCACACAAATAAAGGGTCTGCAAGGCACTTGACTGTAAAGTGTAAAATACTCAGGTGGAGAAGTTTCTGGCTGTTGTTATATTACATGGGTAAAGTTCATGTCATATCTAATGTAAAAACTTGGTATCTTGTGTCATAATAATAACAATAATAGTATAATAACTGCCATTCAAAGCATTAGCAGACAGAAAAGCAATTCTGTTCTCTTCTTCAGTTTTAATTGTTTGAAGGATTTTGATGCTCTGGTTTTCATGTTCCCCCATATAAGCTTCACTTGATGAAATAAAGATCAATCTGTTTGTAACCCAGATCAGCTGGCATAATAAAATTATCTATACTCAAATCAAAGCACTCCTAAACTTCAACTTTCATCAGCCTCAAAGTACAACTGACACAGTTTATATGAATACATTATGTAAGGAAAACTTAGCTACCAAATTCCGTGCAGCTGCAAGCCTGGAATGTTATGCCAGACATCTAACAAAATTGTACACAGACATAAATGTTCAGTTCTACTTGGATTTAGAACAACTGGCAGGGCTGACAGCCCCATCAACAAAGCAGCAGCAGGCCATGGTCCCAGACACCCTGTTGTTCCAGTGTATGGCTGCAGGAATGGAAGGCTCCTTCCATCCCTGGGTGCTGCGCACCCAGCCAGCACAGGAACCTCTGTGCTGTTGCCCACACAAAGCAAGGCAGCACTGCACATGTCAGCTGGAAAAACGACCAGATAACTGCTGTATGAGATCCTCTGCATCCTAGTTCACAAGGGTGACTTACAAATGAGAAATCTTCAGAGCACAAAAGCAATCCTTCAATTTCTCCTCTCTCAAGGCTGCCTTTACATCATTGCTTCCTGAAATATGTATATTTACAAACCCAAGTCGTAACTTTCCTGGCTGACAACAGCAGAGCATCACCAGCAGCAACATAGTAAAAACACAGAAATACAAGCTCCCAGCACAGTAATGAGATCTTTGCCATACATGCTGACCACTGCCCACAGAGTACTCTTTATGTCCCACCTCTCCCGTGCAGCAGAGCATAAACTCTGCAGGGGAATACCTCATTTTCCTGTTTTAACATGGCATCACTTCGCAACAGGCAACAAACGCAAACCGTTACAGAGATAGTCAAAAACTAGCAAGCAAGGCAGACTAAATACTCCACAACTAAGCAGATGGCACACAGAGTTGCCTACCAATTCCATGTCTTTTGTCAAAACATTTGCACTCCTGTTAGTAGTAACCCAGGTGTCCATGTGAATAATTGTGCCATGTTCTCATCAAGAATATTCATGAGAAGATCTGAAAGTTGTAACTCTCCTGCAAACTATTTCTCCACAGCCTGAAGTCTATCATCCATCCAGTGCATTGCTGGACCTACTGAATTTGGCATTTTAGCCCATCCTACTTCTCTCCTTTCCTGCTCAAAATGCCACATTGAATCAGAAAAACTTTCCATGCAATTATTTAGTTAAAGCTGACAATAACCTAAGCCGAAGAACTGTAACAGATATGCATATTTCCATGATGGTTTCTTCCTTCCTTTTTGCCTCATTCTGCAAAGGCAATTCTTGTTATTTCAGGTTTCAGCTTGGCGAGGTGGCAGTTTGAGGTGAAGTGTCAGATGCAATACGTTCCTACTCTAGTTCATCCTGAGCTCTGAACAACAGAAGAGAAATCCAAACCAAGTCCATCAAGGATAAAGATACACACTGTCTACTATCACAGAGCTAATCTTCAGTTTTCCTAGTTTAGTTGTTTTAGCTGTAGAGCCTTTCAAAACCACACACACCTCATTTTACTGCACCAGCTTTAAAAGAGAGGAAATGTTTATTTTTACTTTTCTCAAGCTTAAAACACCATAATCTTTTCATCAAAGTTAAAATTTCACTTTTGGCAGCAGCTAAGTATGGTATATTTCAACCTTAAAAAAGATATTTTCAGCAGCAAAAGACAAAGATGAACAGAGTATGTTTACCAACTTACAGGCACAAACCATGATTCTCACTTCTGGTAACCTGGGCATCAAATCGAGAACAAAATAAGGTATTATTTATTCCAATGTCCTTTCCTTTATCAGTATTGTTATTTTTCAGAAAATGTTTCTATTGCAGCAGGGTTAACAGTAATTTCTGCCGTAAGCTATATGGGCCACATTTGCCTACCCTCTCCCACTCTTTTTAAGGACCTTGAAGAAGACCAAAAGTTTCCTTCTCAAAGTCAAGCATGACTAAAAAAGAAAATCCCCTTTCTTGCTCCTTTGGTTTGTGGCAATGACCCAAAACAATTTTCATTTTGAATAAGGAAAAGTAACAACTTGAAATACTGCCCCACTTCCACCTTCCAGTTGTTTAGGGAGTTTTGTTAGTGTTTTCCCCATTTGAATTGAAGATATTGTTGATCTGGTGTATCAGTTCTTCCTCTTCTCCCATGAGAGATCACTAGTGAAGTTTGTCTATAAATAGGGCTCCATCTTGAGGAAGCAGATAGGAGAGGACATGTAGGTAATGGTCTACATCCTCTGACTTCTCAAAGACCTTACCTTGCCAAGTGGGTTCATGAAAGTCTGACACAGGATATCAGAAATACTCCTTCACTGAAATCTCAAAATTAACCGGGGAAAACCCATGACTCTGGACCACAGAATCCCTTCAAGTAGCCAGGAGAGGATGGTCCTCTCCTGCAGAACTACATCTGGAAACACTTGTCTACCTGAGGCATACTGAGCTTTACAAGTGCCAGGCAGAACAGCAAAAATACAAGCAGGAACAGGAAGGGTCTACAGAGCAAATCCCAACACCATGACAGAGATGATGAAGGCAATATTGGGTGTTTAAAAACATCAGATAGACAAGGATAGAAACCACAGAAAAGAAGGGCAAAAGATCCCATTCATAGGAAAAAAAGATTCAGAAAAACAGCATTTTCAATTAAGATATGAATAGGTGGTTTAAGAATATGACACATGGCAAAAGCAGGGGCAGTGTTTCTCATTCTGCTGGGCTACAAGATGAGAATTTGGAAAAGGAAGAGCACTTTGGCATACCTGCCCTGAGCAAGACCTACTATTTGCAGGAACTGAGTTACCACCCCACATTAAAAGTCAAAAAAGACTGAAGCTGAGAAATGGTTCTACAGGACAAGACAGTCAGTTAGAAGCTGGAATCATTCCTGTTTGGGCACACTCACACACCTGGGGTGCCTACCAAGGCTTTAGATCCTGCATTTGGACATCCCAGAGACCACAAGCATGAAAGAGTTCCCACAAGACACGAACACCCTGTCCAAGCTGGCTGAGCTCTTGGCTTGTTTAAGATGCAAAACCAGATCCAAGGGAAAAAAGAAAGAACCACTAAATAGTTCATGAAGATGTTTATTCAGAAGTGTAGATAAATTTGATTATAGGAGGGAAAGAAAAGCAACTGTCTTGCCATGGCTTCTCCAGGCATTCAATGGCACCTGATATTTTAGCTGTATTTTTACTTCTTTGGTTTGAATGTCAGTTTGATAAATGTGAAAGAAAGTCGTGCCAGGAGCAAGAACTAAATTTTGCTTGTGCTTCTGGCTGTCCACTTCAAGTTTTGAATACTGACATTTAAGCTGTACAGTAATTTGCAGACGAAAGCCAACAGTGATATCATAACAAAGAGTTTTCTGGGGACAGAACCATCTCTGAGTATGAGCTGGGATGTTTCCAACAAGCTACAGTTGACATTGCAAGGAGACACTAACTGAAGACCTTGTCCTCTTCCTAACGGATACCAGACAAGGCTGCCACAGTGCCAGACACTCTCTGGAAAGTATTTCTTGGTTCTTATTCCCAATGAGTGCACCATCTGCCAACAGCAATGTCTACCTTCCCCTGACAGGCTGCTCCAGACCTACCCTCTCCAAGTGCTGGACTGGAAAGAGGAGCCCAGCCTCCTTTCTCTGAAGAGGAAGATAAGGAAAGCAACCCAAAGTGGAGAGATGATCTCTGCAGTTTCTGTTGTGCTTTGCATTCTTTAAAAAGCAATTTATTTTTAACAAAACTACTGGAAAAGACATTAAGAAAGCAAATATTGACACCCAGAGCCCCTTTTTCTGCTTGGAAAACTCTCCATCATATCTGGAAGGGGGCTGGCCTTTATTGCCAAAGCTTGTGGCTGTGATCAGCAAAGGAAGGAGGAGTGAATCACTTCCTGCTCCTGCAATTGCAATAAAAAAATCAAAAGTATCCAATTTTGCTCAAGCATCACCCATCATGAGAGGCATTGACAAGTCTGGAACCTGGACCCAAGTCCAGTTTACTCAGCCTGTCCTTTTCCTCTCAATTCCTCTCTCCCTCTTCATAGAGAAACTACAACACAAGACCAAAGGTGAACTACAGAAGCAATTTTGTAACTGAGCCATCTCCAACACTCTCAATCAGAATGTAAGAAATTAATAGCTCTTCGCCTGTCGGTATGTAGGTTTGTTAGCATACTTCAGGTATGTGTCACATTTAAGGCTATCCACCTCTTGAAGACATATGGAAGGCTATTAAGCCTTGCAAAAAGCAGAGAAATAATCTTTTTCTATTCTTCACTAGGTGCAACAAAATCCCACGATTGGATGAACAGAGAGTAAGAAACTGACCCTATTGCAAAGCCCATGATTCGTGGTTCTCTGCTCTTAGAATATCTTTTAGAGATGCTTCACAAAGTCAGTGCAAATTTAGACACCACCATCCACTCTGCAGCTGAAGGAGAAACCATGGGCCACTGGTACAACGTTTAATGCTCATAAGTTCAGGCTTGGCTCGAAAACAGCAATGGCAAGTAAGGAGCCTGACTGGGGAGTTCCTTCTCCATTACATTGCAAGCCATTGGTGACTGCAACCAACTTGCCCCACTTCATACTGGACTAGAGGGAGGAAGGAGCACACACGCAATCGGGAAAGAATTGGTAAGGCAAGAAAACAATAGAAGGTAAAAATAATACTGTGTTTCAGTTGCTAATCATTGTCCTTCATTTGGAGCAGGTGCCAGACAGGTGGCTTTAGTCTGCTCAGCCCATATTATTCAAGAGGACATTTGGGTTATTTCCAAACACACCATGACACAGCTTGATTTCACAAGTGATCCCACCTGCCAGGGCAGCACAGGAGTGAGCTTTAGTCCACACTAGACCTTGGCCCAGGACCAGCTGCTGGGGGTGGGACCTGCACTGAAAAACCTGAGCACACAACATACAGCTCCAACACCTCTGGAGCAACACAACTTTTGCTGCATGGGATGTTATGGTAACAAGATCAGCTCCTTAGCCCATACAGCAAATGCTCCCTTTAAGCGTTTATTTATCTAACTTTACAACATGCCACAGCCAGGGTATTCCTAGACTCCTGCTTGCCATAAGATGTTTCTTTAATCCAGGAGTCCAGCATAAACGTTCAAACAAGAGAAACTTGCACCAAAACACTGCTGAATGCATCAGACCTCAGAATAATCCTGCTTTCCCACACACCAACTCAAGACTGCTCAGCTTGTGTAAGAGCATTTACACTTAAGACCATAATGACACCAAAAAAGGTGTGCTCAATGGATGGTGCTGCTGGCAACCCAAATTGCTCAAGCTTGAAAAACCTAGCAGACTACATTAGTATTAACTAGTAGCCTGCAGACTAGACAGGATGCTAATCTGGGTGGTGGTGAAAGCCTTGTGTTTTGATTACTTCATCCTTACAAGCAGCAGATTGTGGTAGCATGCAGCTGAAAAATCCTTGGGTAATTTACTCATTTTTACTAAAAGATGATTAATCTTACCACTTTTGGGTGTGTTTTTTTGTTTGTGTGTTTGTTTTCCCTGTCTGTGTTACCAATTTAAGGAATGAGACACACCCCTAAGTCTTTCAGGAATCAAAAATCACTGCTTCTTCACTGGATGTAGTCTATGACAACAGCAGACAAATCACACTTCTCAGCTGGCCAGGCCAGTGTCTTTATTTGCAGATTTCTCACTGGATCTAAATTTTTAATAGATTATTCGTTTTCCAGAATAGTCCTGGAAAGTAGAGGAAAACCCATCAAGACACCTAGAGAGGAGCTGCAATGAAGTCTCTATAAAAGGCTAGCATTGCAGAGCAGCTGCTTTAGGTCAACAGGACACAAGAGGTTTTGAAGCAGCAGCAGCAGCTTTACTGAGCTCCATCAATCACCACCTCAGTCATCCTCCACCACAAATACAGCCTAAGAAATTTTCTTCAAACCATCAAGTCTGTTTCATAGTTTGAAAGGGGTTCCAGCCATACCAGGTAGTCAATGTGTAAGAAAACACAAATGTAATAAAAATAAATAAATAAAATATTACACCACCTTCTCAAACTCCCATTTCAATCTTTTTGCAAATTTGCCTTTCCTCTCTCCAACTTCACATTTTTCTTTGTTTTCTGTCCACTAAATATCTGAAATGGTAGTAAGGACACATTCTGGCTAGCTGGTATCTTAAAAAAAAACTCTACGATTGATGCTAGATGACAGCCACCATGTAAGTCTGAGCACACAGATTACGGGGAAAAAATAACTAGTTGAACATTTTTCATAGCTGAAAAATAATGCTAAGGTCACTAGCAAATAACTAGCTTACTTGCTTTGCTGCTACAGTCCCAAGAAAAGATGTAGAAAATTTATTTTTTGCATCTTTTGTGATTGTTCTCCCTTTCCTGCTTTTTATACATTTGTTGGGTTATTTTCCTGCATTTATGTTACTATCACATTTAGGATTTGCATTCAAAAACGAACACAGAAGACAATTTATATTCAAATGAGATTAGGGAAGAGAATAAAAATAAAAATATTTCCAAAATAAATACTTTAGACTAGAACACATGATTTCCATTTGTTTCAGCCCTGTGTGTGCTTGTTTAACACATCGTCAGGTCTGGTTACTATACAGGCAGAGTCCAACACAAATGTGGAAATTGAACAAGAAAAAAAAAAAGGCATCTAGGAATTGTAATAATTTGAAAAATTTCAGACTTCATGTAGTGAGTGGCAAACATAATACACACAGCTGACCAGATGTTTCTCAATGCCAGAGGCCAGCAGCCTTCCAGGGGTGTCACGCCAGCTGGGAATGTGGCGTGCCGACCAGTGCCACCTCTCACAGGAGGCACGTGTGAAGGCAGGAGACCCTGGCTCCCACAGATACCTGCCTCCAGGTCTGTGCTTCTAGCTCCCAACCCTGCTGTGTGCCAAGGTCTGTGTGCTCACTGCCTTTTGTGCAAACATTGGGGGTTGCCAGTTCCTGTCTTGCCCCTCACGGTATGTAAGACTGGGGCAAAAGGGGGACCTCTGCAAGGCACTGATTCAAAATGTACCCTTTTTCCTTCATACACCTCAACAATCATTCTTAAATAATAATAAAAGGAAGTTTTTGTACATCCAGACCCAAATAATTCACAAAGATTAAGAGACTACTTCACTGACACACAGATAGGGAATTCCTGGGCGCCTTTCTTTTAGTGTAAAACAAGCAGATAAAGCAGAAACTTACACTAACAGAATTCCTGCCAGATTAGTTCTGCTTTTCATAACTGAAAGTTTTGGTTTGCTATACAAAGTATCAACAAACCCAAAAGAATTTAGTAAGACAGCATAACCTAATGTAGAGTTACCACTAACTCCATAGGAGCCACTTTCACATCCTCAATTCACACTGATACTCAATTTATATTTAATTAGACATACTCATTTCTTAAAGATAAGGTAATGCTGTGCCCAAGACTGAAGGATGCTCTGAAAAGCTTGCTGGCAATTATGAAGACTGGACTACACTCTCCATCCAGCATTTTCAAACAGATTTCTTGTGTCAAGAGGCCAGCTTCAGTACCAGATTTTCAGCCCCACTCCTATATTCCCAAATTCAACATTACAGATTACCCACACATGTATTTGTCAGCATGAAAAAATGTGGCAGCAGAATGATTTTATCTGTTAAGCTTGTTTGCCAAGGGCTGCCACATCCTGGACTGCTTCCCATAATCTTAAAACAGTGGAACAGTAGTCTCAGAGTCCTCCATGAAACATCACCACTTGCACACACAGTCAACAAGACTTAATATCAATTTTAAAAAAACCTATGTGTGAGCCAGTATTACTGCAGCACACATCCACTAATGCAGAGGAAAACAAGAACTATGCACATAGCCAGCCATCAAGATGGGATTCTTCTGTGGGATGCTGAGTGTACAAGCACTTCATCTCTCCTGACGCACTGCAGGCCATGGAAGGTTTTCAGGACTGCGTGTTCTTCGGCTTCACATCCCCATCCCAAAACAATCCAACTGCCTCCCTGCTTTTTCTGATTTGACAGAAATTGGTAACTAAAGAGAAAACTATACATCTGACCATTTGTTTTACCTCTAGTCTTCAAAGAACCCTATCACTTCTAGCTAAGAACCTGAGAAGCATCTTACAATAAGGACAACTAAGGGAATTTCAAAGTCTGCCACAGAATTTAGGGGATGAATTTCCCATGATTTTGTGCTTTCTTGGATGCAACTCTCCCTTTCCAATGGTTCGTTGGTTTTAAATAATTAAATATTCACTGATAATATGCTTGAATCAAAACATCCTGAGCCTGAAGCTGGCATACCTCCATACAGATGTGCAAGTGAAATGGTTTCCTACATAGAAGAAATGGCAACACTATTACAAGGTTTCAAAACATATTTATCTCCAGCTGACCACTGCATATAAATTAGGTATTCCACAATTAGCCAACTTGGGGGAAAAGAGTACTTTTGCTGAACTATAAGCTAGCATGGAGATTTTAACAAAAAAGTACTTATTTCTGTAAGAAGTTGCAGGGACTTAAAACAGCACATATATTGGATGCTCCTGTTGTTAAGGACTAAGCAGAACAGCAATCCTGACTATTGCATTTGTGGAGCTACCATTCAGTGACATCTTCATATAAGGAAGGAAGTATGTATGGAAGGAGTGAAATCTAAAGAAATCGTTTGTACAGCCCACATTCTGGGTCTTCCAAAGAGTATTGCACAATTAACATTCCCACATACAGTTGAGGATTTTAATCGCAGTGCAAGCATTTATTCTGCTAGGTAGGAAAAAAAAAAGGTAGAAAAAGAGTAATTCCTTGCAAAATTTTCATTACAGTTCTCTTCACTGCCTAAATCCAGTACTGATGCAAACCACCTGGTTCAGGCACAGCAGTTACACTGGCATGCTCAGCTACTGCACTGGCCAGGAACAGCCAGACACCCAAGGATTTCTTTTTGCTTTATCTACTTTATTAAATGCCAAACATGTCAAGAAGTTAACCCTGTCACATTTACATAGTTACTGACTGTTGCAAAGATATGAACACAAGTTGACTTTTCAGCCCACTTTGACAGCAGTGACTTGCCATCAAACCCAACCCCTTACTCACTCCTGGGGGTAGAGAAGCTGCCATGGGAACTTTAGAGCACTGTGGTAAAAGATTTCCCATCCATCTCTCTATGTTTCCAAGTCTTTTATCACTAACAAGAATTTCATGCATTCCATCACCTCACTGTAATGCAGAGACAACTGAAATTTCTCCCAGCTTCAGAAAGCTGTCTGGTTCTAGTAGTTCTCACCAAGTGCCTCTCTCAAGTGAGTGGTAACATTTGAAATGCAGATGGAATGTACAAATCAATCACTTAGTATCAGGAAGCTGATTTTTTGGCCTGGTAGTCAAAAATCACAATATAAACCCTAAATGCACTAAGAAATCGTCTACCTTAACATCATCCATATCAAAGTAAAATGATCAGCTGTACTTCATTGTCTGAGAGAAATGGTATTTGCAGTAAGTGCAAAGACTTCAAAAGTAAGTTCAGCTTTAGCCAGTTTTCTAATATTATTAAAAATACAAACACCAACATTCTAAAAATTTATCACAGAAACAAAGTCTTCTTCCATATTTATCCCATTCCACTCCTTTAATTTCACTGGGGTTTTGAGGACAAATAGAGACACTGCTGACTACTGAAACACTATCCCCTTTTGAAAAAGTCAACCACTTCATATAAAAAGTCTTCATGTTTCAAAGTCAAGTTAAATAAACAAGTATGCAAAAGAAATAATGCTTTTTATTCTCCCTTCTTCCACAGATTTCTTTATAAGTGTCCGGAAAGTAATGCAGCATTTCCCTCCTGCTCCCTGGTTCCTATGCTCCACTGATAACAGTTCAAACAAGAGAGGTTCTTGATTACCACTTCAACTGATCAAGAAGAGGGAACACCCTGTTCACAGACGTAGAAGACAAGTAACAAAGGGCTTACACTCATGATGAAGATTGCAGCTAGATGCATCTAAAGGTCAGGATTGCAAAGCACTGGAACATACTGTGGGATTTCCTCACTGGATACTAAAGTAGCTTCAACTCACACCTTCTGAAATTAGTCAAGGCATAAATGAGCAGATGAGCTCTCAAAGCCTGTGACTTTTTTTTCCTGAAAGGATTCTAAACACAGTTCTTAATCTCTTCAGGTATAATCAAGCAGACAAACTGCTGCCTGCTACACTGATTAACCAAATGCCAAGCCAAGAGAAATTAAAAGTACAAGTTTAGCTCTTGTTGCCAGGATTCCAAAAAAGGAACCATTATACATGTGCATCTTTCCTTAACCAGGAGAAAAATAGAGGATAGAAGTCAGACTTCAAGATCAAGTCTATAAAACACAACACTGCCTGTATTAATGAATCAAAAAAAAATTGCAGGACAGAAAACTTACTATGCAAACAGGAATTTCTGGCCAGCTTACCTCAAGGGACCATAATTCAACATTATGAAAGCCAGTATCACCATCACACACACGGTCCTTCTCTTTGGAGATGATACTTTGAGCTTCTGGTTCTAGACAGGAAAAAAAAATCACAAGACGTGCAATAAAAGAGGGGCACAGATATGCAAAGGTATGTCAGAAGCTAAATACACCAAATCATGCTTGCTTTTTAGATTTATATTTGCCTAATTATGTATGAATACACGCCAGGACTACTTAAAAATAAAACTTTTGTTTGTACATTATATTCAGCTTCTATCCAGTCTATCTTCTCAGGGAAACCTTCAGAAGCCACATGAACTAATGCATTAAAAGTCAACTAGATAATGTGACTGTTGCCCTGACCCAGAGCTGGAGAAAGTCATGTCTGAAGTGAGAGACTGGGCTGGAAACCCACCAAAGTCTCCCAGTCAACATTTCCATGGCTCTGTTCTAGTGCCTTCCACCTGAACAACTGTCTTGATATCAAGTCAGACTTCCATCACAATCTCTTACCTCTAATACCACTTCATCCAGCTGCTTCTTCAGCGTGCTGTTTTCTTTCTTGAGTTTCTCATTCTCCAGTAAGGCTGCCTCCAGCCTTGCCTCCAGTCCCAACATGTATTCTTTCTTTTTCTTGCGTGACTGAAAGGCTGACTCACGGTTTTTGATCATGCGCTGCTGCCGTCTCAAGACATTGATCTGAACATGCAACACACAGGAGTGGTAACAATTCATAAGTTAAGCCCCTCTATTTCATGCAAAATTTCTGCTTCTCTACTTCATCAAAAGTCTGCACAGTTTCTCACACTCTGCTTCAAACGAGCTGAAATGGCCTCCGCAGATGCACCTCGGGATCATGGTACACCTCTCAGTCATAGCTCATGGATAATAAAAAAACAGGCCCTGCACTGTCTCTTTTCTCCTACATTCTCAACCTTCTATGTGTAATGACATAAAATGTATACTTGAGTAGCAGTTTGGTTTGATCAATCAAATCACAAAGCTAGAAACTATGTGTCTTTAAGTCTGCAAGGTAGCAAGAATGTCTTTCACCTTCACTTTACCGTGCACCATTTTAAAGGCTACAATCAGTCATTTTGTTTCTTAACAGGGAAGTTCTATGGTTTTCCAGTCTGCTCTGCATGGAAGCAATTTCCACATTGATTACACCTGCTTCCGTACCTTTTCCAGCTATGCTACACAGTTTTTGAGATTCTGAAATGTTGCTGGTCTCAGATTGCGCATTCTATGCATATCAAGCACTTACATGGCAGTTTAAATGCAGTCTCTGGGTGCATCTATACTAATATTTTAATATATGTCACAAGTGTGACTTTGATGCACATCTCCTGATTGTCCCACTTAATGTGCTCTGGTTCACATCACAGAACAGTCTCTGAAAGAGCTCACAAACTGCATTCCTTTGGGATGAAGTTCAACCAGCAAATATACTCCAGGAGAGGACATAATTCCCTCTAACCAGTAGCAGGCATCCACTCTGCAAGATCAGACCAGGACAGTTCACAGTAACCCCTCCCCAACCTCCAACAGTACTGATCCCAAGCAGGAACACTTTATCATCTTTTACCACTTATTCATTTTGTGGTTTGCACTGAGTGGGATGACCCAGATCGAAAGCATCTTACTGCTGACAAGGATAACCATGATGGATATTGCAGAACTCTATAAAACTACTTGAAATCTAAGTTTAAGCACTACTCTGTTGATTTCTTTTCCCTTACAGATTAGCAAAAGCTACTCTGTTTTCATTAAGAACAGAAGTCTTCCATCCCTTTTTTAAGCTGCAACTGGATGTGCCTTAATGACAATTACATTGAAAGATAACCAAATGCTCTATCTTACACAGACCTGAATAGTCTCTAGTAGCTGCCAACACATGCACTGGAGTAACCAGAGCAGGAAAGTTAAAAAAAAAAAAAAAGCAAAAAAAAAACCAACAACCAACAGACAAGAACTATTCCAGAAGTATTATTCTAGGGAAAAATAACAAAAGTCACAGAATAGTAACATTAACTAACTCAGACAGGCTAAAGCCTGGCTTTGTAAAGAACCTTAACCACAGTTTTCTAACTCTCTCCTTGTATATATCTGCATACAGACAATATGTTGCTCTAGTGCTTTGATGCCTGCAAAAGAAAGTGGCTACAGGCTATTTGAAGAAGACATTCTTCATGATGCTGCAGGCTGCTGACAAAGACTAAGAAAACATGTTACAGTGTATTAACATCCTGGGTTTCCTCCATGTTGGTCTAATTGCTTTCTAGAAAGATCATTTATTATATGTCTCGTCTGCTGTCACCAACAAAAGTCTGTGATAGTGAAGCTGTTTGTACTTACTCCAGTTTCTCTCTTTAGCAGAGAGTGGAGAATGGAAAGATTTTAACATATTTTCATTAACACTAAGCTTTGTCTTGAATTTTTTAAGTAATACAATATTTAACATTAATAAACCCCAACTTATGCAGACATATAAAAATGGGACCAAAAAAAAGATTTGGGCTCGCCAAGAACTGCAGTGTATAGAACACAGCAATTTGGGGCCAGGATCACTTAAACTGTTCAGAGATGAAATAATAAGGAATGAGTTCATGCAGCAGCTTTGGCTCGAGTTGTGAGATATTCCAAACTAGTAGTTACATTCCTCTTTTTAAAAAGAGGTTTTGCATCATGAATCAAACAGAGGAGACTAAATTGTTTACATCCATTCTTGTTTGCAGAACTGCTTAGGATTATTCATTATTGGATAGCTTTTAAGCATCTGGGACCTCTGGCAAATCTACATGCTCCCCTGGAGAAAGGATGGTGTTAAAGAACCAGTGCAGTTTCAGTAGACAAACAGTACATCTAAGGTACATCTGCCACTGTTTCAGACACTGCCACCTACATTTCACATGGTATTTATCTAGACTGCCCTCCTGTGCTCACTGATCTCCAGACACCATGAGGAACAGCAGCTCTGTCCAGCCCAATTCAAGGTTCTCTGTGCAATAAGTGCATTTCAATCTATGTCATACCAGTTTCATTTTGATTCATTTCTTAATCTTGCTTAAACGAAACCCAATATTTGTGCCTTTGAGTTATTCTGTTTTAATTTACAATCCCTAAAAGATTTAAAGTCTTTAGTCAACCTTTTAGCTCTTGCCTGGCTTTTCTTGGGGACTAAGCCACAACTACATACCCAATCCCACCTATATCTGATGCAGAAAATAGAAAGAGTTGTGTGAAATGATGCAAGAATGCTTGAACATGGAAGCAGTATGGCAATGACCATTACACAGCTGGCCTGGCATGAAGATAAACATGCTCCCTCCTTAAGCACTTTGACGATCAGGAGAGGAATCAATTTATAATGTCAGCCTGCTTGAGCAACATTGCTTTGTACAAGTGCTGAACCAAGATTAAACGTAGCAAACACCTCTGCTAACTTCTTCTGCAGCCTCTGACATTTCAAGTTGTATTGTGTTAACTCAAGATAGTAACTTCTGGTTCTCAGGAAACACAGACCATAGAGGGAAAACATTTGTCTTAATTTCAAACAGTAATCAGTGATGCAATTTCTGCTTCCTATCTTTAAAAACTACGCCACCACTAGTACACAAAAATGTTGCAAATATGGAGAACTGAAAGGTTCACTGCAAACCCTTGCTTTGAACAGGACTAACTAGACTCAGATTGTCCTCCGTCTTCAAAGGTCTTATCAAGAGTCACATACTTTACAAATAAACAGCTACCTCAATTTACTTCCAAGGAAAACTCTATTATGAGCAAATTTAACCTCCATTCGAACGCAAGCTGTACTTCTAACATGAGGCAGTAAGAATGTCTCTCACACTCCGGACTTTTCAGTACAAACACTGAGAAATTTAATGAAGAGCTAAATTTTAACCATTTTAACTTTGCATTGGCTGACTTCTTAACTCGGCTTACAAAAGTTGCTGTCTTTTCAGATGCATCTTAAATGCAGGAATACAAAACCTACACAAGTTTCTCCTCCGTTCTTTTGGAAGTTCTGGATTTTCCTGTCTCCAGCTCCAGAGAGCACAACTTGCCTAAAGAGTTTATGTCACATGAATATTACACAATGTACAGCAGAGACAAGCATTTCAATAGAAATCCACATCTATGCCAAAGCAATTTTTCATAATCCTATTGTTTTCTAGATTTTCAATGGTTTTTTATCAAGATTACTGGAAGGCAGAATTAAATCCTGTCTTGCTACATGAGTGGAAACATGAGAGGAAGGTCCTATAAGGACATAATTAAACTGAATTCCTTCACACACCTTCTGTTAATGCCTTCATATCATTTAACTGCAACGGGAAAGGCGATCTGTTTCTTTTGCTTAAGTGGCTCTTTCCTTCAACCGGAAGAGTGGCTTGCTTAGGCAGCATTTCTTTTGTTCAGCTTCCCAGTGGAAAATTGTTTCTCAGTGACAAGTGACCACACAGAAGGCTTGGCACCTCCCCACAGCTGGCAGGCTGCACCAACGTGTGCCACCAGGGCACCCACCACGCGGGGCCTCATGCCGACAGCTCGCTATCCGCCCATCTCGGTCTAACTCACTGGAAGGGCTGAGTGTTAAGCCCACAGTTTATCCCTCCTAAGCTCAAAAGAAAGTCCTGCAGTGTTTCCTTTTATCCTGCAACATCTGCTTAGATTAGCAAACAAAAACATGTGTTAGAGAGCTCAAATGACAGCTACATCTGTGCAGCTCTGAGAGCCCCATATGGTGTCCAAGGCAGTCTGGAGGTTTTAACCCTGCTGGCACCAGCTGAATCCCAAACCATTTGTTCTTTCTCAAAGCATTTTTTGTGCCAAAGAGCAGTTGCAACTGTTTCTTCACATTTCAACAAACACAGGTAAGATGTGCAGTATTCCACAAGTCTTAAAACTGCCTCCCTAAACCAGCTTTGGATGGAAATACCCACTCAACCATCTGTCAAATCAAACAGTTGTTCCTTACCCCAGCTACACATTGACTACTGACTGCCCTGGGTGTGTATATCAAGTACAATGATAATCAGAGGGTCTTGTCAATTAACTCTTATATTTAGACAATGTCCAAGTGCCATGCTAGTCCCAGTTAGAGAGAATCACAAATCCAATGACTGCTGACAGGTCTCTTCAGTTTGCCTTTGCATGGCAGGCAATTACTTAAAAATGCAGTGCTCTTAACCGTCTACTGACAGACCTTTGTGAGCTTCTCATGAATTCAGTATCAGGTTGTCATTGTACTCTGGCTCCTGAATTACTTTTAGCACATTATTTCTCATTATAAAATGCAGCCCCCCACACAAACACAATTAGTGAGGAAAATTTAACATCAAGTATGAGTGACAGTTCTCAAACATGAGAAAACCATACAGCAACGTCCCTCCAAAGAAGCTGAAGGCACGTGCCTTTGAGAAACAGTGACCTGTACTGCTAATAAGCAGGTGACTATAAAGTAAAATTCCATGTGGATGGACACCAGTGTTTTCTCCCTTACCCTGAGGTATGTGATAGGAACCTTAGCTTGCAACTGCTTTTGGAATGCCACACTGGAGAATGAGATTCTGCGTTTAAAAGCCACAAACAAGAAGCTTTGGTACTTTTCACAATCATGCCTTCTTTGGACAAAGAAACGCAACCAAAGCAGCTCCAAGTTACTAGGAACAAAATCAAGTTAACACCCAGCTTGCTAGCTGGTTAAGATGTCAAAGTTGAAAGGGGAAAAAAAACCTGACACATCTCATAAGCTATTTCTGTTTCCACCTGCTTCCTGTGAGCTACTAAGTAAAAATTCATTTATTTGCAAGGGATTGTTGAGAACTTACACCTTTGTTACTCATACGATATATGATCAAAAAGGAGCCTGAAGAGATCAGGATCATATGAAACTCAATACCTGAAGTTTCTAAAAATCATGAGTAAAATCTGAGGAGATAAAGGGGGATGGAAAAAGAATTAAGCATTGACATTTCAAATTAATCTCCTTCCAAAGAAGTGTTTTTATTATTTGGATTAGAAAAATGGTTTAGCACTATTCAAAAATCAGACATATCAAATCTTTCCTGTATGTAAGAGGCCTCAGGCCATTGAGAGCTTGCAGTTGAAAAGACAAGTGATGGAAAAAAATCAGCACTGTCTTCTGCCACTATGCTTGCATGCCTGTTCTGCAACTCCAGGAAGGCCAGCAGATACTAAGATGTTCCTCCCTGTGCTGTGCCAAGCTGCCAAATTCCCTCTTTACCGTCAGAAATCCTATGAAGGGAAATGACTCTAAAGGGACCTGGTTATCCCATTAGATCCCAGATACAAGTAACTGAAAGCTGTTTCCTAGTCTTGGTTATCAGTTATCACACCCAGTCAGAACTTACATCCAGTCCCATTGCTGGTGTGGTGCTTTGAAGCAAGGGCTTAGTCACTGGTATCTTCCCGCCTGTTGAGCCGTTTCCAGCAGCTGGAGGCAACGCGTTCACCGTGTGGTTTTGAAGTGGTGTGGTCCCTCCAGTGACAGCAATGACTGGTTGGGAAGTATGAAGCACCCCAGAAGCCTGGAGCTGCACCACAGAGGGCTGGGGGAGCACCACTGGTTGACCTGGAACACAAGCACCAACAGAAGAGATCAGCACCAATGGAATGGATTTGTACAGCACCACTTTGTAGGTGTATACTGATACAGGAGGTAGAAAGCCTTGCTTCCACTCCTGCTCTCCACACTTTATGTCAAATTCACTAGTATATTCCACAGAAAAGGAATGGAAAAAAAAAAAAGTTAAAAAGTTTGCAGGACTCTTAACCCATCCTGCAAACCAAAACTGTTTATATTAAAGGGATCCAATAAATCATGCTCTCTCCCAAAAGCTCTTCAAAGATAATAAAATTCAACACTTGCTAAAAACATTACTCATTTCAGTATTGCTAACACTTGCCTCAATCCTCCTTCTCCCTTTTCTCCATACCTACCTTATTGCTGTATTCAGTGGGAAACTTACTACACAGAAGTGACATATACTATATAGGCTGACACAAAACAGCATAGAGATAGAAGATGAACAAAAAAGAACAATGCAAGTTACACTTCCAAAACTTATGTTAAAGCTTCAATTCACACTGAGATAATTTTAAAAAAAAAAAAAAGTCTTATGCAAAGAAGTTTATACACAAGCTGAACAGAGCTTAAAGAAAAGCAGGCAGAAAAAATGAGGTAATTTTGACAGAATTTGAAGTGGAATTACAAACAGTCACTTCCAAGAAATTTCAGTCCAACAACTACATTTAACTCAAGCAGGTGGTTGAGTCATATTTTGTTGTCTGAAAACACATTAACATCTCTCTAATCCTTTGTAACAGGATGACCTTGCCAGCTTTGAGAAACAGCACATTCCAGCTGAACGTTCCAACCAAAATGCACGACAACCTATTACAGCATTTACCCAACCTTCTGGAAGGTGAAAAATGAAGTAATGTACCTAGTGCCAAGATCTTTTATGTATGAGGTGCAGGATTAGATCTCCTTTTTATTGCAGACACAGTCTTGAAGACATCATAAGTTAGTACTACCCTATTTAAGAACCACTTTTTTGTGTATAAAAAGACCATGCTTTCTCCTTTAAGCTTTTATAAAAGGGACTGTAAAAATATGATTTCTCGTGCTCCTTTGAAGACAATGGGATATTTCAAACTGGTAGCTTCAACTTGTCATATGCAGGGGATTTTGAATGATGAAAAAAGATCCTTATGGTTTTCATTATGGATGCGGCACAACAGAATTTTTAAACAGATCACCAGATAAATTAAATACCTTGCATGGAAATACTTTCCCAAAAGTATTTCCTCTTTATTGTTTCACAGAAAGTACTGCCCTGACTTTTCTTCAGGGAAAAGGAGAAACTGATCTTCACAGTACTATGCTTACATGCAAAAAATCCGTATCTCCAACATTCCTTATTGCAGATGGTATTTTATCAGCTGGAACATCAGAAGGAATAAGAATTAGGTCACGCTGACTGTGCTGACCTGTGTTTTCAGAAGTCTAACAATCTTAGGCATTTTGTAACAAATGTCAGTGTCTCCACATTTGGCTGAACTCATGATGGAAGAGCAATCAGTAATGAAGACGAATTTTTTACTACTGCAGTAATTTCTAGATACATGCCCTTAATAATTTGCCTCCTTTTCCTTCCACGTCTCAGTGCCTGTGCAGTCAACCACAAGGGACTGCAGCCATCAGCTGGTGAAACGAGCAACTGCACCTGACAATTCCTGCAATGCAAGCAATGTCCCCACTGCCTCAGCTAGACACTGATTTGGCTTTGGATTCAGAAATGAAGGCTCGAGCTACTTCAAAATTTGGTTACAGGGCAACTGCAGGGATGAAGAATTATCAGGGGACAAGAAATCACTTGCCTCTTGTCTACATCAGCTTGCGGCTGTAAGCAACTTTTCTAACCTCTGACACAGCTCTCAATTTTTAGCAGATTTCACAACATTCTACTTGATGCTGTTTAGAGAGAGAAAAAGCAATAAAACTCATCTTCCCACCATCCTGTGGCAGTTTCATGCAGGCAAAAAAAAAGCTTTCACCATTTCTCCTAAGCTTTCCAGATTCATTCAAGCCACCCTGATTCTGCTGGATCGTCCTTTGGTTATGACAGAACAGCACTGTAATCACCTTACGCACCACCTGACATCACCAGTACAGCACAGCAGAGGGTCCCTACAGATCTTTCCAAATCAACAGTTTTATCTTCACAGCTGCCGGTGCTCAGCAGTCTCTGCCTTCCCTTCCAAATAATGGAATTACCATATTCCACTGTCTTCCACTCCAAATACAACCCAGGCAAGGGCTGTTTCTCACAGGACTCTACGAAAGGAGCAAGGCCATCTTCTCAGCCTAAAGCTTTTTCAGTCAAGCATTCCTATTCTTCCCCTTTTATACACCAAACCTCATTGCATCCCATCAGCCAAAGCAAATAGACATAATGTTACCCTCCAGACTAGTCAAGACGATACCTTTAGGAGGTGCTGGCTGGATGTTAACAACTGGCTGATTCTTTGGCAGTGGTACAAGCGCGGGAAGAGTCTGAATAATGATGGTTTTAGTGGGGATGCCAATGTTAGCCTGAGCTTCAGGTACAGCAGGCAAAAGGGGTTTGGGTTGTATCAAAGGCCTGGACACTGTCTGACCACATCTCTTCAGGTTCCTTGCAGAATTATTTCCTAGAAAAGGAAAAAGAGTCAGATCACAAGGCATAAAATAAAGAACTCAAGCAATAATAAAATGGCTTTTGGTATGAGTTTAAAATAAACATATCTGATCAAAAATTCAAGTAAGAATTGACAGGATATGTAGTGTCTGTTAGCTAATCATTCATATGCAGGACAACACACACACCAGCTATATGACCAAAGTAAGTGTCACACAGTATCTACAGGATCAAAATGAAACACATACTATCTATGGAAAAAAAAATAAAGCACATACTATCTATGGGATCAAAGTAACTTTCTCTCTCATACCAGATCGAGAAGAGATGTTGACAATGGGCTTCTTCTCCCCATCTCCTTCGGGGGATGCAGGGCTTCTGCAGCTCTTGCCGTAGAGAGAGATGGGAGACATCTGGGAGCTACAGCTGAAGTCCACATCGTCCTGCAGACAGAAAGGACATGAGATTAACACTTCAGAAACATAGAGAAGCGTCTACTAGCAGTTCAGAGTATATCTGCTTTTCATCACATCTGTGTTGCTGCTATAGCAACCAGGAGAAAGGTTTTGTTCTGCAGTTATATTCTGGCCAAAGCCAAGTGACACTAAAAAAAACCCAAGTACTTCTCCCCATCAGCAGAGCAATGGGAGGCCAGAAACTGATACTTAGAAGCCTTTAGAAGGCATTTAGTTTGACAACCAGCCTAGTAAACATAGCGACAGAAACTGAACTGAGCATTAATTCAAATGGGTCACAGAGGAGAGGCAAGAAAACATCATAGAAGGGCTTTTGCAAAGGTTGGAAAAATAAACTGTTTCCATGAATTTGGTCAGAGAAGTAGATCACTGGGCTTTTTGTGGCTATGTTACATGAAGGTTTCTGCATACAGGCACATTCTGCACTGGAGAGTCCACAGATGATGGAGAAGGGACCGAACAGTTTGAAGTGGCTGGTGATAAGGGTTCTGTCTTCACATTTGCATCTGCAAGAGGTAGATAAAGGAATTTTACTGCACAAGTTTTTAGCAATGAGAGATCAATAAAGAACACACTGCCCTACACCAGCTATTTAATTCCCAAAGCAAGGCACAGCAGAAAACATAATGAGGTTAAAGGTACTAAACAGCTTAGCTTGCAGGGCAGTCCTTGCCAGCTGTACCCATCCTACAGACACACAGCACAACTTCTCATCACAGAGCTAAAGGCTGTAGAGCATCAAACAGATTTACATAAGCTACCGCTATACTTATACTGTAACAGCTCATCCTTGTGGGACAAAGGGGGAAGAGTCACGCCTGCAAAATACAGAAGATTAATTACCTGCATAAGCATGGCCTGTAATATTCCAAAGGTCTGAGTCCCAAGACATCAAATCCAAATCAAAATGAAAGTTATAGAGATCGTTTTCCTGAAACAACTGTTCAGAAGACAAAAAGAAAGATACATTGACACCACCAGCCATCATGTTCACATTCTTAGCGCTCCAGAAAACAAAATAAAACAATGCAACTATCACTTCAGTTGCCTTTAGGCACGCAGATATAAAAGTCCTTAAAGGAGAAATTCTCAACTGGAACACAGAAGACAAAGCTACTTTTAAACCTTAGACCTGTAGGAGAGGAGCATGTCAGTTTAAGACCATCACTAATTATCATACCTTTATTGGTAGTTTCTAAAGCAAAAATTCTAAGTTCACTCATTGAACCACCTCACATAAAACACAAGTTTTAGTAACTTGGTGTCATCCTTCCCCTCATTTGCCTTGAAAAAAATTATTTAATGCACTTCCATTTTTACATCTCAAAGCACTTTATAAACAAAAGCAGCATCAGGGACAGTTTACCAGTAGGAAAAGAGACACAAGGACTCTTTTGCTCAAGACTTGATGAACATTATATATTAGGTTGAATAAACTGTACTTGAATAAACTATACTTGAATAAACTGACATCACCATCTTCTAAAGCTGTGGACACCAGTGTCCTTTTCCAACAAAAATAAAAACAAACAAGAAAACAAGGTTAAAATCACTTCATACATATGATTTATCATGTGACCTTTAAAACAGCGACTGGGTGTTTTGCTCAGTTCTTTTCTGCTTGTGCACCTGTAAGTCTGTTCCCTATTTAAGTGTGACATTTTATGAGCACTTGCATGAAAAGCACAAACATCACCTGCCCAACCCATACAAATATACAGCAAAGATTTTATTACTAAGAACTATCCTGCAAGTGTACCTTTCCTTACATTCTCAACTTGCCTTGTAAAGGGAGGCTCAAAAAGTCTGTAGACTGCATAGATGTTAGTACTTACAAGTTGGAATGAAGAGAAAGTACACTGAGAGGAAGGATGACAAAAACCCACAGCCTGAGCTGTGCAGTAAGAGCCACCATACAGGCCACTAATGCAACCTGCTGACGGGCAGGACTTTTCCCTTGTACAATCAAGCAGTTCCCACGTTTTGTCCAGTGACACCTGTAGGAATGCTCTTAGTACTTGTCATTTACATTGGATAACCCAGGGGTTGTGCTGGAGATAGGTCAGGACAGTGAACAGAGAGAAGGAAAGGGGAACACTCAGTGGACAATCTACAAGGCAGATGGCCCGGGACAGAAAGAGCAGCATGTAACGTCGGGCAGTGAAATGCACGGGATTATTGCACAAGGCTGCAAGCAAAGGTCTTTGGAGAAAATCCTACAGCAAAGAAGAAAACACGGAGCCATCTACTAGGCCAGGCGGCAAAGCCCAGCCCGTGGGTGCAAATGTAACATACCCACGATCCTCCTCCACCTTCCCAGGACAGCGACAACACCGCCCCGCTGGGCACGGCACCTCCAACCCTCACCCTGGACTCTCCCCTTTGCACCTGCCGCTCCAATCCCTGGCCGGACACCCATCGTTACGCCGTCGGGATTTCACGGGCTCACACCGGGCTGAAGGCCGGGAACCCACGGGCTCCTGCGGGGCCAGGCCGCGGGTCCCACCCCGCCGCCCCGTCCCCTCGCCCGGTACTCACGTCGGGCTCGTCCCGCGGGGCCGCGGCGCCCAGCAGCTCGCTCAGCTCCTCGCCCAACACCGACTCTGCAGGAGAGACAATGGCCTCAGCGCCAGCACGGCCACAACGGGGGGCTCCGGGCCGGGCCGGCCCCCGCAGCCCCGCTCACCCCAGTCCGGGCCGCTCCTCCCGGCCCCACTCACCCCAGTCCGGCCCGGTCCCCGCAGCCCCGCTCACCCCAATCCGAGCCGGCCCCGCTCACCCCAGTCCGGGCCGCTCCTCCCGGCCCCACTCACCCCAGTCCGGGCCGCCCCCCGCCGCCGACAGCAGCCCCGCCGGCTCCCACTCGGCCTCCGCCGCCGCCATGGCTGCGCTCCCTGCCGAGACACACGTCTGCTTCCGGGCAGCGCCGCCCCCGACGGCGGCCGGCGGCGGACACGGGAGCGGCGGACACGGGCACACCCCACGCACCCACGGAGTCCATCGGCAGCCCAGTCCCGTGTGTGACCAGCCTTCAAGGTCCTCAAACACCTCCCGGGACGGTGACTCTACCACTCCCCTGGGCAGTCCATGCCAGTGTCTGATCACCTAGGACTCCTCCTAACGTCCAACCTAAGCCTCCCCTGATGCAGCTTAAGACCGTGCCCTCTTGCCCTGTTACTGGTTGCCCCGGAAGAAGAGACGGTCCCCACGAGGTTACAAGCTCCTTCCAGGCTGTGATAAGGTCTGCTCTGAGCCTCGTGTTCTGCAGCCTAAACGCTCCCGGCTGCCCTCGCCGCCCCTCATCACACTCGTGTCCCAGCTCCTTCCCCGGCTTTGCTGCCCTTCTCCAAACCTGCTCCAGCACCTCAGTGTCTTTCCCGAGCTGAAGGGCCCAGAACTGGGCACAGCGCTCGAGGTGTGGCCTCACCGGTGCCGAGGACAGGGCAAGAATTGCTTCGCTGGTCCTGCTGGCCCCGCTGGCCCCGCTGTTTGACAGACACCTTCCCCCCGTGGGGTGCTGTACAGTACCTGTCTGCCAGGAGAGAATCAAAGTGTCCTGCTGCTGCAGCCAACAACCATGCCAAACCTCAGGTGCCGAGCCATGGGCACCCCTCTCCCACTAGGTATGGCCAGACAATTCTACACAGATCAGAAACAGAACATATTTATGACTGGAGTCACTCAAACTCCACCCAAACATAGAGAAATTGTATAAAAGTAAGTTGTGGATGGAGGAAAGTTGGAGAAGACCTCCAATGAAGCTGCTGGGGCTGGGCCCACCTTCTTCCCCCACAGGGATACCTTGGGTTAGAATTACATTCTACGTGCCTTAAATGCTTCTTTTAGGAATAGGGCTTTTGTTTGTGCTTACCCCATAGTATATTAGTAGATTGCTTCATATCAGAGCTTGTGCTTGCTTAATATATGTATCACTAGATTGCTATAAAACACATTTTTGCAGTTGGAAACTATCAATGACAAACTTTGAACCTTGTTAATCTGTTACAATTTGTATTAATAAAGAGTGTTATTCCATGAACTGTTGGAGTGAGCCCTTGCAGTACCAGCAGTGGGTAACCCCCACTGAGGGGTCTTTACTCTTTAGAGTTCACCCTAACAAGGGTGGTCAGAGTACCCTCCAACCCTGTGAAGGGTCGTATTAGGAGATGATGACAGATTGTGGGACACCAGGGTCTTGACTTTCCCAGAGGTACCAACAGGCAAAAATCTAAACCCACACCTTTCACGTGACAGCCCTGTCCCAAGCACACAGAGACCCTGGTTAGACACAGATGTTTATTTGGCCCTGCTGACACGAGCCCGTCCCTGGAAGCACAAGAGGGGCACCCAAGGGGGAATGTCAAAATTCTCCACAGGGAATGTCCATGGGCTGGGTGGCAGGCTGCCCCCAGAGCACAAGACAGCAGCCCACAGCCCCCGATGGGTCTCCAGCTGCCTTCCCTGAAGGCAGCTTCCCTTCCCTGGGGCACATGCAGCGTGGGCACAGCCTCCACAGACAGTGCTGGTCCAGGCTGCAGCTACAGGCATGGAGTCCCTCTGGGCTCCAGTACCAGCTCCTGCTGGGCTTGCAGCACTGGGGGTCACAGTGGGGTTCCATCAGAGGCAGGCTGGAAGCACAAGAGAGAAAGAGTGGGTGTTACCCACTTTGGTCACAAAGGATGTCTCCACTTGGGAGCACTCCAGCCAAGGAGGATGGCTGCCCAGGCAAATTTTGAACAGAATACTGTGAAGTGCCTTGACAGCACTCACCTCAGAGGTTGGCATCATACGCTGCGTTGGTGAAGGTGCCCGGCGATCCCAGGTCACTGGAGGGCAAACACAAAGGTGTCACCTTGGCCAGTGCAGGAGTGTGTGAAGGGCAGGGGTTAACACAGCCCTGTCACCCCAAAAATGCTCCCATTGCACATAAAAGCAGCCTCACACAGTAAGATCTGAGTGACAGCAGGGGGACCACAGGACTGTGACAGTCACAGGGCAGAGCCGCCCTGCTGCAGAGCATGGTTCTCACCTGGTGGGGTTCAGGAGCTTCTTCTTCTCCTCTGAAAAGAGTGTTGAAATGTCCATGGGGAAAGAGCAGATAAAAAAGAAATAACCAGATCTATGTAGTGAAGGTCATGAGAAGCTAGAGCAGCATTATCAGAAATTGAACAGTTTGACAAGTATGGGATGGAGAGGGGAGGGTGCTGAGGCATTTCCTGCCTCCTTCACAGTGAAGGTGATTTTCTGGCTCTGCCCTCCAAAGCTGAGTGCTGATGCTTTCAGCTCAGCTAACTGCCAAGGAGCCGTGCAACTTGCAGCAAATATGACAATTGGATTGAGGCAATCACACTGTTAAACTCTTCTCATCATCCCACCCTCCCCTGGGACTCTGCAACCACCTTGCCTGAGAGACCCTGGCCATAGCTATGGTGGGTTGGTGGGTTGTGGGAGGTATTTCCATACCTCTGTCACTGAGGCGCTTGACAAGGAAGGCAATGAGCCCCCCAGAGAGCACAAGACCAGCCACCATCAGGGCTGTGCTGCTGCTGTAAGCCAGGACTTGCTTTAAGAAGGCACCATCCTCTGAAACAAATGCACAGACCCCCAAGTTAGAGAGTTGTCAGGACTTCAGAGCCCCTGGAGTGGCCCTCACCACATTCAAGATATACTTGCAAGAAAGCTGTGCCACTCTGCAGTGCTAGAGGAGCAGGAGGGGTCCCACCGTACCTGCACAGACAGGAGGATGCCTGGTCCAGTTCCCTGTGGCCTCACACTGGAGCACTTCTGCTCCCATCCGAACAAACCCCTCCTCACAGGAAAAGGTGCATGTGGAGTTGTAGGTGAAGTTCCCGTGCATGTGAGAGCAGGTCAGCTGGCCTCTGCTGGGGGGGTCCAGCGCTGGGCAGCTGATGGCTGGAGATAAAGCACAGCAGGACCATGAAGAGGACAGGACAGATGGTAGTGGGATGGAGACACCAATGTGGGCTGGGAAGCCAGGGGCTATTCTGACATGGGCTGGGGTGCTGGGGAAAGCAGTCTGCTAAAACAGAGTGCTCCCAGATGTGTGAGATCATGCAGTTTACCTTTGCATTGCGGGGTGTCCCCACTCCAGGTCCCTATGTCTGTGCACTTGCGGCTTTCTGGTCCCATCAACACAAACCCTGTCTGGCAGGAGAAGGCACATGTGGAGCCAAAGGTGAAATCTCCAAAGGGGTGGGAGCAGACAGCTTGGCCCATCTTGGGGGTGGTCAGTGCTGAGCATTTGATGGCTGCAAAGGTAAAGAGGCATGCCTCAGAATGGAGCCTGGGGGACTACACTGTCTCCCAGGGGGCTGGGGAACATCTTAGTGCCACCCCAACCAAGTTCAATGATACATTGAGCTTCGGCAGCAACTCTTACCTTCACAGCGTGAGGCATGCCCTGTCCAAGTCCCCATGGCTGTGCACTCACGGCTCTCTGACCCCATCAGCACAAACCCCATCTGACAGGAGAAGGCACATGTAGAACCAAAGGTGAAATTGCCGTGGAGATGGGAGCAATTCAGGTCTCCCCATTCTGGAGCACTGAGCACTGGGCAGGTGATGGCTGCAGAGTGAAGAGGCACACTTCAGGCAGGAGCTTGGGAACTGGGAGACTAAACTCCTGGGAGACCAAGGGGCTGGGGAACATCATAGAGTCACCCCAAGGCAAATGACACCCTGCACGCTGGCAGTAGCTCTACCTTCACAACGTGGGGCATCCCCCGTCCATGTCCCCATGGCTGTGCATTTGCGGCTCTCTGACCCTGTCAGTGCAAACCCCATGTGGCAGGAGAAGGTGCACGTGGAGCCAAAGGCGAAGTCTCCGTGGAGGTGGGAGCAATTCAGCTCTCCCAGGTCTGGAGCACTGAGCACTGGGCAGGCAATGGCTGCAGGGACAGAGATACACTTTCAAACAGGAGCCTGGGTTCCATGAGGCTAAACTGTTGAAACAAGAGGACCAAGAGAGTCCCCTGGGGAACATCCCATGGTCAACCCCAGGCCTGTGACACCCTGAGCAGCAGCAATACCTTTGCATTGTGGTGTGCCCCCAGTCCAGACTCCTGTGGCCATGCACTCACGGCGCTCTGGCCCAGTCAGTGCAAACCCAGTCTGGCAGGAGAAGACACATGTGGAGCCAAAGGTGAAGTTGCCATGTTGGTCGGAGCAGTTCAGCTCTCCCCAGGCTGGAGCACTGAGCACTGGGCAGGCAATGGCTGCAGGGCAAAAAAGCACACTTCAGGAAGGAGCTTGGGAGCTACAAGGCTAAGTTCTTAGGATGAGAGGACCAAAATACTGGAAAACATCCCAGGGTCAATCCAAGGCCTGAGACATCTTGAGCAGCAGCTCTACCTTCACATTGTGTTGCATCTCCTGTCCACGTCCCCATGGTCATGCACTCACGCCTTTCTGGTCCAATCAGTGCAAACCCAGTCTGGCAGGAGAAGGCACACGTGGAGCCAAAGGCAAAGTCTCCATGTTGGTGGGAGCAGTTCAGCTCTCCCCAGTCTGGAGCACTGAGCACTGGGCAGGTGATGGCTGCAGGGTAAAGAAGCACACTTCAAGTAGGACTCTGAACCATAGCTCAACTGTTGGAATGAGAGGATCAAGACACCCAAGGAGATCCCATGGCCACTCCAAGGCCTGTAACACACTGAGAAGCAACTCTACCTTTGCACTGTGGGGTGTCCCCAGTCCAGGTCCCTGCAGCCATACACTCACGGCTCTCTGACCCCATCAGCACAAACCCCATCTGGCAGGAGAAGACACATGTGGAGCCAAAGGTGAAGTTGCCATGTTGGTCGGAGCAGTTCAGCTCTCCCCAGGCTGGAGCACTGAGCACTGGACAGGCAATGGCTGCAGGAATAAAGAAACACTTCAAGCAGCAGACTGGGTACTATGAGGCTAAACTGTTCAATCTGGGAGGCTGGGGAAACCCTAGTGTCACCCCCAAGGCAGTGACACCCTGAGCTTTAGCAGTAGCTCTACCTTCACAGTGTGGGATGTCTTCAGACCAGGTCCCCATGGCTGTGCACTCACGGCTCTCTGACCCCATCAGCACAAACCCCATCTGACAGGAGAAGGCACATGTAGAACCAAAGGTGAAATTGCCGTGGAGATGGGAGCAATTCAGGTCTCCCCATTCTGGAGCACTGAGCACTGGGCAGGTGATGGCTGCAGAGGGAAGAGGCACACTTCAGGCAGGAGCTTGGGAACTGGGAGACTAAATTCCTGGGAGACCAAGGGGCTGGGGAACATCATAGAGTCACCCCAAGGCAAATGACACCCTGCACGCTGGCAGTAGCTCTACCTTCACAACGTGGGGCATCCCCCGTCCATGTCCCCATGGCTGTGCATTTGCGGCTCTCTGACCCTGTCAGTGCAAACCCCATGTGGCAGGAGAAGGTGCACGTGGAGCCAAAGGCGAAGTCTCCGTGGAGGTGGGAGCAATTCAGCTCTCCCTGGTCTGGAGCACTGAGCACTGGGCAGGCAATGGCTGCAATGGGAGGGCAGGTCTCAGAGACAGGATAGATGAGGTTAAAGCTATCAAACCATAGATTTGAATTCATGACAAAGGAAACTAAACCTTTGGTGATATGTCTTCGAGTTACCTTTCTCACCCAGACTCCCTCTTCAAAACCAGTAGGTGGTACACTGATTTTTCTGCCCTATGAGTGACTTGCTGGGGAGCACACAGTTGCTGCTCTGCCAGATCCCTGTTTATCCCTTGCACTACTCTGGGTCAAAGTCCCTGGGAGGAAGGACCACAGCTGCTGCAGTTTACTTACCTCCCTCCCTTAACTGGAGCAGACACCCACCTCCATCCTTATCACCACGGCAGGAGGATGGCTTTGGAGCTGTAGAGGACCAGGATGGGATGACTGCAGTGGCTGTCGGGGTTGTGTGCCAGCCTCCCCAGGCTGTGGTCAGGGTGTGCTTTGGTGCATGTCAGAGAAGCACCCAATGTTTGCTGGGGTGAGTGGCTCTGCTGTCAGCAGGACCACCACGAGTTAGTGCCAGGGGGACATCTAACACCCCCATTACCCAGCCCAGCTGAGACACACCCCATCCACTGCACCTCTGGCTTTCAGACCAACACCAAACACTTTCCTAGGCAGACTTTTCCTTTTATAGCTGTTTTACAGGCAAGTCTGGTTTCCAACAGAATCCGCAGAGGTGTCTATGGATGAATGTCCCATGCGGGTGGGAGCAATTGACCCCGCCCCTTTTGGGGGCCAGCCAACAATGGGCACACAACAGCTGCAGGCAGGCATGGCAGGCTTTGAGACAGGGCAGGCAGTCTTGTCCTTCACAGCCCTCACAGCACCATAAGCCTCGCCACAGCAGGAACCTCTTCATTTTTGGAGTAAGCTCAACTAGCAATGCTTGCTATACTGCTTTGTCATCAGCACAGGCAACTGACTCACTTATCTGATTCTTTGCAAAAAACTCAAATCAATCATACACACAGCTATCAGGAAAAAAAAAAACAACGAGCTAGGAAAATAAGCCCCTGGAAACTTGAAAAGTCCTGACCGGGCAGCTTGCCTGGAGGGACTCCCACAATACTGGGGACCAGCTCCTGCCCCTGCTGGGGATGCTGGCTACAGACTAGCCACATCACATCCCCATGACTGTTCCACCTAACTTCAAAAAGCTTTACTGGTCTCAGCTGCCTAAAGCAAGACCTGGGTTGGACCACAGGCACACCTTGCACAGGCATCGTTGGCAGCACTAACTTCAAGGCAGGTTTTCTTTTTACAGAATTTATGTACAGAAATGCTACTTGGTCCCTGACAGCTTCTGCTGAATCTCCCAGTGCAGAGGATCCCCAGTTGTGTCCTATGTCTGCTTCAGTCCTTGACTCATCCCATCCTTGTGCAAGGTTGCAGCACAGGAAAGGTGGAGCAAGGCTCTCACACCCTCAAAAAAACCCCAGCCCTTCCCTAGGATGCCTGGTGCCTAGCTGAAAGCCCTCAAGCCGCTGACAGGAAGACTTTTCCCTGCCCCTGCAGCATAACTTGCCACAGCTTTCTCTCCTTTGTGGTTTCCTGCCACACTCTGTCCCTCGCAGCTTATATCTAACCTCATTTCTCAGGTCCTTGTCCCTGCTCAAGGTGGCCCAGCCCTGCCAGGATACCTTGGCAGTGGGACAGCAGCTCCTCTTTTTCCTGAGGGCTCCCAAGATGACAAGCACCTTCCCAAGGCAGACTGGGGTAGGTTTGGGGAGATGAAGAGAGTGCCACTGTGTTGACAGAGGTGCCAAGATTGTTCTGTCCCCTTGCTTGGTGTACACAGGGTGCTGACATCTGGGTGGGATTCAGGACAGCTAGCAAGGGCACTGGGACAGCCAGGCAGAGCAGGGAGCTTATCCAGAGCTCACAGCTCTGGATGCATTGCAGCCTCATGAGGGAATCGCTTCCCGCACGCAACACCAGAAGATACTCCCACAAAGGGCAAGGACATGGCAAAGACTTGCCTGAGCATCGAGTACATACTACTGTTCCCTCCCAAAGCACCAGTGCCACATCCCTGAGTCCCTGTCATGTCCTACCTGTGCAGATGGGGATGTCTGCTGACCACTGCTGGGAAGGCAGGCACTGCAGCATGCCCACCCCTTGCCGTTTGAACCCCTCCTGGCACCCAAACATGCAGGTGGAGTTGTAGCTGAAGTTTCCATAGGGATGGCTGCAGTTCATGTGCACTCCCTCGGGCTCCAGCTCAGTACACTGCACAACTGGGAGAGACAGGGCACTGCCATCTTATTAGGAGCACAGGGAACTTGCCCACCCTGCCACAAGGCTCAGGCTCTCCAGCAGTGAGGGAGGGATGGGAGTGGATGGCTCACCATACTCGCACTCAGGGCCATAGAAGCCGGGGTAGCACTCACAGCGGTAGTTCCCAATGGTCTCCACACACTCGCCACGCTGGCTGCATGAGGAGGGCTGGCAGGAGGCTGCACACGCAGGGGTTGGTCATCAGGAGCTGCTGCCCACCCTGGTGATCCCCAGCCCACCCCATCCAGGTCTGGGTCACAGCTCCCCTACTCACCCTTGTAGCACAGCGCCTTTTTCTTCCGGCTGCAGGGCTCGTCGTTCCACTTGCCTGACTGCTGTGCCCGCTTGATGTAGATCTCCACGCAGTCCTGGTTGGAGCGGCGGTTGTTGGGCTCTCCTGCTGCCCAGTTCTCTGCCTCCTTTGTCAGTGCCTTCCTGGTGCCCACCCACGTCCAGACACCTCCCAGCTTGCGGATGCCGATCCAGTAGTAGCGCTCGTGGCGGGGCAGGTTCTCGTCGAGGTACTTAATCTCCTCCTTGTTCTGTATCGCCACCAGGTCAGTAAAGAAGGTCTGACAGTAATTCCTGGCCTGCTCCCACGTGTAGTCCCCTCGGTCACTGTAGTAGTACTTCCAGGCACCCACCTCCTCCCACAGCACTATGCCTGTGAGAGAAGGTGAGGTTTGGGATCAAATGCAGAAAGGAGGGAGACAGGTCAGGGATGCGATCCCTTGGACCATGAGGGTGGGCTAAGCCTGGCTTCAGGGCCAAGAAATGTCAGTGATCAGCTGAGTGTGCATGAGAATGGGGCTCTAAGGGTACATATAGACCTGGGTGGATCAGGTATGGCAGAAGGAGCTGAAAACTGAGGGGACGGCACAGGGATAAGGAAGTTGGGGACAAGGTGAAGGCTGAGACAAAGGGCAGCAAGGGATGGGCAGTCAGAGTGCAAGTGGAAGAAGAGTCCCAAGTGGTGATGCCAGCCCCTCCTTCAGCAGAAGGATGGAAAGCCCACCCCCATGGTCCTGTTCCCCTGCCCATGAAAGGTTCTGAATGGGGAAAACTCCACTTCAAGATGGTTCTTTAAACATGGTTCCTGCCTTGAGTGCAGAAGTGTACCACTTCAGTTTTCTTGCTTTACACTGCTACATGAGTCAGATTGGAGCAAGGCAGAGCAACAACTAAGCCCTCACCCCCAAAATCATTTGGAACCCAACCCACTTATCTGAGCTAGAGAAGGTCTGAGGAGTCTTGTAAAACTCAGTGTTGCAAAACAGCATCTTACAAAAGTCAAGCTGATGTTCTGGCCATGCCCACCAGTCAGGGCAAGGCCAGAGATTGACTGGAACCCAGACCAGAAGTGAAGGGCACTTTTCTGAAACCCTGCTCTTATTTACTGTAATTCACACCACAACTTTATGCAATCAAAGGGTTTTAGCCACAAAAAGAAGCTTCCTCCCCTCTCCCCAGAAGTAGGTATCTCCATAACAGCTGAAAGTGATATGGGCATCATGTCTTCATTTGTGCAGAAAGTGAGATGGGAATCAAAGTTTGCTCCAAACAACCAGCCTGGGGTACTCTGTGTCTCAGAAGAGCATATCACACTGTGGTTATGCTGACAGAGGTCTGGGCATCACAGATTAGATGCAAATTTAAGGCTCCTCAGAGCTGTAATTTTGTCCATAATTATATATTTTTCTAAGTAAATTCCTATAATTTGTCTGGTTTTCCTTGTGAAAGAGCAAGCTATCCACTTTGTTCAACAAAATTGAAGCTGAGGAAAATGTGGTTCTCAGTAACAGCCCTCCACTTCACCCTTTGGGAATTTGGGGCTGCAGGATGGGAGCTCAGGGTACCTTTTGGGAGCCTACCCCATGCTCAGTTCCCACCACCCTCCTTCTGGTCCTCACTACCTCTCCAGCATGGCTCAAGGCAGCCACCTGCAACTCTCACACACCCATCGCCAAACTTAGAAGGACCAAGGAAGCCCATCCACTACATGCCCATCTTTCACATGCTCTCCTATCTTTTTCCTCCAGCTTCACCAGTAACAGACAGTACAACTCATCTCCCCTGCCTTTTGTTACCTCTCCCTACCCCACCTGGAGCTAACCCACCTTGGCAGTTCCGATACCTATTCCAGGGTGATGCTTAGCACCCTCCACACTCTGGCTGTCTTTGCATTTTTGCTTTCCCCTCAGTGCTAAATCTCAGATTCCGTCTAACACTTCTGCATTTGCCTTATTTCTGTTCCTTAACTCCGTCATGGAAGGTCTTCTGAAAAACAGCTCACGGAGGATTTCCAGGGACAGAACAGGCACCAGCAGGATTTGCTCTGTGCAGTGCCAGCACGTGAAGGAAATATCCTACAGACAGCAACCCCAAATTATTCTCCACTTTGATTTCTTCTCCTGATGTCAATTGGCAGCTCTAACTCTGTGTGGTGCTGCCCCAGCTGTGCTCCCAAGCCTTACACCTTTCTCCAGTTTACAGTATAGCACACCAGCTGCCATGCTGCAGGTTGGGAACCAGACACCCTGCAGGGAACGCACACATGGCCAAGCCCTTCCTGGGGGACTGTGGACTGCCTGGAGGAGGCTGGCTGCAGCAGACACAGCCCCCTCCCAGCCCAGGAGAATCTAGCTCTGGAGCTGGCAGCCACGAGGGTTATGTCTGATGACTGTCCAAAATAACACTGTTGCCCTTCTCCAGTTTCCTTGACCTGCAGACTCCTCCGTAGCAGGGTCATGCTGTATTTACTGAGTGGGCAGAAGATGACTTACCCCACGTGATGGCAGCAATGCCCAGGTAGATGCCACAAGAGCTCAGAGTCCATGTCCTCCCAGCAGATTGCAGTCCCACAGCAGTGCCCTGATGGAGGGAGACGTGAGCACGCACATCCCAAGGGGCTCACGCATGCACCCACCCTGCTGTCAGGCAGTCCTGGTAGACACGAGGTGCTTGTGCCAGCTCACACACAGGCACAGATGGTGCTGCCAGCCAGGTACAGCTCTGCTGCAGAAAGGGCCCCCGCAGGGAGGCACTCTGGGGGGCCGTGCCTGCAGCACAGCTGGGAAGTGGGGGAGAAACTGCTGGCATTGCAGTTCGCTTTTGGGGAACCCCTAAGTCCAGGGCATGTCCTGAGGCCCCCCATCCCTTCCTGCCCATCCAAGGTTGGCATCTGCCTCTGCAGTAGCAGTGCCCTGTGTGCAGGGCAGTGCTCTGGGCACCTGGGGTCACCCAGGTAGGGTGTCTCTAGAGCAGTTTCCCACAGCCCCTGCAAATGGCACTGGTTCCTCTCAGAGCCTGCCCACAGCCCTGCCCTCCTCTAATCCCCTTTTCCAGGCAGACCCTGAGTCATCCCCACGAAAAGGACCAGGACCTACCATGTCAGCACCACAGATGCACCTTACTCAGTCAGCACCAGTGCCAGGCGTGCGTGGCCCTCGGTGGGCAGCAGTGCTCACACTTCCTCCGAGCCCGCAGAGCATTGCTCCCTGCCCTTGGCCTCTTCCCCTCCCACCCCAGTCCCGCTGTGTGCCCACATCCTGTCCCACGCTGCTGCCTCCTCTGCCACAGGTCTCTCCCACCCTATAAAACCCTTCTCTCAGCCTGGGGCTGGAGGGGAACAGTGGGGTCAGCACTAGCCATGTCTCGGGTGGGACTCAGCTCAGCACCAGCCCCATGGCATGGGAGCTGGGTGCAGCCCCACACTGCCATGGGGATGTGACAACCACAGGTGCTGACTCACATCCAGCCAGGATTACCTGAGCCCCTCAGGAGGTGGAGAAGAGCCCCCTAGGAAGGGTCCAGCCCCAGCCCATGGTGCCCAGGGCACCAAGACCTCTCTGACCCACCGTGTCCATGTAGAAGCACCCACGCTGGCGATCAGAAGACAAAATAGGGATAAGGTGTGATGAAGTCCCACGGGAGCTGAGTGGAAGCACGGCTCACAGACTCCCTGCTCTTGTGCTGGGTGCTTTCCTTGCACACAGGCTTTTTGCTCTGGCTGTAAATCCTCTTATACTGTTTAAAAACAGTTACTTACACAATGTATTTTCCTGTCTTTATCTTTCTGAGAAAGATCCAAGAATATGCCAGAGGAACTTCCCCTCACTTGTTCGCATCCATTAGAAACTTCCACCAGAGTTTCAGGAACATGCCTAATTGCATCCACCTCCCCTTGGATCATTCTTGAGTTATCATAAATCTTTCCTTATCCCATTCTGCTCATAAGCAAAATTGCTTTGGCAGGGTTTTCTGCAGAAATTACTCTGGTCACTTCCAGCTAAAGCCAAGCAGGAGCCATGCAGGTTACATGCATTTTCCAGTTCCAAAGAAATTGATGCTGCTCCACTGGGACTCATTCTAAACAAAAGGAGGAACCCATCCCACTAAAGTCATAACCCACTACAATTACTTTATACTTGGCCAATATAAATGAAACTCAGTTCCCGTCTCTGGATATCTTCCTTGCAGCATATTTTACTGCAGTTGTCTGTTTTTACAGAATTGTTGAGGATGAGTCTGTATGTCCAGTAACTCATGAACACTTGCTTTCTAGCAGCTCATCTGCTGAGGGTGGTCAATTACAGCAAGGGAAGAAGCAGCCAGACAGGCAGAGATGCTGAGGGGCAGCTGATGGGACAAGAGAACATATTCAAATGCTGAGGGTCACCTGGCCAGGGTGGGAGCTGCCTCTCCCACTGATAAGACACCTGCTGGCACTCAGAGAGGTGTTTGTGGGTACAAGGCCCAAGGAGAGAGGAGGCTGTGCCCTTGCCAGTTTCACTTCTGCTGAAACCCAACATGATAGGGTAGAGTAGTAGAAAAACAATATTCCTACCTTTATTTTTGTAACTACAAATAGTTTCTGGTATTGCTTTAAAAATAGAATCAAGGTGGCTGAGGCTCAGAGGCTGCTGCTGCTGCAAAGGGCAGTATGTGGCCAAGTTCAAAGCTCTTTGTGGGGGCTGGTCCCCCATGCCCACAGGTCCCTGGGCTCAGAAAGGAGGTTCTACATGGCAGGATAGATATTGAGGGTTGCTTTGCAGGTAGTGGAAAAATGTACACATGGTAAGAAGGAAAGAAAACTCAAATGAGCTCTGCTGCGAACTAGTTAATCACTTGGCAGCCCTTTTACATCTCAGCTGGTTTCCAAGGTTGGCTTCCCTGGAAGGGATTCAGGATGCTGCAGGACACAAGCTCCCACTGCATTCCTGCTGCCTTGCTTACCAAGGAAGGGTCTGTCCCTGCCTGAGTAGCACAGGGATTTCCCAGCTGTCAAGATGGTGAGTCCTGTGCCCCCAACCACCCCTCTGTGAACGAAGTGCAAGCTGCAAACCAGGACTTTGCTCAGCAAGGGGCTTGAGGGAGCAGGTACAAAGATAGTTTCTTGTGTCACCTCATCACTGTCCCTCTGGACCCAGGGATCTGGAATGGACACGTGCCTCCTTTGCTGTGCCCCAGCGCCGAGCAACAGACAGAGGTGATGCTCTCTCTCCCCTGAGAGCCCTGCCACAGGCTCTGTCTCTGGGGAAAGGGCATGGGTGTGTGTTGTTTACAGCAGAGGCTCCTGCCCCATGGTGGCACAGCCTGTTCCCCTCCTTGTGCAATGTCCCCAGGCAAACCACAGAGGAACTAAGTCACCCTGCCATAGCCCATCCGGCTGCTGCTGGCGATAAAGGGAGCATTTTCCTGGGGAACTCCCCTCTCCCCCAGGGAGAGCTCAGCAGCCCAATGGAGCAAGGAGGCACCTGAAGGCACCCCTTTGGGAGTGTAGCATGGTACCAGTGAGGACTCACACCCCTGGGGTGCAGCCCTGCTGCTGCCCTTCCTCCTTGAGGACTTGGGTGGCTCCCTCTGAAGTTTTCGAGGCATCTCCTGAGCACAAGAAGGGGATGATTCCCCCCACCACAGGTTCCCAGGGAGTGTTTGACCCAAAGGCTGTCCCTGAGCTGCAGGGTGCCTTTGGACAAGTCTCCCAGCACAATTCCTGGCACACAACCCCAGCAGCCGGACCCTCCTTGGATGATGATAGAGGAGAGCAGCACCTGATAAAAGCTTTCTCACAATTTGAAAGTGTTTAGACACAGGGAGATTCATTGTGAGTGCCACCTTGGATTGGAGAGGTGAGATGATTGCAAGGATTAGTCAGGACCATAAAGGATGCTTCCAAGACAGTCTAGGTACCCTGCACACCCCACCCACAGAGACCTTGCAGCACTGGGACAGCCCTGGCTGTGGAATAAAGGGGTAGTTTTGGGCAAGTGACTCCTGCCCACCACACCCAGTCCCTCTCAGAGATTGCTTCTTTGATCTCAACTTTAGTACAGCTCTCTGCCTTCCACTCTTCACTGCCAAGCCAGTGGTGTCTTTTCACTGGGCATCGTGGCCACCTGGGTACCCTGCCCATGCTGCCTGCTGGCTCTCTGGCACCTGGCAGCAGCCACACGTGGGTGGCACAGATAAGGGTTTGCCAAACAGGATGCCAAGGGCGTAGGTAACATTTATGTTATCTGTGTTATCTCACTGCTTGTGTGGTAGGGCATGAACAAGTGACCCTGCCCACCTGGGGAATCCCAGCACCTCTGTGCTGCCAGCAAGCCAGGGCAAAGGGTGGGTACAGGGTGCTAGAGTACAGATCCAGGGATGTGCCACATCCAGGGGCAGCCCTTCAGCCATGCAGGCAGTCCTTGCCCTAACTGACAGCAGAACCACCCAGACTGCAGAGCTGCTCCTGGGAACAGTGATTGCTCTGCTTGTGCTCTGCCTGGCTCCCCATGGCACTGTGCACTCCTGGAACACCGAGTTAGCCACTGACCTGCCTGGCCTTCCCTATATGGCACACAGCAATACCCAGAGCTGTCATGCTGGTTTGGTGCAGAGGCCACCCAAGCGGTGGAGTCATTGGCAGCTTATGATGGAGCAGGAGACCACCACCCCAAACATCACCAGTACTTTTATCACGTCTGGTTCAATGCAGAGATTTCAATCTTCTCCTGTCTCACAGAGCAAGTCCAGAGACAGATTCCTCTGTCTGCCACCTCTGTCACCCACTATGTACTATTGCCTGCCCCCTCCCTGGCCCAGCAGATGAACATTCTCAGAACCAAGATCTGTGTCTCCAGCCTCCAGCCAGTCTCTGTGGAGTGAAAAACATCCTCTCCTCCAGTCAGGAAATCCTATGGCATCCCCTCCAGCAGGCACTGTGCCCAGCTGTGTTTTCCTCTGAGACAGAAGTATCCTTGAGGACATCCTTCATCTTTTGGCAGGCCAGGGCCGAACTTTTCTCTTTTAAAAGAGTTCCTCTTCTCTTTCCCACCTTCCTGCTTCATCATACAGCAGTTTCATGATTTCTCCCCCAGATTCTTGGTTATCCTTCTGCTCCAAGGAACTGCTCTTGACAAGTCTACTTAAATTGCTGATTTATTATCTGCAGGTAGGGCAGGCATGGACACTGGTTTTAAAGTCTCTTTTATGTCTCAACCACTTTGCTTTCGTGGATGTACATACTGCCCTGTCCATGCTGCCCATGCTGCTGCAAACCACTGGGCTCTGCCCTGTGCAGCATTCCCTGGGTGTGCCATGCTGGGGATGGAGTAGCCCCCTCTGAATCGCTGCTATTGTGGCCATCCAGTTCTCCATTCACAAGGTTGGCAGCACTTGCTGAAGTTTGCTCACCCTAAGAGTCCTGACTTTTGGGGCAAGCCCCTGCAAGAAAAAGCAAAAGCTAAAATAGCAAGGGCAGGGATGTTCCTAACCATTTGTTGTCACCTTTGAAATTAATTCCTCCTCCTATGACCTCTTGCAGCTCTGCTTTAAAGAGTAAGATGGTCACAAACACCAGTTTAACTGTGCTTTGGCCATGGGCAGAGGGGGGGCAGGCTCCTTCACATCAGAGCAGCAAAAGTAAAAGGTCTCTTCTTCATTTTTCTGATAGGAAATGGCAAGGCAACATAGGGAGTGCTTTCCTAGCTTATTTTTATTTACCCTTGAAAGGAAAAGGGTATCTCTTTTTGCAGAGAGATATTTTGGGAGGACTCACTGGCCCAAAAGGAGGTGAGGCAGGCCCTTCTACCCCCACCCACCCCTGCTGAGCTGTGGGGATTCGGCTGGCCCAGCACTGTACCTGCCTCCACCGGGCAGAGCGCTGTGAAGGGGGCAGCTCCCTGGGCTGCCCGGCTCCAACCACAGCTGCCAGTCCTCCTCTGCCGCTGTCACACCATCGTCACACGAAGGCTTCCTGGTGCTCTGTAAGCCCCAGAAACCCGCTTTGGCTCTACGGGCACTGACGTCCTTCGGCAGAGGCGAGGGGCTGGGAGCAGCGTCCGTCCCGACGGACACCGGCGCGGGCAGCGAGCGGGGCTGTGCCGGCTGTGGCGTCTGTCCCCTCTGCCGCCGCGGAGCCGCGACGGTACTGTGGGTGTGCCGGGCGCTGCTCTGCTGTGTCCACTGGCCCGCAGGCCATTGCTCTCCACGATGAGCCGGAGAAGCCCTGCGCCGGGGAAGTCCATGATGACCACCCCCCAGCGCACGGGCTGCCCGCCCCGGCGCCGCAGGTGCTGGTAGCAGCGGGGGTTAACAATGCGGGCCACCTCCTCAGGGCAGGTGAAGAGCCCATTGCCGGAGCAGAAGGTGAGGTACATAGTGGCGGGGTCCCCGTCTGCCGCCTTCTCCAGGTGCCGCCGCACCCGGGCCCACTTACGCTCCAGTGACAGCACGTTCCAGGCGTCGCTGATGCTCAGCTGCTCGTAGGGGATGCCCAGCACCTCCCGCCGGAGCGCCTCCAGCACCACAATCTTCCCACGCACCTGGCCCAGTGTTGGCACCTCCTCTTGGCACCACACACAGCCCTGTCCCTCCTCCAGCAGGCAGCGATGCAGCTGGGCAGCGAAGCCAGGCCGGGAGAAGACGGGCAGCTCCTCCTTGATGCGCATCAGCACGGCCTCGCCGGGGTGAGCGCGGAGGAAGCGCAGGGTGCGGCGCAGGACGCCCCGCAGGCTGGTCCGCTGGAAGGTGCAGAGGTGGTAGACACGGAGCTCGCCCCGAGACAGCTTGCAGCGCACGTCCAGGAAGCGGACGCCAGCCGCCAGCTGGGACTCCAGGCCCCAGCTCTGGCACCGCAAGCGCCGGCCGCCGAACAGGCTGAGGGAGTCGTGGGTGCCAGGGATGGAGAGGCGGGAGAGGGGCAGGGCGTCAGGGAGCTCTGCCATCCAGTCAGGGCAGTAGGCTGCCGGCTGGGGCACGCAGTCGAATGCCGCGCTGCGCCGGCACCATGTCTCCATGCCACCAGGAGAGCAGGCACCCCAGCGCCTGGCCGGCCCCCCTGAGCCCTGCCGCGAAGGAGAAGCAGACCATGAGCAGTGGGAGCACCGCATGGCCCCCATGCATCCCCCTCCTACCCTTTTCCAGTGGTATCCCCACCATACCATGAAACGCTATAGCATAGCACGAAACCCCATAGCATACCACATGCCCCCTACACGCTGTTGCCAAAACTTCACTATACTGTCACACCCATTCTCAAGCACCCGTCCCAGCACCCGCGAGCCCCGGCGTGTCCCAGCCTGCCGCTCCCACACCCACCTGGGTTCGCCTGTGGCTGCGGACCAGAGCCCGGCAGACGGGGCGCACGGCCGTGGGTGCCAGCGGCACTCTGGCAGGTAGAGTGAGATGCCAGCCATTAACCGGGTGACATTCATGACGCGTGTCCTGCCTCGCAAATGGCACGTGCTCCGGGGATTCATCCTCAGACCTCAGCCAGGGGCAGCGCTTGACAGACACTCCAGGCTGGAAAAACACCTGGCTGATCCCGAAAGCAGCCACCCAGGACTCTGCACCTCCCTCCCCAGGAATCAGGACAAACGGGATAGAGGTGCCGCAGGGCCCCGTGGTGCTCCCACGGGACCGGCTGCGCAGAGCCCCGGCGTGACCACCTGCCAGCTCCAGAACTGTGTCCTGGTGGGACCTGGACTACCCTGGTGATGATCGCTCTCATCTCTGTCAGAGGGACAACGCACAGGCAGGGACACAGTGTAGGGGGTCTGTGCTTGCCCGCACATCCCAGGACCTGCTCCGCAGAGTTCCCTGGGAAGCGGGCTTCATCTCCTTGTTCCTCAGCCACCAGCGGCTGTTTCACACCGGGGTCACTGCAAGGCTGCCCGGGGATTGACCCGCGTCGTGCCCAGGGGACACACTGCCGGGCACCCCGGTAGGCAGCGCACACTGGGTATGGGCGAGGCCCGACAGCTCACAGACCCCTCTGAGCATCCCTGCGGGCCACATCCCTCCGCCTGAGCAGGGCGGGCCCAGCGCTGCTGAGGGGACGCTCTCAGCGCCGGGCTCTGCCACTGCAGACATCGGGACATCAGGCGGCCTCTGTCGTGCGCGCTGGGAGGGGGTCCCCGGGGCAGCCCCCGGCTCGGGGGGTCTACACCCTCCCCGGGCACCCCTCAGCCCCTGGGACCGCTCCTGTGTCCGGCTGCGGGTCGTTCGGCCCCGCCGGAGCAGCGCTGTCCCCGCGCCCCGAGCCCGGCCATGG